>OZ023213.1:48723924-48882476 GCA_963995525.1 Escarpia spicata
AGCTAAAGAAGAGGCGGCAACTGTCAGTGATGGTGGTAGAAGAAACCAAGTGGAAAGGGTACCGGGCAGTGGACATGGGAGATGGGTTTAAGATGCTGCATGCAGGGGGAGATGGAAGGACGAATGGAGTGGGAGTGACTATGAAGGAGGAATACAGCAAGGAAGTCATCAGGGTGGAACGATGGGAAGGCAAGATAATTGCAGTGTGGATGTTAGTTGGTGGAGAGATGATGTGCATACTATCGGTCTACGCACCATAGACAGGGAGAACTCAAGAAGACAAGGATGCATTCCGAAACAACCAACAACAAAATTATTGGGCATGTGGAGCCGGGGACAATGTTGATTGTAGCACGTGATCTAAATGCACATGTAGGAAAGAGACAGAACAATGAGGATACCTTAGGAAAGTAAGGATATGGAACAAGAAACAGAGAGGGACAAGATCTGGTCGAGATGCTAGGCAGAAATCACCTAGTTGAGGTAAACTCTTTCTTTCAGAAGAAGGAATCACACACGATCACAAACAGAAATGGAAACAACAGAACAGAGATATATCTGCTGATTGTTAGAAGCTGCCAGTTGAACAAGGTTAGGGACTGCAAAGTTCTGGCAGGAAAGCATATGACGAGACAACATAAACCATTGGTTTATTAAATGTGGATAGGAAGAGGCAAACAGGGAAGGAAGAAACAAAGACAGGTAATATAATGGTGGAAATGTGAATGAGAGGTGATGGCCCAATACAAAATCGAAGTAGAGAGGAAGTTCAGGCTACACCAAGAAAAAAGGGAGGATGTGGAATCAGAGTGGAAAACACTGAAGGAAGGCTTTGTTAGAACAGCTGAGGAGATATGTGGCCGAACATCAGGAAAGCCGACACAAAGTCGAAAGAAGAAAGAACAGTGGTGGTGGAACCAGGAAGTTGAACAAGCAATACGAGAAAAAAGGAGGCACTGAAGTTTTTGGAAGAAGCGGGTGATGAAGAAAAGACAACGTTGAAGCAGACGTACCGAGAGAAGAAGAAGAAAGCAAATAAGGCAGTTGCTAAAGCAAGAGATGATAAACAGCAGGAATTATGTGATAAAATTTAAGAAGATGGAGGGAAAAACTGATCATCAATCTTGCCAGGGATAGAGATAGAGACAGCAAATATATTATACAACTATCAGCAATGAATAGAAGCGACGGGACACTAGTCACTGGAGCAAAACAAGTGTTGGGTGTTTGGGAGGAGTACTTCAAGAAACTACTAAATCCGGAGGAAGAATATGAGATAGAGATACCTCATACCGTAAGGAGAGGGCTGGAGGTGAGGACAATAACAGAAGAAGAGGTGGAGAAAGCAGTAAAGAAGATGAAAACTGGAAAGGCTGTAGGAGTGGATGAACTCTCAGTGGAAATGGTGAAAGCAAACAGACTAGTTGGAATCAAGTGGCTGACGAGGCTGTTTAATGTGTGCTTCACAGCATGAGAGATACCAGCAGAGTGGCAAAGAGGAGTGATTGTGCCGATATGGAATGGAAAAGGGGACATCCATGACCCAGGGAGATACAGAGGCATCACATTACTGAGCCAAGCCCTGAAATTGTTTGAAAGGATACTGGATGCTAGGGTGAGGCTTACAGTGGAGAGCAAAATCGGAGAGAATCAGCTGGGATTTAGGAAAGGGAGAGGAACAGATGATGGATTGTTTGCCATCAGACAAATTATCGAGAAGAAGAGAGAATTTTAAAAGGATGTAGCGTTCGGTTTTGTAGATCTGGAAAAGACATTTGACACCGTGCCGAGAGAACTCGCATTTGCAGTCATGAGATGGATGGAGGTTGGAGAAGCAGAAGCCAGAATCGGAACAATTTGGAGCGGAAGTAGGACTCAGACAGGGAAGTGCCTTGAGTCCCCTGCTTTTCATTATGGTGATGAACCTGATCGGTGGAATGATATCGGAGCAGGAAGGACTTAAGAAGATACTGTATGCAGAAGACCGAGCAGTGGTGGCTGATAACAAAGAGGAAGTACAGAAAGCATTGCAAGAATGGAGTGACACCTTCAGAAAACACGGCCTCCGAATGAATCTGGAGAAGACTGAAGTAATGTGGATAGGTGAGCAGGAGATAGATCTACATGCAGTTATTGACGGAAAGACCATTAAACAAGTGAACAGCTTTGTATACCTGGGCGGTACAGTGTGTGAGGATGGAAGGAGTAGTAAAGAAATACAGAGGAGGGTGCAAGCATGAGCAGCAGCATGGAAGAGGGTAGCAGGCATTATGTGGGACAGAAAACTAAAGAAACAACTGAAAGGAAAAGTGTTTGAAGCCTGCGTTGTACCAGCCTGTATATATGGGTTGGGAACACTGCCACTGACAGAGAGACAGGGGGAGAAACTACAGGTGGCAGAAAACAACTGGGTCAAAAGAATATGTAGAGTACCACGAGAGGATAGAAGGAAGATGAAGGAATTGAGAGAGGGGATTGAAATGAGAAAAAAAACACCTAAAGAGGAAAGTAGCCGATAACAGAATGAGATGGGCGGGACATGTACATAGAATGGGTGAAGACAGATTGGCGAAAAGAGCGTGGAAAGTAGAAGAGGGTGGCAGACGAAGGAGAGGAAGACCAAGGCTGAGATGGAACGACAGTATAAAGCGAGACTGGGGAGGGCTGGCGTGAATAGCCATGAATGGATGGCAATTGCGGACGAGAGAGTGAGAGGTGGAAAGAACTGACAAGAAAAGTAGAAGAAGCTACCAAGTGAGCAAGGGGAAGAAGAAGAAGTAGTTTACGATGGACGCCAGAGCCACGGGTCCAGGAGGAAAGAGGAATGACTTCATTTCCGGAGGAAGTTCAATGGTCAAAAGTTCACTGGTCAAGTAGCGCCACCTGGTGGATAGTTTGTAAACAAAATAAGTAGGTTAACAAGCCTCCAGGTGGAAATTAGTTTAACTAGAAAACTAGGTCAATCAGCGTCATCTTTTGATTAAAAGATGAGCTATATGACTAAGTCGATGACGTCGTGAACTAGGTCAATGGTGTCATGGAATAAGTCATTGCGCATTGGTATGTTTTCAAAACAGTACAGCTGAAATTCGTTACCTAACGTTTTGAATTACAAAAATTGGTCGATGACGTCATGAAATATACCAGTACGCATCCGTGTAGATAACTCTTTCCGAAGGCGGCAAGATGGTGAACTATCTGGTCACGTGATCAGATCGTATAATCTACTGTTGAGTAAATGGTGATCAATGAAAACAGGTCAATCAGCGCCACCTTTTTATGAAGCAATGAATTATTAAAATAGGCCAGTGTTGTCATGAAATAGGTTATTGTCCACCCGCAGTGATGTTTTTTCTTCAGATTCAGATTCAGACTGTTTATTAAAGTAGCATTTAAAATGTACGAGAGATTAAAGTAGCATTTAAAATGTACGAGAGATTCTTGGCGTCGTGGCGTCAACATACATACACGCTTGTCTCCCCTGTCCCCCACCATGCACACGCAAAATATACAATCAGAAACATTATGAAACTATGCTAAAACTAGTATAAATTTAATCCAAAGCCAACTGCCAACATATTTTAAGACAGTCGTACATCTATTGACATAAAGTGAACTTGATAACATAATATTAATACCGTCTGAGCATTACCTAAAAGTTAAAAAGTATACATGTAGTTAAATAAGTAATAAATTAATGAATAAATAAATTAGCTGACGATATAAAATCTAAGCTGACAGTTAAAAAGTATGTACATACATATAGTCAAGTTAGTAAATTAAAAAAAATGTAACAAAAATATATATATATAAATAATAATTAATCAATAATTTAGCATGGCGACTGTAGCATTTCTGCTATTTCAAGATGGTTAAATCTACTTGCCTGAGGTTTAATTTGGGAAATGAGGAAGGTCAAGCCAGTAGATAGACATATTATTGACCAACCACCTTGGTTACGTAATTACGGCCACTCGGTTGCAGATGCGCTCAGTGGAGCGTGGTATTCTGTTGCTAGCATTGCCAGCAGGTGGTTTCACTGTAATCTTAGAGGGTGTTCCACAATGTTTAGTTTGAATTGTATACTGCTTTAGCCAATAGAAATGATGGAAACCTGTCATATGATGTGTAATTAGGTCCGCTTATATAAACGTTTATTGTACGCATTTCGCCATCTGGGCGCTGGCGAAGGACTGGGACAGATCCAGGGTTGAACGAGACAGGTTGCCCTGCTGCCAAGAGAATGGCTAGTCAAGTCGTAAAGCGTGGTGGGAATCGTTAACGTGGGTTACGTTCCCAAGCTTTTGTGTGTGTGTAATATTCAGTGTCCAGAGTGACTGTTTGATCGAGCTTCGAAGAAGCCATGCCGCCACGTCAGCGGTATATTGAGACAACGTTCCAGTTGGCCCCAACGTATTTGCGTCGATGAGCGATAATCGCGACGCGCTCACCCAGCACGGGCCATCCTCGAACAGCGGTCTCACAGCGACAACGTCAGAAAGATTGATCGAATACGACTCGCAGCGGCCGGCGGTAAACGTATACTGCCAGGCGTCGTCATTTGCGCGAACCCGTTCATTCTACTTCTCGATCGTTCGCAACAGGGCAAGACCTCTCGATCGAATTCGTAGCGGCCGGCGGTAAGCGTCTACTGCCCGGCTTCGTCTTCCAGTTGAACGTATTCAACTGACTTCGCAATCGTTTGCGACCGTGCGATCATTGAACGTACGCGACTCGAGAATTCGCGGCGTACGACGGCAATCGTCAAGTGCCCGGCATCATCACTCGTGCGGCCGAGATACCCCGTTCTAATTGTGTTCGGAGCTCGGCGTGTTGACTTCAACAAACGTTGGGATTAGCCCAATATCAATGTCTGTTTTCTGATTGAACGTATCTATTATTTGCTGTATTATGATTGGTAGTTATCTGTGTTTGAAGTGAGGTATTTTTACCCTTGAAGTATTCACATATATATATATATATATATGTGTGTGTGTTGTAACAGATTACTGTAATGAGAGTCCGCGAGGACTAGCTTATACTGTGTATTTATATTAAGGGAGTTATTCTTAGATAACACTTGGCGCCTAGTGTAGGGTCGTGTAGCGGTATAATCCACCTTAGAAAGGGAGTGGAATTTGATAATTGAAAGATTCAGTGTTATTGTTTATTATGTTCTATTAAGTTTTGGTTACGGGATTTCATTATTCTGTTTATTTTGTTAATCGAGATATTTACCAAAAGAAGGATATCTTGTAATAAAGTTATTACCTTTTCCTCATTCTTTGTTGTTTGTTCACGAAAACCGTTCTTTCTCATATGCGTTGACCTTGATATATAAGAACCCTACTAGACTGAGCCATCTAGTGTACGGAGACCTCGCTAATCCGTGACAGCGACATAAAATCTAAACCGATTGAAAAGAGTATCATGGCATTTCGCGGTTCAAGTGTCTCACAGCCTGCGAATAAAAACTACTTTTAAGTCTAGTGGTCCTTGTCTTAATACTTCTATAGCGCTTGCCAGAGGGAAGAAGTTCAAAGGCAGCCCTCCGCAGTAGTGTCATCGGAAAACTTGATCACAAGGACCGATTGGTCCATGGAGACACATTCATTTGTGAATATAATAAACAGAAAGGGGGATGGCACACAACCTTGTGGGGCACCTGTATTAAGGGTAAGAGGTCTGGAGATAAGAGTTATTGACTCTGACATATTGAGGCCTGTGAAGAAGAAAGTTAAGGATCCCGTGACACATGGCAGGATGTACATTCAACAATGAAACTTTATCGAACAGCTTGAATGGGATGATGGTTTTAAATGCTGAGCTGAAGTCAATGAACAGGATCCTGGCATAGGTTCCTCGCCTCTCTAGGTGTTTCAGAATGTGATGCTGACCTAAAGCTACCGCATCGTCTACTGATCTGTTTGCTTGATATGCAAACTGGCGCGAGTCCAGGAGGCCGTCGGTGTCCGACTTCAGGTACTTGAGTACTATGCGCTCGAACACTTTCATGGCGACTGAGGTAAGTTCCACTGGACGGTAGTCGTTCAGTCCGGTGATGTTGGACTTCTTGGGAATGGGTATGATAGTGAAAGTTTTGAAGCATACTGGAACTCTGCACTGCTGGAGAGAGGAGTTGTAGATGCCCATAAACACGCAGAGAGTTGGTCGGCGCAGTTCTTCAGGGTAGATGTGGCGATGTTGTCTGGACCCGATGCCTTCCGCGTGCTCTGTCTCCTGAACAGTTTCCTCACCTCAGCTTCCTGGACTATAAAGGGCGGAGACAGAGAGGTACCTGCTGGAAGTGGGCGCTGCTCTGGTGAATAGTTAAGCTTGTCAAATCTGCTGATCAAGAATGAAGGGTCACTGCTGTTAATGGCCGCTGCATGTTCCTTGTGCTGCGTAAACTGCCGCAGGCCAGTCAAGGCAGATCTGATGTTGTTGGAAGCGAACTGATCCTCAAGTTTGCGTTTGTATATGAATTTGGCCTTCTTGACCGCCTTCTGCGCCTCGCACTCTTTGAATTCTTCCCTGCTGCCGCTGATGAACGCCGCGTTCTTCGCCGCCAGTTTCTACTTGATGTCCCTGATGAAACAAGGTTTATCGTTGCCATACAGGGTGACAGCCTTTGTCTCCGTACACAGCTCCTCACACCAGTTCATGTAGGATGTCACGGTGTCAGCGTACACGTCTAGGTCAGGACATGCCTCTTTAAACATGTCCCAATATGTGCACTCCAGGCATCCACGAAGAGCTGCAGTCGACTCGTCCGTCCGCTTCTTGACAGTCATCTTTAAATTATTTCTTCAAATTTGTGTGATTAAAGTCACCCAGAATGATGACTACGCTGTCAGGATGAGTCGATTCTGCTGCCACCACTGATTGTGGCGGTGGTGTAATGACATTCCTGTAGCGCACAAATTTGCTGCCCAAATGCAATAAATTATTTAAATTGTTCGATGATGTCATGAAATGTGATTGCCTGATGCATGTGGCGTCATGCGCGTGTTTTTTCACTGACTTCAAGAGCATAACTACCGTAATTTATATTGATGATTCGATTTGTTATGCATTGATCAGCGTGGTAATTGCGTTTTAGAGTTTGAACGTGTTTACGGGGTAAAGTACCCTATTTTAGTACTTGAGCTTCATAACTTCATAATATTTTAGCCTTTCAATGTGTTAGCGGGTTAACATTTTCTTATTTTAGTGCATCAGAGTGGTAACATCAAGATAGTTTAGCGTTTCAGTGCGGTAGCTTTGTACCATTTTCATAACTTAATGCGTCAACGCTATAACTTCTTAATATTTTTAGCGTTTCGTCGCGTTAGAGTGGTAGCATTTTAACGTATGAGCTTCTTAACTTCGTAACATGTTAGCCTTTTCGCACGGTATACTTGTAAAATTGTCATACTTAAACACATTGGTGTCATAACTTCGTGAAAGATTAGTGCACCACCGAAGTAGCTTCATATGTATTAGATTAGCCTTTCAACGCGGTATGCTTGTGACATTGTCATGCTTTAATGCGTCAACGGGATAACGTCTTAACGTTTTAGCTTCTGAGCGTGATAGCGGGATAAAATTGTCATATTGCATCATCGTGGTAACATCACAACACACGGTAGAGTGGTAATGTTTTAGTAACTTAGTGCGTCACCGAGGTAATTTCTTAAGACATTAGTGTTTCAGCCCGGTAGCTTTGAAACATTTTCATACTTTAATGCAACAACCCGGTAACTTCTTCGTTTCGTCGCACTTAGAGTGATAGAATGTTAGTACATGAGCGTGTTTAGTTCGTAATATTTTTATATTTCAACACTACAGACTTGTACAACTTTCTTACTTTAACGCGTGAGTGTCGTAACTTCATGACATGCCAGTACATTTCTGAGATAGCTTCTTAGATTGTTTTGCGTTTCAGCACGGTAGACTTCTAAAATTATTATAATTTAATGCATGGGTGTCGTAACTTCGTGTCAGTTTAATACTTCACCGAGGTAACATCTTTACATTTTAGCGTTTCAGCGTGTTAGCGGGTAAATATTTCGTATTTAGTGCATCATCATGGGACATCATCACGTTTTGGCGTTTCAGCGCGGTAACCTTGTAACGTTTTCATACTTGAATGCGTCAACGCGGTAATGTCTTAACATTTCATCGTTTCAGCCTATTTGACGGTGTAAACTGTACCTGTTTTAGTGCATCAGCGTGATATCATCATAAATATTAGCGTTTCAACGCAGTAACTTCGAGGCATATTTTTTAGCGCTTTAGTGTAGTAGCACTTTAGTATTTTAGTACATGAGTGCTATAATGTCAACCTCGTTACAAATATAGGCGTTAATAGGAATTTAGTTAATAAATGTAGTTAATAAATGTAAACCTATATGGCATAATATATTCAAAGGGAACTAGAAATGAAAGATGGCAGTAACAATGGCTATTCTGGAGGTATGCGAACAATGATTGAAAATGTATTATCGTATACCAAATTTGTTTATTTTACTAAATGCTCTTGATGGTACATATAACATATGTGTACCAACTGTGCTATCAGGGCAACTTTACGAAACTGTGTGTGTCATTACAAGTGAGCCATGTTTTCAATGAAGCAGATAAAATTCAAAGGTCGACAAGAATAAAGGTGGCACTGTCCCTATTTGTTGACAGTGCCTGGCGACTGCTAACGTTTATTATATCTACGGCAGCAGCGCCCCGTGCGACTAGCCAATCGTCCCCGCCTCTGGTCAAGACAGCAGCGCCCCGGGTGACCAGCCAGACGTCTCCCCGCCTCTAGCAGCGGCTACCAACCCGCCAGGGTCACTGCCTACACCCAATACCCCAGAGACCAACCCGACAGTGTCACCACCAGTGAAGCGAGTGAAGGTGTAATCACACTTTTCGTGCGGCATTTGTGACAGAACATTCACAAGAAAGGCCAACTGACAGCGCCACATAAATAAAACCATTTGTCAATTAATACAAAAGAAAGGAGAATAGCCCCATCCAAGTTAAAGGGTTATCGCTGAAATGTACCGTTCATGAACAAAGCGACACTACGTCGATATTATAAGACATGAGTAGTAATATAGGTTAATCAGCGTAGAGTTTGGAGCACCCCGGTGCAAATCCCATGTTAAAAGATAGGGATTTCCCTCGAGGCGCGCCCAGGTTAAAAGATAAGAAATTTTTCCCCATTTTGAAAGACAGGAATTTCCTTCGTGGCGCGCCCAGGTTAAAAGATAGGCCATTTTCTCCATGTTAAAGGATAGGGAATTTTCCCCATGTTAAAGGATAGGAGCTATTATCGTAAAGGTATACGATGACATTTTGAGTTCGAGGTATAAATTTATCCCAAATTATCCTCTGAAACCTGTCCTACTAAATTTCCCTATGTTAAAAGATAGGAAATGTTCCCCATGTTAAGAGATAGGTTCGTTTGTGAAAAATATACCGGACATCATTTGAACCAGTCACACAAGAGACTCGTTGGTTCATAGTTCAAAAGTATAACTAGGCTAGTTTTATAGTGAGTGGAAAATTCCCCGCTAAATTTTATTCTGGAAGTTTCTTTGGTACTTTTTGTTTGTTTGTTTTTTTGTTTCGGCGTGGATCAAGCGATGCTTCTGGAGAAGTGTCTGGACTTGTTTGTTTGTTGCGCGCGAGAACCACACATCGATTGCGCAATACCATCGTTCGTGGCTATAAAAAAACTCGTACAGGGAGACCTGTCTGAACTTATTGACCCTCATATAATAGGTATAACCGAATCCTGGACCACCACCGATATATCAGATGCTGAATTGGGACTGACAGGATATGTAATGTTTAGAAAAGATAGAATAGGAAGAAAGGGAGTTGGGGTTATTTTATAAATTAAAGAATCTATTCAGGCTTATGAAATAAAATTAGAAAGAGAAGCAGATTGCGAAGAAGCTGTTTGGTGTAACATAGTTACAGGAAACTCAACGTTAACAGTTGGGTTAGTTTATCGAAGTCCAAACATAAGCATAGAAGAGAATGAAAAAATACAAAACGCTATAAGGGAAGTAAGCAAACGGGACTGTATTATTATGGGGGATTTTAACCATGGGCATATACAATGGAAATCTCTACAGAGTATGGGGAGAGAGGACCACAAGTTTTTAGTTTTAGTTCAAGATACATTCCTTTCTCAACATGTGCTAGAACCAACCAGGGGTGAGAATGTGTTAGACATAGTTTTGTCCTCACAGAATGAATTAGTTGACAATGTCAAGATATGTGAGCCACTGGGGAGTAGCGATCACAACCAGAAACATTTTACCATCAAAGTAAAATCAGAAAGGAATAGCAAAAAGCAGTATAGGAGAAATTTCCACAAAGGAAGGTATAAGGACATGAGGAAATATTTAGCAAAGATAGACTGGAATACGACACTGAAAAATAAGACGGCAACATAATGCTAGAATATATTAAAGAGTGAAATTAAGTGCATAATCGATAAATTTGTACCCTTAAAAAAACAAGGAAAACGGTCCAAAAAGAAACACTTATCGAAAGAAGCCATTAGAAAAATTAAGTATAAACAAATGATGTGGAAGATTAGATGTACTGGAAACGATGAAGACTACAACAATTATAAAGAAGCACTTAACCAAGCTACAGCTGAAATTAGAAATTCAAAGAGAAGCTGCTATGAACAACAATTAGCTAGTAATATAAAACATGACAGCAAGAGTTCTTATGCGTATGTTCGAAGCAAACAGAAAGTTCAAGATAAGGTCGGTCCTCTAGAAGATAGTGCTGGAAATATAATATTAGAGGGATTCATAATGGCAGAAGACCTGAATGAGTACTTTAGTTCAGTGTTTACCAGGGAAGATATTAGTTCACTGCCAATACCAGAGGCTAAGTTCAAGGGGGCAGATTCAGACTATTTAGGACAATTAATTGTAACCCCGGAAATGGTAGCGAACAAAATAAGGGCTGTGAAGGATAATAAATCACCTGGAGTGGATGGTATTCCACCCAAACTACTATTGGTAATTGTAGAACAAATTAGCATACCACTTGCAACAGTTTTCAACTTGTCATTAGAAGAGGGAGTGGTTCCTTTAGAATGGAAAGAAGCAAACATTATACCGTTATTCAAAAAAGGTTTGAGAAACAAGTCAGATAACTATAGACCAGTGAGTTTAACATCAGTGATTTGTATATTATTAGAAAGACTAATTAAAGATCACATGGTGGATTTTCTTGTTAAACAAAACTTGATAAACCCATCTCAACATGGTTTTTTTAAAGCGAGGTCATGCTTAACAAATATGTTATGTTTTTTGGAAGACATCACTAAGTGGGTAGATGAGGGATCACCAGTAGATATCGTCTACTTAGATTTTCAAAAAGCTTTTGACAAAGTACCACATCAAAGATTACTGCTTAAACTAAAGGCCCATGGCATAGGAAATGGTATAATAAACTGGATAGAACAATGGCTGATTGACAGAAGACAACGTGTAGTAGTTGATGGGGAGGCTTCAAACTGGAAATCGGTATTGAGTGGGGTACCACAGGGATCAGTATTAGGTCCTATATTATTCTTAATATACATCAACGATTTGGATGATGAAATAACAAGCAAGGTGTTGAAATTTGCGGATGATACAAAAGTGTTTAGAAGGATTAAAAGTGATGGAGATAGACAGCATTTACAAGATGATCTTGACAGGTTGATCAAATGGTCTGAAAAGTGGCAAATGATGTTCAATTTTGGGAAATGTAAATGCCTCCACATAGGACATGGGAACGAAGAAGTAGAATATACAATGGGGGGTACTGTACTATGTACTACTGTAAAAGAAAAGGACTTAGGGTTAACCGTTAGTGCTGATATGAAGATTTCAGAGCAGTGCGGAATTGCAGCTTCAAAGGGAAATCAAATCCTTGGATTAATTAGGCGAAACATAACGTATAAGGAAAAAGAGCTAATAATACCGCTGTACAAAACAATAGTTAGGCCTCATTTAGAATATTGTATTCAAGCGTGGAGGCCATATCGCAGGAAGGACATATATATGCTAGAAAGAGTGCAGAGGAGAGCAATAAAATGATACCAAATCTGAGGGATCTTAGTTACGAAATACGCCTAAAAAAATGCGGTTTAACAACACTAGAGACCAGGAGATTGAGAGGAGATCAGATAGAAGTGTTTAAAATATTGAAGGGTTATGAAAATATTGATAGAAATATGTTTTTCTCAGTTAAGAAAGATAGAAGGACTAGAGGACATGATCTTGCATTAGCAAAGGAGCAGAGTAGATTGGATATAAGAAAGTTTTCATTTTCACAAAGGACTGTAAATGAATGGAACAGATTACCTGCTGATTGTGTGGGTGCTATTAGCGTGAATATGTTTAAAAATAAAATTGACACATACCTCAGACGGGCGGCATACACATAGATAAAAGGGTCGGACTCTCGATAAGCCAAGGGCTTCCTTGTCCACCTGCTACCTAGAGTTAATTCTCTGGGTGGCAATCTTGTTAAATCTTCTTAAACTTGTTTGTTTTCGTGCGAGCGCGAGCGTTTCGGCACAATCACGTGACCTTAATGTTCAACGTGTTCTTATATAAGGCCGTGGAGACGATCTGCTTGTCATTCGTATCACGACGACAGTATGGCTAACTTCAATCGTCTTGGATTCTCCTATGCAGAGCCGGCCAGAGGGCCGCAGCCCATTGTTTATACCGTGGCGGGATTGACCCGTATAACCTACGGGGAGGCCTTCCCCCCGCTACCGTCGCCGGTAGTGGGGGGACCAACCCCGGCGCCTGCAGCGGCGACGATGCCAGAACCACCATTTGCCCCGGCACCAGCGCAATCACCAGTCCGGGTGGTAAGTGTTTATTAATATTATTATTATTATATTTCAAAATGTTTTCGTGTGTATAATTATCTAGCATTAATACAGTAATGAAAACACGACGTCTAATAAAAATCATTCGTACATTTAGAACGTCGACTGTGGGACTCTGCCGGTGGAATATCCCGTGGCTACCATGGCGCCCGCCCCGGCGAGACAACTACCACCCCCTCCCGAGCAGGCTTTCAGTGTCCAGTATGTAAGACCCATTTCACACGGCGCGACTATTGGAAGCGGCATTGTACGTGGCAGTTGCGGCCGACCGAAAAGGACTGCCGAGGAGGCCCAACTGGATGCGATTGTCGTGAGTTAAACTTTATATTGCGTTATTATACACTTTCGCCTAAAACGGCGGTTCCTAACTTCTTCCTACCAAAACGACGGTTCCTTATGTACTTCCCGTCAACAAAAATGGTTTCCCACACATTCCTGCTAAAAAGGCAGATCCCTATGACCATGTATTTCCTATCAATCCAGTATCCGTGAGAGTGTATCTTCTGTTATTTTATTGTACAAGTTTCACCGTTTCAGTAGTGTCATTCAACATCCGGGTGTTTTTCTATGTTGGCGTAACTAAAATGTGGTGTTATAATAAGACGTAGTATTTGGTCGTCAGTTTGCAACAACCCTAATACCAACATAGCTAATACTCTTTTTCTATTTTACTATATTAGTGGTCAACTCTACAAATTCGTCGTTTATTGTTCAAACTGATATTATATCTTTTTTCGTACTGTAGTGTTTAAATTCGTGTTTCTTCTGAAAAAACGTCGGATCCAAGAATAATACTAAAAACCATAACCTGGCATCAGAAACTGAAAACGGATACAAATAAATATTATGCTTGATTATGATCATTTCTCTGTATCTTTTATATTTCACATGCAATAACTTATAAGTATAACCTATATATTATACGCTATAAAAAATATTAAAAAATAAATGTTCATGAAATTAATTTGACTCAAATGAATAAAGACTGGTTGACTATTTTGTTAGACGCACATCTTAAAGTAGCCGACTTGACATCCGAACAATTGTGTGTTTACTAGCTAAAATGATGGCTCCCACATACTTCTTGTCGACATATTGCCTCCATATTCATACATACTTGTCGTCTTCCTGTCGGATTTTGGTCACCGTTCTTTTGGTCACATGTTTTCCTTATCATAGAGTCTGTAATATTTAATTATTCTTCTAGAAATTCATCAATGGGCCTTTAACCCCAAAGATGCAACCAACCCCGACAGCCACGGCGACAGTGCAGGCGTCTCCAACAGCCACCGAGACAGCGCCGGCGACCTCATCAGCCAACCCGACAGCGCCGGCCCCGACTATCCCATTTCCGAAGCGACAGTTTACATGTTGTATATGCAATAGCACCTTCACGCGGGATTGGTATCGTCACATAAAGCAGGGGTGGTGCCAAAGAAAGAAACGCAGCAGCGGCAGGAGCATATTAAAGAGATAATGGTATTTTTTAATATTTCAGGTGCTGCTACAAATGTCGTCTCTTTATGTTTAGTATACCATTATTAAAAGGCCACTTGTATTTATTTTCACGTGCTTTTATAAAGCCCATCATCTCTTTATGTTTTGTACACCATTTTTAAAAGTCAACTTGTGTTTATTTCAGCGCCAAGAAAAGGTGCGCATTGCTGGTTTTGATGTTGCTGACAGTGTCCCAACAACCTCTGCGCCCCCTACGTCGGTGACAAAGGCACTACGGTGAGTATTCTTTGAAGATATCGGGTATTATCACCGACCACATCTGTATTTAGTGTACATGTCAACTGAAGAAATTGACTACCGCGTCATAAAAGACAACTTTTCTCCCGTTTAGTTTTATGTACCTTTATTGCAGTGTTTTTGTGGGTTTAATTAGTTGAACATTTTAATTACATGTTTTATTACTTTTATTAACTTAATTAACGTAATCTAACAAAACATTTTCTACCCTCAACAAAAGGAAAATTATCTTATGAATTACTATTGGACAATAAACTTCTATTGTATTGTATTGTAAAAAAACATATATTATTGTAGAAATCGCGAAAACGCCGCCAGTCACCGTCATTGGGTGTGACGTCATCACCGGCTTCATCACCGACATCTTCACCATCACCGAAGCGACCGACACCTGCAGCCTCTCCGTTGCCACCTGCAGCTTCTTCATTGCAACACGATCCACTAGTACCACCGGAGGTGGTCGATTTTGTACCTGATAATTGTTAAATTGTTATAGAGTCAGTGGTCGGCTATTCGCACGCATTATCGTAGGGGGCCCGTCCAGAGAACCTACAATATTCGATTAACAGTTACGGACACAACCTTGTTACACCAAACATTGTAGAACATTTTCGATGAACAGACTACCGGGTTGAAAATTAACTTAAGCTTCGGGTTTATTTTATATAACCAGAAAACAAAAGAACATCGTTTTTTTAATTCTTCTAAAAAAAATTCCGGTAGGTTTCTGGGCATGCCCCCTTTAATTACTAATGCAGATGAGTTTCAATCGTTTTTAAATTCCTTTGATGAGAAAGACATTTTAAGTTGGGCTAATATGCAGAGGCCCGATTCTCAGTGGATATGTCGTTTGGTTACCAACGTTACTTTCTTTATAAACATCATACCTGATCACCCTCTAGATACTGGCAGTGTAGTGCTTCCCGAGTATATTCTCACAAATAAAGGTTTAAATTCGTTGACCTGTGATTGGTTCCTACAGGGCTGTCCTCCTTATAAAGATCGTCTTTGTTTTTCCCGTGCTCTCGCTCTAAGTCGGGGAGCTGATATTCGTAATATTGAGCTACACGTTGAAGTCTTGTATAACATGTACCAAGAGGTCATAAACGATGCCCCGTCTATGAAGCAGTTCCCTGGCTTTAAGTTAAGTGATCTGTATGACATTAAAACACTTTTCCATATCAATATAGCTGTTTATGAATTGCTCGATCATCACGACGACGAGAACTTGGTAGTGCCATTTACTGAGACGTTCACCTTGTAAATTATCCGATACTTTAAATTTGAATCTTCCCGAAACACATACACACGGTCTTTCAAATGTATCAAATGTGACAAACTTTGGCATACAGAATGTTCCTTAAAAAGGCATCAACAAGGTTGCGAAGTGGAGGTCAAGAGAATTTTCCCTAGTGGTATTTTTCATGTTCAGGAAACCGTTTTTCAGAAACTTGATGAGTTGGGTATTGACATCGAAGAAAAATACCGGTGTTATCCGTTTCGGGCCACTTTTGATTTTGAATCTTATTTTGATACGGCCAACTTACCGGTAAATACTCCAAAGGTCGAGTGGTTGGCTCGACACGAAATACTTAGCGTTAGTGTATCATCCAGTGTTCCCGGGTACAAGCAACCACGCTGTTTTATTAGCGAGGGTGATTCAAGCCAACTAGTCGACCGTTTTCTAAATTATCTTTACGAAATTAGCGACACCGCTTCCGAAATTCTGACAACACGTTATCAGTTTGTTTTTGATGAATTAAACCATCAACTAAAAGATACTCAATCACCAGAGGCTAGAATGCTCGAACCTGACTTAGACGAAATTCTAGATGACTGGTCAGCTTTACCTATTATCTCCCAAGAACAAATTTCAAAATTAATTGGTGTGCTTCACGGATTTCTTGAAGATATACCCGTCATTGGTTTTAATTCCGGAAAATACGATTTGAACGCCATTAAAAATATATCACCTCACACTTCCTGACAACCGACGTAAGTGACGAGACGGACGATACAACACAGAACAAATCTATAAACTCCATGTTGGTAGTAATGCGTCATACTAATGTTATGTGTTTAAAAACAGCATCTTTGAAATTTTTGGATATTATAAATTATTTGGCCACCGGATTTAGTTACGATAAATTTCTGAAAGCGTACGGATGTATCCAAACTAACGGTTACTTTCCCTACGAGTGGGTTACTTCGTTAACTAAACTCGACTGTGAATCACTTACTCGAAAGGAAGATTTTCACAGTGATTTGAAAAACGAAGATATTTCTGACGAAAATAACGCGTACTGCGAAAAAATTTGGCGCGATCACGATATGAAAACTTTTCGTGATTCTCTTATTTGGTACAACAATAGAGATGTCGTCCTTTCCTAGAAGCTATAAAAACAGTTCTCTTTTTACAAATTGCGCCACATTGATATGTTTAAAGATGGTATTAGCGTTCCCGGTCTAACCATGAAATTTTTTGTTTTACACATTACCACGTGACATTTATTTCAGTCTGTTTAATCAAAAAGATTCGGATTTACACGATATGTTAAGAAAGCCATCGTAGGGGGCCCGTCCATAATATATAATCGCCATCACGAAGTCGACGTTACACGGCTTCGTGAATCGGAAAGGGGCGACTCAACTCTCCCCTGTCGTTCCATTGTCAGCTACGACGCGAATGCATTATACCTTTGGGCTCTTTCACAAGGTATGCCCACCGGATGTTATATGCGTCGTAGCCGAGAAAATCATTTCAGACCGAAAACATCGCGTGTTTATGGAAAGATGGGGCTTGAATTGTTAGAATGGGTAGCTCACGAGAAGAATACATTAATAAGGCGTCAATTTAACGGAGAAGAGAAACGCATTGGGGATCGTAGACTTCCCGTTGACGGACGGTGTGCCCAAACTCGCACCATTTATAAATTTCACGGTTGCTATTTTCATGGTTGTCCTTGTAACGTGGAGCACACCAACTCTATCAACCGGAAGTCTATGACCGATCTTCTATCAGAAACTATAAAGAATACTACGTATTTGCGTAAATATGCCGAGGTCGTCGAAATGTGGGAACGTCAGTGGAAAGAAATTCGGAAAAATTCAGAAATAAGACATTTTCTAAATTAAAAATTTCCTCACCGTAACCTGGAAAATGACCTAAGATAAAGTTTTGCAAAATGTAGTAGAGTAGAGCATGGTAGAGTGCAACATTTTTGTTCCAGATCATCTTGTAGATTATTTTGGTGAAATGCAACCTATTTTCAAAAACATTTACATTACCCGTGACGACATCGGCCCCTACATGCGAGCTTACGCTGAAGAGCACAATATATTATCTACTCCTCGGTGTACCCTGGTGACTTCGTATTTTGGTAAACAAATTCTTTTAGATACACCTTTGTTGAAATGGTATTTGAAACACGGAGTGATCGTATCTCAAGTTTATCAAGTTTTAGAATACGTGTTTCAAACATTTCGCCAATGCCATCTCGAATGAACGCCGCGAAGGTGACGCGCACACGGACAAGGCCATTACAGGCGATACAATTAAACTTCTTGGGAATAGTGGCTGCGGAAAATGTATAACAAATAAGGATCTCCACATAAATATTATATTTTGTAATAGTAAAACGGCGAGCCGAGGAATTAACAGTCATCGTTTTCGCCAGCTAGACCCAATTACGGAATCCGTATACCAATTAACAATGAACAAGAAATCCATTAAATACGATCTCCCTCTTCAAATTGGTTTTATGGTTTACCAGTATGCAACATATAGAATGCTGGAATTTTTTTACGATTTCATAGATTATTACGTAGAGCGCCCTCTCTTCCAATATTGCGAGATGGATACGGATTCCGCATATTTAAGTCTAGCTTTTTCTTGTTTAGACGATTGTGTTACCACTGATAAACGAAAAGAATACTTTATAAACTTGTCCCAGTGGTTTCCTACTGTTTGTTGTGACGCGCACGCGTCCGATTACATCACTTGTTGGATGGAAGGGAAATAATGGGTCCCTTCGGAATCGTGTTGTACTGTGCGTGCACGTCACGACAAAAGGACACCTGGCCTGTTCAAGATCGAATACGAAGGTAGAGGTTTTATCGGCTTGTGTAGCAAAACATATTATTGTTTTGGTGACACGGATAAATTCAGCACGAAAGGTCTAAATAAGAGACACAAAGAAATTGACAAAGACACATTTTTGGAAGAATTCAAAACCAAGGAGAGTGGAATTTGGAAAAATCGAGGGTTTCGAGTGAAGAATGCTTCATTTTTTACTTATATTCAAGAACGTTCTGCACTAACTTATTTGTATTCCAAACGACCGGTACAAGCCGATGGAATCTCTAACTCTCCTTGTCTCGTATAATAGACACACCAGTAAATCTTTTCGTGAGCTCCCTTCCCCGTGTATCATTCGGTATTGGTGTAACATATAGTCTTATTTTAACATGTAGTCTTGGTGTAACCGTGATCAGGTATGATGTTTATCGACCACTGACTCCTACTTGTCGATTATTAAAGACTGTAAATTTCACATTTCACATTTACTGTTACGTACACTCGAGAGATAGCAGGGTAATATCCGGTCTTAATATAGCCGTGATGAACTATTGTGTTTATCGACTCCTATCTTGTCAATTGTTAAAGAGTGTATCGATACACACATAGGTCATTTTTGCATCATCATCATCATATATGATATATCATCAGGTTTCTATTTTATGTAGGACACTTATGAAATATATACGAAGTATTTTGTATACTTAAATTGCTGCAGAAGTCGTGATAATAAACACCTAGTGTAGCATACTGTCTAACAATGACTGTGTAACATTCGGGGTCGATTTGTATATAGTTGAGGTTAACAAAGTTTTCTAATAGTGACATCTACCTACCTGAACGTAACACTCGTGATCAGACGAACATTGTATAACGCTGTACCTGAACGTAACACTCGTGATCAGACGAACATTGTATAACGCTGTACCTGAACGTAACACTCGTGATCAGGCGAACATTGTATAACGCTGTACCTGAACGTAACACTCGTGATCAGACGAACATTGTATAATGCTGTACCTGAATAGTAACGGACACGATGAATGCTCGTAGGGTTGCCACCGCGCCACGTCAAGTTCCGTAGATTCATGAATACAAATTGTGTAGAACGGACTCATAATTCCAAGAGACTTCAAAGTTCTCTGTCTAACGTTTTCGATCAATACTGTGTCGCTTATCTCATGTATCACTGTCGTGGCTTGTCGTTGAAGGCTTTCGTGAAAGGTTTCGGCACTGATCTAGTAGCAAACGATTGTTGTGTATTTGATTAGTTTAAACAATTGAGATAAGGAATATGTTACGGCATTATGTTTACTTTCGCTACTGTTTCGCTATTGACAACTAGGTTATCGTAGGACCGATGGCGTTCGTTCGAACCTATGGCGCGGTGTTCAGACACTCGTAAGCTCAAAACCTCTGCCGCGGTGTTAATTCACCTGTAAGTCGGCCCATACGGGCCAATGGCGTGGTCGTAATGACCTGTAAGCTCACGACCTCTGCCGCTGTGTTAATTCACCTGTAAGTCATGTCACATTAAGCACTTGCCTTCAGTTAATAAAATACGGTTTCGTGTGTGATATCACACACACACATGTATATGCTAACAATGTGTAAGTTTGGTTCTTGCAACTCGTTGATCTAAGTTTGATTGATGTAAGTGGCTAGTCGAAGACTTGCACTTGTTGAAGGTGACCTGTAAATACGTCTGTGATGTATATGAATAACATGTGCAAACCTAATCTTGTGTCATTTTGTTCATAGTATATGTAGTATAAGTACCGTGGATCCTAGTCCCTTTCATCATTTGCGTAAAGTGTGGACACGAGACTAGTTCAACCGTTCACCTATATCGTCGTCGGGCCGACGGGCTGTGGTAAAACGACGTTTGTTGTCTCTTTACTACGTCATTCTGCCAAACTCGTAAATTCACCGCCCGAAACGTATCCGGGTCGAATAAAGTACATCCAAGAAGCTTTCAAAGACACAACGTCCTTACCACACGAGTATTTGTTCGTTGACCTCAAACAGACCACACCGGAACAATTGCGCCTGCGTACTAATATCGTACCGGAACCAAACAAATTTCAGTACGCCTACCTTCCGAATATCTAAATAGAAACACGACGTGACGCTCTTCCTTCGTCATGTCGGCACGAGTGAAGAGAAACGCGTTGTGCCTTTGTATCCTCGCTAAAGCGGATCGTGCTTTAGCCAGAGCCATCATCGACACGGGAAAACCTGATCTGGTACACAGAGTGCGAGTGTGCACATAACATATTAAAAGGGAACGTACCACTAAAGAAGGATCACAAGACTAAACTGCGTCGGCTCAAGTAGAACCTCAGTACCTTGGTCATCAGGAAAACCGGTCTTCATAAGAAGAAACGTATTCTTCAGAAAGGTGATTTCCTTGCGGCCCTATTAGCTCCCTTGGCTACGTCCCTTCTAGCCCCGTTCGTGCAAAGTTATTGCAGTCGTGACTACACGGAATGACTGCTAACAGGCCTACACCATCACCTTCATTAGCACCCTTTCAGTGCCCAGATTGCAAGAGGAATTTCACACGTCGGAACAATTGGAAATGGCACAGTGTCCATAGTCGCTGTGGACGATCGACAAGCACCGCGTCACTGACTAATTCACTTGTCCCGACACCTACTATGACACCAACGCCTCTGGACTCAGTGACATGCTCGACTTTGCAGTCTCCATCTCAAGTGACAATTGAGCATACAAAGAAGATGGCGCTGGTTGATCCCTGTATATTGGAAAATATTCAACCGCAACGTCCTTCTCCTGCTAACCCTATCGAAAGTGTTTTTCGACGTCTCGACAACGAAATGGAAGACATATTAGACCGAAACGATATACACCTTAGGAAAAAGGTTGTGTTGTATAACCAGGTGTTGAGACGGTACAACGATCTTTCCGACAAACGTATGCAAGAACCCCTGTGTGTGACCATCGAAAAAAGTCCCAGTGAAGGGAAAACAAACTACAACCTGCTAACGAAAATGAAATCGTCGAAAAGGAGAGCATCGAAAACGAAATCATCGACAGTGTTCCAAAAACTATGAAACAGAAAGCACGGCGACTCCTCGATAAAATGATAGGTGCCGTAAGGTGGAACGACCGTGGCGAGACGTTACACAGAAACAAGGCGGTTCCCGGAAGTAATATCGCAGACCTTGTGAATGACGTGTTGAGAAAGCGGACGTCGTTTGAACAAGTGGGATGGGAAACTTTCGCTCGTGGTCTCAAGGATGTAAACACGCCGATGGATTTAGTTGGAAACTCAGATCGTTGGCTTTACATGCAGACTGTGTCAGTGGACGATGACATATCAAAAGAAACCAGCATTCCGTTTGACATTTAAGTGACAACAATTATTTTGTCAATGTGTCAATGTGGGTGGATTTCAATTAGGATAAGCATAGGATTTGTTTTTGTCAAATTTACCTAGATATACATGACAATTCAGCAAATTCAGCAAGACACATGACAACTCAGCAAACTCAGCAAGATACACTTGAAAACCCAACAAACTCAGTAAGATACACTTGAAAACTCAGTAAACTCAGCAAGATACACATGAAAACTTAGCAAACACAGCAAGATGCACATGAAAACTCAGCAAACTCAGCAAGATGCACATGACAACTTTAGATTCACAGATAAAATTATCCCGATTCGTTTAACAGCTGGTTGAATAAACCGTCGCTCGTCGCTTATAAACGATAGTACACACCGATCGAGCCATCATTCGTGTCATGGAAGATAAGACGGACGTTCGGTTCGAAAACGCAGAACTCGAAGATACCGGAAATAACAGCAGACGTTGGGTGTTGTTTGGAAATACGTGCCCGAAATCGGAAATGGTCTTCTTCTGCCAAATCGTCATATTGTACACCGTTATATTGGTCAGTATCTTCAATCTGACTAAAGTAGACGGAAACTCTAATCTGTGGACGGCTTTGTTGAGCAGTTGCCTGGGATACCTGTTACCTAATCCGTCTATGAAACGCGATGAAAATGTCGTCTGATTTGTACCTGACATTGCTCAGCAATGCGTCTATGGAGTTAAATACCGACAACAGGTTGAGCCACTATGTCACGGCTTTGCCGCAACGCACCAGTTTATTTGGTCAGTGGGAGTGCAAACTCGTGGAAATTCAATACCCGCACAGTTGGTACAACGTTCGTGAGGCAGATAGTAGGTTCTACCTCAATGAACAGGATCACATCGGACTCTACAAGAGTGCCAAAATCGAACATGAATATTACTACAGTCCGGTTATACTGATATACTACATCATTAAAGAACTGGCGAGGATGTCAAAGGACGGAATCTAGGCGAAATTTAGCTAAAGCGACATCTCTCAGCGGGTAACCTTGCACATGACACCGCACACTGTGTTCAACATACATTTTCAGAGCGTACACCCATACGAAGCTAGGTGGAAAAGACACAGGTCTCAAGCCGTCGGCCACAGTGTATGGTACGCCAAATAACGACGAGTACACCTTCAACAAAGAAGCCTATTCCGTTGTAGACATGGCGCAGGGTCTTTACTCGCTGTACGTCTACACTGACGTTGTGGAATCACGTATGGTCGGAAACAGTGTCGTTCCTCTTTTGAGGATTGTACCGATAGAAGGGAATCACGGAAACGTGGTGTCAAAAAGTTTCGACATTGTACAATACGTTTCCGTCTTGCACAAAGAATTTACGATTATCGAGATCGATATAAGAGACGACACGGAACGTCGCGTACCATTCGAGCGAGGTAGAGTGACGGCAACACTTCACTTTCGTCGGCGGAAATCGTAATTTTTTTTAACATGAGTCGTAATCATTCCTACGAAGACTATTACGTCAGACAAGTCGGTGATGGATTGCCCGTGTTTGTTGGGGCAATAGTGCAGCGAGGTCACGGTCTAGGTAGTTTGTTTGGTGGCCTCATTCGAAGTGCTATGCCACTCATAAAAAAGAGGCCCATTCGCTTTGTGAAAAGGAGCGTTAAAGAGAGGTTTGGGTGTGGCCGGCTACGTGTTGTCTGGACAGAATATTAAAGAATCGTGTGAAAGAAACCGGAAAGGACATGATCAATAGAGTGTTGGGAAGTAGTGGGCCTTCGGGCATAGGCAACGCACTATAAAACGCAAGCCGACGAGAACCCTAGCCAGTGTCGCTAAGAGACGCAGACGACAGAAGACGCGTCGAGACGACATATTCGGCTAGTCATGGCTTTTGTCCACCAGTTGTCGTGTGAGGGAGTCAAAAGCGAATTGGACCTGTTTAGTTTACGGACGACACAAACGAGTATCGAATACGCACAATGGGTCGAGCATCGACCTGTCGCCTCGATAGGTACGGGTGGTCCTATCGAATTCTTAATGCCCGAATCGGGAGACGATTACTTGGACGTGGCCAATACTTACCTGCTGGTGCGAGCACGTGTAGTCAAAGGAAACGGGGACGACATCGATCAAGCTGAACCTATTAGACCAGTAAACAACTGGATGCATTCTCTGTTTAGTCAAGTCGACGTGTCTTTGGACGGTACCCTTGTCTCACCTTCAACGAATACCTACCCTTATCTAGCGTACATAGAAACGTTACTGATTCACGGAGCAGAAGCGAAGAAGAGTCAACTGAGTAGTGCCTTGTGGTACAAAGACACGGCAGGACACATGGATGCCACCGACGACGCAAACAAGGGGCTGCAAAAAAGAAAGACCTATATTACCCATAGTCGAATCGTAAACATGATGGTTCGTCTACACGTCGACCTCTTCTTCCAAGATAGCTATCTATTGAACGGCGTCGACGTGAAAAAATTCGACTAGTACAGAGCAAGGATGCTTTTGCACTCATGGCTGGTGGTGGTGACAATGCCGATTACAAGGAACGCATAGTCGAAGCAATTTTGTTTGCACGAAAAGACAAACTGAATCCTGCCATACAGATGGGTCACATCAAAGTGCTACAAAAGGGAACGGCCAGGTATCCTTTGCGAAGAGTCGATTACAAGGTATTTTCTATACCGCGAGGTGCCATGTCGCACACTCACGAAAACGTTTATTTGGGTGTCTTACCCAAGAGGCTAGTCTTGTGTTGTGTAGAAAACGACGTTTACAATGGAACATTCGCCAAGAATCCGTTCCACGTAAAGCACAGCAACTTGAACATTCTAGCATTGTACGTCGACGGGCAACAAGTCCCGGCGAAACCACTACAGCCTTATTTCAACGATGGTTCCTACGTGAGAAGTTACAGTAATCTATTTGCTGGAACGGGAAAGATGTTTCAAGACGAGGGAAACAACATCAGTCGGGACGAGTTTGGCAAAGGCTACACCCTGTTTGCGTTTGACATCACACCAGATTGTTGTGACGGTCCCCATTTCAATTTGGTACATAAAGGCAATCTACGAGTCGAGATGCACTTTAATCAATCTCTCGACAAAACGATCAACGTCGTCGTCTACGGAGAATTCGAGACGGTTTTGGAAACTGACCGCAACAGAAACGTCGTCTACGATTACTGATGGGTACGGCACAGATAAAAATACTCCTTGCGGCGGATGCTTACAGTAGGACCGTTGTTCGAGGCGTACTACCTAAAGACGGGTTACCTACTACTCCTTTGACGACCTATCCGGCAGCTTTCATTCGAGCGATTAACCGGGTCAACATTAGATTTGCATGTTTATTGCAAAAGACGGACGTGGAGAGTACTTCGACTCCTACGGTTTGCCACTTCGACACGTCGAATTCGTGGATTTTCTACACAGCAACTGCGAGACTTCAGAGCCCCCTGTCTAACGTGTGTGGACAATACTGTGTCGTGTACTTGCTGCAGCGAAGTCGAGGCGTACCCACGAAGACGTTTGTTAACACTTTCGGCAACGATTTACTGAACAAAATGTCGTCGTATACCTTAGCTCCTATCCTTTAAGATGGGGAAAATTCCCTATCCTTTATCATGGAGAAAATGGCCTATCTTTTAATCTGGGCGCGCCCCGGAGGAAATCCCTATCTTTTAACATGGGGGAAAAATGCTGTATCTTTTAACCTGGGCGCTCCCCGGGGGAAATCCCTATCTTTTAAGATGGGATTTGCTCCGAGGTGCTCCAACCTCTACGCTGATTAACCTGTATTGCTACTGGCATGGACGTTCGAATGAAAGCCCTGTACGTGCAACACGTTGGGAATTTATTAGTGCATATTGAAGTATTAAAATGTTACCACGATAACAAGTTGAAACATTAAGGTGTTAAGAACTTACCACGATGAATTACTAACATACCAAATCGTTACAACACTAACGCGATGATACCATAAAGAATATAAGAAGTTATAACACTAATGTACTAAAATATTAAAATGGCAAAGTCAAAGACTAAGGTAAAAACAACATGTTACAAGGCTATCGCGCTGAAACGCTAAAATGTTATGATATTGCCCCTTTGATGAACTAAGATATGAAAATGTTACAAGGCTACCGCACTAAGACTCTAGTGTTGTGATGTCAAGATGATGACGCATTAAAGTAGTAAAGTGTTACTCCGCCAACACGCTGAAATGCTAGAACTTTAAGAAGTTACCTTGGAGATGTATTAAAGTGGCACGAAGCATTAAAGTATGACAATTCTAACAGTTTTCCGTGCTAAAAAATTAAAATGTTACGAAGTTAACACGCTCATGTACTAAAATGCTACCACTCTTTAAAGCCACGAAGCACTAAAAATTTTAAGAAGTTATCGCGGTCACGCATTAAAGTATGACAATTTTACAAAGCTACAACGTTGAAACATTAAAATGATATGATGTTACCACACTGATGCATTAAATATGAATATGTTACAAGGCTAACACGCTGAAATGCTCAAATGTTGTGATGATAATTATGCTTTTAGCATAATGTGATTTGTGTAAACCCATGGAAACTATACGCGCATGACTGTGTCGCTTACATTTATGCGGTTAACCTTTCTGCACAACCGCGTATCTAGGGGACAATATTTATACACCAGCTACGACAGTCGTGTTTACATTTATCCGGGCGTTAAATTTTATCCGGATGATGTTTCTCTGCTTACTATTGGTATCAGTAGCTCATGTGGTGATGAATAATATTCGATGGTTAATTATGTTCCATTTGTTTTAAGAGCATGAAAATTGCTAGTTAGAGCACATCATTGCTAAATATAAATAGTGTATGATAGTTAGCACATGTACATAAACAGAGGACAGGACCAACCACTTGATCACCACAGTGTAATATTCTAACATGAGTTTGCGGAGTGTGTATGTGTATGTGCATGTGCGTGAGTGTGTGTCCGTGAGTCCGTGAGTCCGTGAGTCCGTGAGTCCGTGAGTCCGTGAGTCCGTGAGTCCGTGAGTCCGTGAGTCCGTGTGTGTGCAATGAATGCGTGGGGTGGGTGGTGTATGTGGTGTGTGTGGTGTGTGTGGTGTGTGTGGTGTGTGTGGTGTGTGTGGTGTGTGTGGTGTGTGTGGTGTGTGTGGTGTGTGTGGTGTGTGTGATGTGTGTGCGTGTGGTGTGGTGTGGTGTGTACGTGCGTGTGTGTATGTGGTGTGTGTGTGTTCGTGTTTGGGCGTGTGCGTGCGTGCGTTTGCGAGTGTGCGTGTGCTTGCATGTGCGTGTGCGTGTGCGTGTGCGTATATCGGCAATGACGGCCACGTAAACATACTAATGTCAACAACTGACTCGAGCATGCTCAGAAACGTCAATCCAATAAAATATAACGCCGTATAAATGTAAGCGAGACAACGCCATATGCATCACACAATCACATTTCATGATGTTATCGCCCAATTGTAATAATGCGTCGCATAATGGTAGCGAATTTGGGCGATACAGTAAGCAAAGACATCATTGCTCTTGTACAATTACGTCTTTCATGACAGCAGTATTCGACTTTAATAACTGATCGTTTAATAAAAAGGTGGCGCTGATTGACCTATTTTCATAGTTCACCATATACTCAACAGGAGGGGCTACAACATAAGTGACATCATAATCACTTGACCAGATAGTTCACCATTTTTATAATTCACCACATTCGGGTAGCGAATGTATGCACTACCGTAAGAAAAATCAACGTTGCGCATGCGCAATGACCTACTTCATGACACCATTGACCTGTTTTAATAATTCATCGTTTAATACAAAATTGCGCTGATTGACCTATTTTCATAGTTCACCATTTACTCAACAGGGGGGTTACTGCATAGGTGACGTTTTGATCACGTATCCAGATAGTTTACCATCTTGCCGCTGTCGGAAACAGGCATCAATACGCATGCGCAATGGTACATTTATTGACATCTTCTACCTGTTTTTATAATTCAAAACGTTAGAATAACGAATTTAATCTGTACCGTGGGGAAAAGGTACCAATGCAAATGCGCAATGACCTATACAATGACATCATTGACCTATTTCATGACGTCATCGACCTAGTTATGTAGTTCATCTGTTAATCCAAAGATGACGCTAATTGACCTAGTTTTCTATTTCAACTTATTTTCGCAAGTGCGCGGGCGTTTGTTAACCTACGTATTTTGTTCACCACCTATCCACCAAGTGGCGCTACTTGACCTCTGACCTTTTTACCCTTGACCTTCCTCCGGAAGTGACGATATTCCTCTTTCCTCCTGGTTTCGTGGCTCCGGCGTGTATCGTAAATTACATATATTACTACTGTTAGGGGTATGTGTGTGTGTGTGTGTATATATATATATATATATATATATATATATATATATATATATATATATATATATTAATGCGTTTTACACAGTTGATATTGGGATATTTTGTAAACAAGGCGTTACTTACGTTCGAGAGGCTTACTGCAACAAATGTTTCCATTCCTACTTGGATGTTATCGCCGAAGTTCTGTACTTGCGGTACTTCATCTTGATGATGCAGAAGAATCTTTAGTCCCACTGCATTGTGTGGACCTTTCATGTACTCGTACTGTTCAACGTTCAACACCAGTTGCAGTCCGTTCTTGACCCCTAAAAACACCGATCGTTTGTTATATATATATATATATATATATATATATATCTGTTTTGATGGTATAAAAAATTGCAATTTATTTATACTGAATTAAATCGACCGTTTCTTGTCCCCTTGGTCACGACCCAAATTTAGGACGCCAAGCCATTTTGAGCGGTTCGCCATACGCCGAGTGTTCCCAAACTTGTATTGCTTGCCCTTTATTGTGTGTATGCGTGAATTAGTTATGATTATAACAAATGTTGCATCAACTGGAAATGCTGCGTCATTTAATAGTTCAAGGCTTATTTTTGGCTTAAAGGGGAACTGAAACATAGCAGTTGTATGCTATATAGTTCAATATACACTATCTAAGTATGCATTTATGCTGACAGGAACCTAATCATTTATCAGACACACCGATAAACCGATTCTGTTCGATGCCTATATAGGCAAGATAAAGAACTGCGTATCGCCATCTTTGTTCTGTGCAAGTTGGTCTGAGTCGCTCCTATATCATCAATGTAAATTTTCGATTCTTTTCGATTTACTTCATTAATATACATTGGCGGCGAAGCGGTCATTATTTTGCAGGGAGATATGTGGGTGGGCATTTTCGTACCAACACAAATTAAATTATTATTATAATATAAATTTATGCGATTTTACAGTCACGTTAGTTTATCAAATTGTTTACTTGCAGGCATGGTCACATTATTTTAAAGTGTGTTTTCCTATTAAAAAGCTTTACCTTGTTTCATACTGTCAATGTTTCCTACCAGGTATTAGCAACGTGCTGATGGGCACCCTTTTCAAAACAACATCACTTACGCCTATATAGACGTATTTAAAAATGTTATTATCTGCTATTACGCTACGTGTGCCAGCCAACCAAATCATATAATCAATGTAATAAATGAAGTTCTGTGATTCACAGTTACGCTATGTCTTGGCGGCAGGTAAGTTGTTACTTATGTCAGTGTTTCTTTTGTATAACTATTGTGTCACACTGTTATTATTTTACAAAACTGTAAACTGTATTTTTATACAATTTTATTTCAAATGTTCACACAAATACAGTGTTTTAGGATTCAAAAATAAATAAAAACAATTGATAGCACTTAGAAATGTTTGCATATAATTTTATTAAGTAGTTGAATCCATTATATTTATGTATTCATCTAATATTCAGTAAGTACAATGATCTGGTGCTTACCTTTTGGGCGATAAAACACACATGACCTATTGCTGTAACAATTGACGTGGCAGCCGGTAAGATCATTTTGACGAGCATGTTAGGTACATGTCAACCAATAGCAGGTAATAACTAGAGCTTACAATATACTTCTACATAATACTAATATATGAACAAACATATCCTAATATGAAACATTGAAGGCACGAAATAACGCACCTTCCCTACCCATTGAATATATTTCGAAGTGAACAGTTGACAACATACAACTTGTTGTTTAACTTAACATATTTCATTTGTTAACCATGTATGTATTTTAATAGTTAACCAAAAAGGAAGCACCAACCAGTAGGTAGGGAAGGTGCAATTTTGTAGACAAAACTTTTCAAAAGGTACAAAGTGTACCTAGATATGCTTAATACAAGTTCAGTTGTGTACCCAAGTTTATGCCGAAAGTGGTTTCCAATCCCCTGGACCCGCCTTAGAATCCGTTCAAAATACAAAAGTGAAATTAAATTACAACGATTTATAACAAATGAAAGTATTTTAAACGCCACACTTTCCGTTCCTCATTAATAATCATGAAGTAATGACGCGTAAATTCGCTTGCGCTCCGTCGTAATATTACAGTAGCTTTGATATTACATATTATAATATAAAGTTACGCGTTTTTGTAAGTCACAGTTGACAACATGCGACATGTTGGGGCTTAGCTTCTGATGTTTAACCTAAAATTCATTTGTAAACCATGTATATAATTCAATAGTTAACCAAAAAGGAAGCACAAACCAGTGGGTAGGGAAGGTATAATTATGTAAACAAAACATTGGAAAAAGTGCAAAGTGAGCCTACAATCTGGCTTTCAGCCATTCAATATAATTTCAGTTGTGTACCCAAGTTTATGCCGAAATTTGTGTATAACTCCCCTAGATCGACGTCAGGATCATCCCAGTCTCTTATTGTAATACCACATTTCAAGTGCAAAACGTTTTTAATATTAAGCGAAGAAGCACGTAAGTGAACGATTTTATAATAAAGTGACTGCATACGCAAAACTTTGTTTATTTGAGTTTGGTAGGGAAATGCTCACCTACGCATCTCCCTGCGAAATAATGACCGTTTTATGCCGACGGAGCATGTGCGAATTTACGCATCATTACTACATAAATATTAATTGGAACCGAAAAGCCGCTAAACTAACCTCAACCTGCTTGTTTCTGTAATAATAGTTCTGTGGAAGTATACGAAAATGTGCTTATTACCTCATATACTATATATCCAGTAGCCATTCAGTGCATTTGATTTTTCTATTGTTATGTTTTGTGTGCGATTCTTCGGTTTTTATGGGTCTAAGCCGCGTCGCCGCTTCAATTATGCTGTGCAGCAGTGCCTGGAATACCGTGACTCAAACCACAGCGCGCTGGAGCGTAAGGGCGCCTCCCAGTGTCGATAATGGCTAAGTTTGACAAATGATTTTAAAAATACTGCGGCGCTGTGCTCATCAAATCATGTTGATGTGTACTGTAGATGATACTAATGACTAATTTCTATAGCGCCTAAATCCCCAGGAATATACAAGAATCATTGAGCAAAATCGTTAACAGAGAAAAGCAAGAGTCGTCATTAGAGCAAGGGACCGTAGCGTTTTTTGTTATGTTTGGGCTATGGTTATTCCAGCGTTTCATACCCCATTTAATATGTACTTATATATTCCATTAATTTAATCTCGAAACGAACACTTTCACGCACAACTATTGCTTTAAACAACATGTTCGGGCACATTCTACTTATTATCTACGGCAGGGGTCGGCAATCTGCGGCCAGCTGACCAAATACAATACAATACAATACGAATTTATTGTCCACTAGTAGTATATACATCGGATAATTGTCTTCTGCTTGCTGAGCATAAAGAGGATACAAGGTATTGTTAATAAACATGGCGCATACATGAATTAAGTTTATAATAATAATACAAACGTGATAGTAGTGAGTGCATACGTTATATATTTTAATGAACGGATTGCATGTGGTGGTTTGTGAACTCAAAGTTTGTTTAGGTGACTTATGGCCTGGGGAACGAAGCTGTTTTTGAACCTGTTTTTTGTACATCTTGGACATCTGTATCGTCTTTGAGATGGAAGAAGGTCAAACTATGTATACAGTGGGTGGACAGGGTCATTGGCAATTGCACGAGCTATTTTGATCAACGTGCGTTCACACAGCTGAGAGACAGGCAGTGTGGGAATGCCTATGATCTTTGAAGCAATTTTGCAGATGCGAAGAAGCATGTTTTTGTTAGAGACAGATAAAGCAGGGAAGAAACAGATACTACAATATGTCAACACTGATTCTATGATGTTCCTGTACAACATGAGCAGATGTTTTGGTTGGACATGAAATGATCTTAGTTTTAATAACAGGTACAATCTCTGCTGGCACTTTTTTGCACACCTTTTGCATGGGGGCCAAACGTCAATTTATTATCCAGTGTTACACCAAGATACTTGAAGGTGTCCGTTACCTCCACTGCCTCACCATCAATAATGAGAGGTCCATCAAACTGGCCACTGCTGCGTAAGTCAATACAGAGTTCCTTTGTCTTGCGCACATTTAGTTCTATAAAGTTATTCTTGCACCACATTGAGATCACGGACACATAATTCTCATACGCGTGGAACGAATCTGATCCGTTCAGGCACGCCACTACTGCTGTGTTGTCTGAGTATTTAATCAAGACATTAGAGCCACATTCGCTTCTTAAGTCGTTGGTGTACAGTGAGTATAGAATTGAGCTACCAACACAAATGCGACCAACGGAGCTATTTCATGCGGCCCACTGATTAAAATTGAAATTGTCCAAAATGCGGTTCGCGAGATGACAACAGTAGTTGCAACTTCCATGGCTGGAAAAACTGTTCTGCATCATCCCTCACGAAAACATAAATGTTAAGGAAAAGAAAATGCAGAACACAATGAGCGTCATCGTGAAGATCGTGAACTACGTTCGCATTCGTGAAATAAGTCACTGGAAGTTCCAATACCTACTGGCCGAGATTACTACCCAGTATAAAGACATCCAGTGTGTGTAGCTATGCTGCGCTGCACATAAGCCCTGTGAGCTGAGATATTGGATTACAGGGTGTTCACGAGCAGAAGGGTACAGAAGCATCGGAATTTGCAGACCCAAAATGTCTTTTCGAGAAAATCTCATCAGTGAGATGTTCCAGTTCGTTTCCGCTTCAGAGACCACGATGCTACTGTGGGAGACGCAATGGCAAAGGGCAAAGGCGGGTGTCTTTCCGATATTAGGATTCGCTGTGAGTAGTTGCCTAATTTTCCAACCTTTTCCAAGTGGAAATTGTCGACGCGCAGGAAGCTGTGCGGATAGAATTCACCGAAATACAACCCGCCTCTAAGACACTCTAGAGTGTTACTATATGCATTTGATTACCGAAAATTTCCTGATCCGATCTAACACGCTATGTTCTTAAACAGTAATAATAGTAGTAGTAATAATTTGTAAGTTGAAGGCCAATGAAGAAACATGATTGTTTATATTCAGATTCCAAACATAACATAACTTACCAGTTTTCAATAGGCTTAGGCTAACGATCATCAATATTCAATAATACATGTGTGGCCCGCTGACTTACTCCAAGTACTCTGACTGGCCCTCCATTCAAACAAATTGCAGGCCACTGTTTTATGGGATAGACAGTCTCTTAATTATCACAAGTATGATACACGTTATCTCTTTCTACATATCGCATAAGTTTTTTGTATTCTTTAGAAGCTTCAGATGTTGTGGAAATCGTTCGATCTTTCGATTTGCAATGAGGGTCCTCTTTCTATGTCAATAAATCAGCAGAGCTGAACTGAAAGTATGATTCCACCGTGTTCATCAAGCAAGATTGACAATGACCTCATATCTCATTTATTTATTTAGTGCGTTTTTATTTTTCTCGTTTTGTTCAGGTTTCTGTAGAAACTATTTTCCTATACCGTATGGCGTTATTGAGAAGCACAAATAAATATACTAGTCTAGCCTGTTTCTACCGATCATAAATCGAATATATGCCGTTTTCACAAATACCCAAAGACATTTTTGCTTATGGAATGGATATTCTAACATGTACCAGTTATTTAATTAAATAGTGTCCATACAACCTGTTAGAACATTTTACAAAGTGGTTTTGGTTAAATTCTTCCGAATTTATAAAAAAAAAGGAAAACATTTCGCCGCACACAAATCTAACCACTTTTGTTCTGAGTAACGGAGTCAATTTGGTCATGTATCTGACTGATGACGTGTCTAATGAGAGAATCAGCAAAATATGAAAAGGCAACAGAAATTTGTAGAAAAAACAAACCGTTTTGGTGTACACACAAACACAGAAAAGTCATGTCTGCTTCTCTTACATATTACGTAGTCAACAAATCGGGTTTACCCTTAAAACATCAATAACTATTAAATTATGGGGAATTTCGTCTTTGAACATATTTATATACGTCTTACGTCTAACTCCTAGTGGCGAAGATTAATTCCTTATAGTTTGGCGCTCAAGGTTCGATCCGTCTAAGAGGAAAACACCAACATACCCGCATACACTTGCTCGATTATAGTAAGATTTCATGGTAGGTGCCAATCTTAAGTGATTTCAGGCCAAGGTGTGTAGGAGTTTAATTTACCAGCCGCATTCACGGTGGAGTTGTCGGTAATCCGGGCGTTGAACGTGTAACACATTCCGGCATCGGTTACGGTCAACTGGAAATCTTCGTGACTGCACGGCATTCTCTTCCACCGACAACTAAAATGACAACGAAATGTAGGTGCAGGTGGTTAGAGAACAACGTCACACAAGTATAGTAATACGGTATCATCATATTGTTCCTTCTTAGTGGGTGATGCTGGTCAAAGTAAAGTAGACTATTGTCACTGACACATGCAGGTGGTTAGACAACAACATCACACAAGTATAGTTTTACCGCGTCATCACATTTATCGTTCTTAGTGGGTGCAGCTGGTAAAGTATACTACTGTTACTGACGTAGTAATCAAGCAGGGGGCCACTATGCGTCGGACAACTAAACATCATTACGATGATTGATATAAACAGTATTGCCATAGCCGTTGTTGACATTATAAACTGTGGCAATTATCGCCGAGAGTCGCCTGGTTGTTGAGAAACGTACGACGCAATCATGTCTTCCTTGAGATGTCGATATTGACGGTAGACATCGAGCATCGACACGGTGCCGACGTCCCATTTCGTGTAATTGAGCTGGGTGTCGTTTGCGTGATTGTACATTTCGTCCAACCAAAAATACGATCCGTTTTCTGCAGCAGCCACAAATCTGCAACAATCGTCGACAACGTCGTGGTGAATGTGATGACCAAATAAAGTAATCCATAGTCTTTCCACCATCTTTCGATTCTTCAATATATAATATATCAGCAGTGACACAACACACAACTTGAACTGTAGTCGGAGACTAGGATATCCTGTTGGCAATACAAGATTAGATGATCATATCACACCTATCTAAATACCTTTTATACATCCAAATGAATAAGAAAGGTTGAGAAGAAAGGTGGTCGACGGCGGCCATCTTGAATTTCAAAATCGCGGTTCTGTTCATTTTGAAGAAAAAAAACTCGCCTGAAGGCTCTTAAAAAACACTAAGACGCCGCTTCCTTATCAATGTAACACGTATCTTTTGAAACATTGAAACTGAAATTGTTTGAGGGATGAATTTTCCAGTAGGCAAAAATGTCAAAGATGATTTGATGTCATCCTGGATATGTGATACCTGAAGGTGTTTTGGTTGCAAATGGTGACGGCTGGAAAGACGACATGTTCTTGTCTTGACATCGATGTTTTCATTGTGACAGGCCGGTTCAAGTAGTGTCGCACCAAGTGCTGACATTGAAAGCCGAATAGCGCGGTGCTGCTTAGCACAATTGCGATCCAGAAAATCCTACAAAAGACGGACGAGTCAGATTGGGTTTAAGGACAATGTAACTTTGAAGAGCTCCCCTTTAGATAGAGTTGAAACTTTTCCACATTCTAGTTTTGTTCCATATCATTCGACGTTAACATTAAACTGACGGTTGATCTCCAAATGTAATTGTTACATTTTGTATGCAAAAAAAAATGTCATGATAGCTATATTGTGTAACGTTCAAGTATTCACCACAATTCATCAGAATAATAATCTGGTTGAGCTATTTCATAAACAATACAAATATTAAGATTAACGTTGAAACGTTCCAACTGTGATTATTTCTAAATAGGAAAATTCGTCATGATTACGTTTCCAAGATTGGCTTGGTTTGCATTTGGTTTCATACGGAAAGTTAGCACATTTGTATATAAAAAGGTAAGTTCTTATTTAGCGCAGTATCCATTCCTCAGGACTGTTCAAAGCGCTTTACACTTTTCTCCCTGGCAGACCTGTTCAACCGAACACCATCTCGACTTCTCTCGGAAGCATTCAGCCACGCTGCAATTAAGACGCGAAAACTATTCGCACACAAATAACCACCACTGTCTATAGCCAGGTACTCATTCATACAGCTCAGTGAACTGAAGCAATGTAGAGTAAACGAACATGTCAAAGGTTCGACACCGCTGCACAGGATTAGCACTCAGCTGCTTAACATGAACATTTCAACAAAGTGTTCACTTTGTCGTTCACAAAAGTGTTCCCTTTGTGTTCATTTTGTGCCAGGTTTGGGTGAACAGAACACTGTGGGTACTTTGAGTATGGCACGATCTCGAGGAATCATTTAGCGGATACGAACATTATTACATCGTTTAGACATGAAAATATTGAGTATTTAGGAATACGTTGAAAATGTAATAATAGTTAACCGACTTGAAAATATTGAGTATTGATAACTATGTTTATCAGATACCCATAATTAACTGAACAATTCTTCAGGACAGTTAATTTTTATTCAAACAGTTAATATTAATATTTGACCAAACGCTACGCAAGAACTCTGGTGCTGGCAGAGGGGACGATTGTTCTAAACAACACACGAGGAATACAGAAAAGACGTTGACGACACTCAAAAAAGGGAAAATCGTGAGAGCGAGAAAAATAGCTATATCTATCATCAACAAATCCGCTCTCACGGACCACCCGACAACAGAAAACCACACCATAGACTGGGAGGAAGAGAAACTAGTAGACAGGGGGCGAACCAAAGAATACGACACTAAAAGAAACCATCTGGATAAGTAGGACCAATCGAGCGAGACAATCTATCTTACATGTAGAAAGACGTCATTAGACGTTACATGCACTGATGAAGTTTGCGTGATAAACATACGAATGCTTGTACAAGGTAATTATCGTATTGTATATGTCAAAAAGTAATTGTTTGAATAGTAACAGTAGTTTGCTTCGTATGTCCAATTTGCCACCATTGCCCCTATTCGAACAGTTTGAAGAGTTGCGATTGCTTCTTGTGCCCTGGCATATGGTTAATGATGAATGCGCAACACCTAAAACGATATCCTAAAAACATAGCGTCAACAGTTTATGATGAAGTGCTATACATGCATTCTCTGACATAACAACTAATTCGTTTTTTTTTTACAAATAAATACTTTGTACTCCTTTGTTTTGTTTGTTTTGATGGATTATATGTGACGGTTGACACGACTGGCCGCGTAAGTGCGAGGCCGGGCCTGCATGGGACGGTGTCAGTTGACTAATAATCTCAGTCATTTTAATTATTTATCATACATTATACCATGTTTACCATAAGGTTATATATTGTATAATGTATTGTATGTATTATTTGAAATGTCTGGGTCAAATAAAACAAATTCTTCTTCTTCTTCTTCTTCTAGTCATCACAAGTAGATATATTATGTATAGTATTGCGCCTGTTCTCATGCACACATACACAGTGTTCCATATATAAGTTACAAGAAAGTTCCCTGTAGAGATAAAATTCTATAAAAAATATGTAAAATAGAAACACGTGTTTTAGTCCCCTGCAGAACTAGTCAACGTTGAAATCGATTGCGTGACTCCACTTCAAAGGCATATGTTGAGTACTTGTAAACTGTTCTCAACAAAATAAATAACACATTTTGTATTACTTTGTAGCAGTTAAACTCCGACAATGAACCTGGCAAGCTATATTCCACCTGTATCTCACAATGAGCCTTCGTGTAATTAAAATTAATTTCGTATTGGGGTGTCACGCAACACTAAACGTTTTCACAGTGTGACAGGTGGATGATTGTGTTGCTTTCATAAGGCACGCATATTGCAGCACTTCAAGCATTCATACCAATTGCGATAATGTTAACGGTGCTTTCATTAAGTAATTCCCTAATTGCATCAACATGTGGTATGCACTTGCAATACACGCTTGGGTTTGTAACACACCATTCAGAAGAAAAAAACATTGTATTCTATCTTCGAAAATTAAAACGGTTGCACCGGGATGTGTCTGTTTAATTTGTTGAAAGTTATAACATTCGGATTGTTATTTTTTTGCATTGGCGTTTGCAATTACAGGTCCAAGGCTCTCCTGTACACCACGTCTGAGCCGAAAGAGGAATTCGTGAGATGATCGTCACACACGAATTGACACTAAATGTCACGTAGCCTACCTGTTTTTCAGATGAAGGATTATTTAATAACCGTGAGTGTTTTAATGTAATAATGTTGTCGAAATGCCGATGATATTAATGCTTAATGTTGTTTTCGTACGTTTAATTAACCATTCTCCTCAGTGTGATGACCCGGGTAAAAGAGGACAGTCAAATACGGGATACAAAAAGAAGGAATTGAACATGACGAACTATAACACAACAATAGGTATTTAGAAACGCTATACGCTACGTAGAAGTGAAGAGACAAACAATATAAATGGGACATAAGTGGATTTGTCAAAAACAAGATGGACAGGCGAACGTGAAACGACCATAGAAAAAACCCAACAAATCTAGAAAAGCTGAGAAAACGATAAGCATGAATATGTCGAAGCATTCGTTGTACGAACGGAACTATCGAAGTGTGTCAATAACTGCTTTAAAACAACATGACGATATGTTATTATAGTTGAGATGTCTTAATAATTGATTGTACAAAAGGATATCATTGGACGTCTAACATCACACAATCTAGCCTGGTTGATTGCGCTAACTCATTTACCTTCGAGCGACGTGAATTGTCGAATCAGTGACATTTCGCAGCCCGTGAAATGTGGTCGTTTCACAGAACGTCCGGAAGGCGTGACCCCACTGCTTGCTCGGCTCGCTCGTGTTGTCTCCGGCGTCACACTGCAGATGCGACTTCGCTATCGACGAACAGGAAGTCTGGGAGTACTGTATTTGGCTCACACAGCTGGCGCCTTTCGTATCTATCTTATTTAGTAAACGTTACAAGAACACAATGAATTTGTTGTTTGGAGACAACAAAGTGTAGATGGCGCAAATAAATTAGTTGGTCCATCGTGATGTTAAAATCTTTTGTTTTTTAAATATTTAGTCATTTTTAACTATATATTTTGTTTGATTAATGATTACAGTTCCAAGGCTGAGTGGAATTATAAAGGAAGAAACACAAAATTTAGTATATTGTAATTAAACATCGAGTTGTGGAAGTCCATAAAACCTTATTACTCCAGAAACGTTCTTCAGTTGTGGCATAAATGTGTGTTTTTGAGGAATAATGTGTGACTGTGAAGATTGTTGCAGTTACTGCAGCTAGAGTCGACAATAGTGTATACCGCACTTATCAAAAAGAAACTGCTGGATTTGGGTGTCTCATTACTTATGTGTATGAATTTCCTCTTCCATTCCTTAGCACGTGTGGTCTCTGACACATGTTGCGGTTTGACGGTTGGACGAACAAACTTATACCCTGCCCTGTGTTGCTCACGGAAGAGAATCGATGAAAATACACAATACCTGTACAGGTGAATCCTTGATTACTGTGTGAAGCAGTCGATGCAGCGACGTTGTCCTGTGACATTTCCCGTATCTCACTGACATCACGCTTGACATCACGCTTGAGCTGATGGACATCTAACTGTAATATATCCCGTGCCTCAGTATTCTCTCGCCTGAGCTGCTCAACGTCTGTCTGTAGTATCTTCCGTATCACCGTGACGTCACGCTTGAGCTGCTGGACATCTGTACGTAACATCACCCTTGAATCTATATTATCTCGTCTGAGCTGCTCAACGTCTCTCAGTAATACACTTCGTATCGCCTTGACATCACGCTTGAGCTGCTTGACATCTGACTGTAGAGGGCAGACCAGACCAGCTTTCTGGTGAGTTGGGTGCCGCACCGAGTACATCCTGACAAAGACAAACCCAACATATGTTGTTCAGCTAAGGACTGAATGTCTCATCATACCATAGGGACTGTTGTTGTTTGACCCCTGTCACCACATGGTTAGTGTTAAGTAACACCAATATTGGACAACCTCTAACATTCCGCTAACCACAGCTACATCAACTTAGACCTACAAACATTCTGGCCATCATATTTATCATTTCGGTCAAGTCAGACCATTACAAAGAGCACTGTTATGTGACCATACTTCCATAGTCATATGTTACCCTGTTTAAATATTTAGCACAACTATTCATTCCTTCTGAACTCTGTCCCACTCCAGTACTCAGTTTTTATGTTATGCGCTATTCATTTAAGAATACGGTTATACGATGTCTGAGTAGCTTTATCTAATCTACAGCAGAGCGGTGTGATCTAGACAGGACGAAACGGAGGCCTGTGACATCCAGGAGGATAGCGAGAGGTCAAATCGGCCTAGGTGTTTAAGTCAAGTAAGTCAAGTTTATCCAGAACGCACCGCGTGTTAATAGCGGGAATCAAGTGTTATGCTTGAATTGTTCGCTCCAGTTCTTCTGTGGCACACCTCTTTTTCATTGTCTTTTAAAGGAAAATGTGTATTTAAAATATTGTTATATATAGTATAAATTACATATATTATAACGTACTGACGTAATTTCTACAGCCATACTTAAATCGAACATTGACACGCTGGCTCCGGTGTTTACACGTGCTGTGAACCAATCGATCGAGTCGTCTACTGTGTCATCTGGTATGAAACATGCCGTCGTAACACCGTTGTTGAAGAAGAGTGGTCTCGACTCTGAATCATTGGCTAACTACCGACCGATATCTAAATTGAATTTCATTTCGAAAATCCACGAGAAGATTGTTGCATCGCAAATTCGACGACGCGTGAACGCGAATAGTTTATTTGATGTCGTTCAGAGTGCGTACCGCCCTGCGCACAGTTGTGAAACAGCCCTCCCCTTACAAAAAAGAGCCAATGGTATACCACTGATTACCACTGGATACCATTCGGTACCCTGGACCATTCAATGGTAAATCAGGTTTCAATAGTATTTGAACATATCATTCAATACCATTCAATGATAAATCAGTAGGTCTTAGTGGTACAGTAAATTGTATTTGAACATACCATTCAGAACCACTGGTCCATTCAATGATAATTAATGTTTCAGTGATCCTCTCAATGGTGTCTGAACATAACATTCAGTACCATTCAATGATAAATCAGTATGTCTTAGTGGTACTGTCAATTGTATTTGAACATACCATTCAGAATCACTGGTCCATTCAATGATAATTCATGTTTCAGTGATCCTCTCAATGGTGTCTGAACATAACATTCAATACCATTCAATGATAAATCAGTAGGTCTCAGTGGTACTCTTAACTGTATCTGAAAATATAATTCAGTACTACAAGGACTCTCAATGGTATTTGAAAATACCATTCAGTATCACTGGACCATTCAATGATAAATCAGTAGGTGTTAGTGGTACTCTTAATGGTATTTGAAAAGTACCATATTCATTACCTTTGAAAGGTTACGTAATAGACCACTGCTTGGACAAAGTCGAGCTTCAATGGTAAACTGCTTGGATAAAGTCGAGCCTCAATGGTAAACTGCTTGGATAAATTCGAGCCTCAATGGTAAACTGCTTGGATAAAGTTGAGCCTCAATGGTAAACTGTTTGGATAAATTCGAGCTTCAATGGTAAACTGCTTGGATAAAGTCGAGCCTCAATGGTAAACTGCTTGGATAAAGTCGAGCTTCAATGGTAAACTGCTTGGATAAAGCCGAGCCTCACTGGTAAACTGCTTGAAAAAAGTCGAGCTTCAATGGTAAACTGCTTGGATAAAGTCGAGCCTCAATGGTAAACTGGCAAGTCTCAGCCATATTTCAAAACATAATTCATTATACTGAATGTCGACAGCGTATCTCTAGATACCATTGAATCTTCAGTAGTAAACTGATTGGTACCTTCAACTCAATGGTACCAAGGTCCATAAACGGTATCTGCATATGTTTTTTAAACGTATGTATTTTGTGTCATGTGGACACGTGGTGAATGCTTCAGCCACAGTAGAGAATATAATAATCATATGTATGTCTACATTACGATGCTTTTATATAACTCTATTGAATAAACCCGCGAATAATCTCAATCCGCGCCAGCTCCACGCATTTGAAATTACCCGTGAATCATTTTGACGCGCGCGAACTTTTCAACTGATTTGGTTTTGTCGCTGTCAAAGAAAGAAACATTATAATGAACAAATCGGGCCATCGGTCGTATTCAAAACAACAGGTAGCAATGGTGTGTGTTGTTTTATAACAATTTAACCCACAGTAATAATACTTAACAGCTAGTGTAATTTTAATTCTCTGCTCTCGACCGATGCTTCAATTATCGTTCAACCTGGAGATACGGCGCATCGTAGACTATTAAAAGTGTTATATATAAAATATGATTTAATAAGCCTAATAGTAATATATCAAGGAAGATCGCTGTTACGTGTACTAGACCTAGTTGCTGCAACATATATGGGTAAGTTCACGAGTTGGCAAACCTGTGTGTGACATCCTGGTGTGACATGTGTCAGTTGTAAAACATTCAAACTGACATTTTCAAATTCAATGTTTTTTCCCTATTATGTGGTGTAGAAACGTACAATTTAATTAATTAGATACAAGGAGATAATGACGCAACTAACTTATTTTCGACCTGGAAATTAATTCCCAGCACCGGCAGCACGTTAGTTGTGGGTGTAACATGGATGGACACCAACGGAAAGCAATTTCTCATTCTAACATATGCATGCTTTGAGTTTGACAGAATGTCATACCTTTTTCATTATTCCTACTTAAATGCAGGTTTAAAAAGAGGTATTGGCCATCACCCTGTCACTTGACCAAAAAGGTAAGACAATATGCAGTGATAGAAACCAGTTATATAATATGGTCAATAATGACTGTGATCATTATTCGGAAGGAAGGAATATCCCATACTGAGATACGTAAACTTTGCTTAGTAATTATCCAGACTATCAATAATTGTCCAAATGCTCCAGTTTTTTATTAACAGTATAATATTATATTAGTCACACACATTGTATTTTAATTGTGTTCTTTTCCATTTATTTCAGGTTGATGTCATCGCTGCATGATGGCCAAACGGAAGCTTTCTCTAGGCTGCACAACAATGAAATCAATAACAGTGGTATAGTGTTTGTGTGTATGCATTCTGAATTATTGAATATTAATATGTCATATAATGTATATTGTACACATGTAAGTTTTCAGGGCAAAGCGCTATATATCAAAATTCAATTATAAGCTTCGTGGTTATAGTGTAAATGAAAACTCTGATATTATAATGGAATGTCTTAATAACATAAAATCATGATGATTGATATCAAGAGCCAAACTGTTTTTTTTTTATAGTAAAACCTGTTTTGGACAACCATCTGCTTTCTCATTTCCCCTTAAAATTGACCATATTTACACTATTTATTGACATGCCTTATGAAAAGGCCAGACACGACAAGTAGACAGGATTATTTTTGCAATTTTGTCTGCCTAATGTATGGAACGGATCACACTGAGTAAAAATATATTGAACTTTTTTTCAGACCAGACCCCTCTTTCCATGGTAACAAACAAAATGGCCACCATTTTGAGCCAACATTGGCACAGTTGGAAACACTGTCATTCTTTTTAGAGCACATATATAATTATGATTCTTGCAAATCCATATTCTGTATACATTCTATTGTAAGATGATCATATCATTTTTCAGTATGTTTTATTTTTAAAATAATTTCTTGGTAAAGTGTAAAAAATCATTGTTTTTATGCAACAAATGTGCTTATCTCTTTCAAACTGTTAATTATTTTTAAAATGGTCTGATCATTTCACACAGCTATGTCAGCTGACTGCAATGCTGAAAACCTTATTTATAAATTTACCATAATTACTTCCAGATATATCCCATTTCCAAATGCAGAAATTTGATAAATGTTTTCTTTGATCAAATGGTCGTCAAAGATTGCATAATGGATTTGATTACTTGATATTGACATGCTTGATCCATGAATAAAACTCACTTAGAGATATTTAATTGTCATAGAAGTGAACTTTATACCTAGTATGCATACAAAGATAGCATATTCTGACAAAAAAACATTTTGAGTATTTTTGGTTAAAAAAAACGCCATTTCACCAGGGCCACTCGAGACAGGTTCCACCATGCATTTCAATTCTCAATTTTCTTCCAGGCAACATCTCACCCAAGCTGCATGATGTTTATTGCATTTTGCCCATAAACCCTTATACTAGTGTTATGTATTACTCATCATGTCTGAATGCAACTACAGTGTGGTACACCAAGTTCAAAGCAGTGGAAGAATATCATTCAGCCATGCTGATTATGTCCAATCTGAAAGACTGAACCATCACAAATTTCCAATTTAACTTTCTTTAACAGTCGACAGACAATCCGTCCTCTTTTAAAGCTTATAAAACCTAAAGGATGTGAGTCATATCCTGTTTACAATATAATTACAATTTATTTATGCCACCACTTAAGCATGCCATTCATATCAATAGAAATATTAATAGAATTTGAATGTCTCTAGTTGGATTTATTTGTAAAACAACCATATTCTCAGTATAAATCAATTATGAATTGCACCATAGGATTGTGGATGCATAGTTTTGCAAAAAGGTGCATGTGGTTACTGACGTTGCAATAATTGGAGTTGTCATTACTATTCTTAGCAGTATTACTGATGACACGTTCAACTGTTTGGTATCTACTAGAATCAAATTATAATAAGAATAATTATATTAGCTGGAATTTAGTCATTTCCTGTTTGTGCTGCAGTTAAATTTACACAAACAAATCACTCATCGGAAGTGATTCTCATTTCTGCTAAGAGTAATAAATTTACTTATTCCTCGATATTTTGTATTTATGTACGACATGTATTGTATCATGACATTGACATTGACATGTAGGTGGGGGTGATTGTGGGTGTATGTTGATAATAATATATCATGCATGCATTTTTTAGCATGATTTCTCGTGGCATTTTTTAGCATGATTTATCGAGGTCTTCTATGATATACCTTTTATACCTTTAAGATATATCTTTATAACACTACGCAAATATATATTAAATGGAAACGTTCTGTTCCTCTACTCGAAATTAGCCATTCTCACACATAAAGATATGATAAATCATTTGTATCATTATTACTATGCTTACTGTGTGTGTGTGTGTGTGTGTGTGTGTGTGTGTGTGTGTGTGTGTGTGTGTGTGTGTGTGTGTGTGTGTGTGTGTGTGTGTGTGTGTGTGTGTGTGTGTGTGTGTGTGTGTGTGTGTGTGTGTGTATGCGCAGTACTTTATTTTGTATTAATTTGGTCATTTGATCTACTTGGATATTACTGTGGATTGCCTATAATTATGGTTCATGTATTATGAAAATGTGATATTATAAAAAATATGTGATCATATATGATGGACATGCAACATTTGCACCTGTGTTAATGAGTATTAATTTTGTATGAAATTTGACAACCTGTAGAATATTTCCTATAGAATATTATATAGAACATATCCTGTAGGATATATCCTGTAGGACATTTCCTACAGGATATGTAATATAGACAATTCGATATAAAACGCAACCCATTCAGTGATAATCAATGGTATTGAAAGTCTGCCCTTTATATAATGTTGATAATTTGATATTTTGAATATGCTGTTCAATGGTGTTTTGTATGGTTTTCAACAATATGCTTCAGTTGTATACCATTCGGTGTAAACCAATGGTATTCTGAATGCTTTACCAATGGCATACCACTTAATGGTATAATAAATTATACTGGCAAATAGCATTGATGACCATTCAAAATACCATTGAATGGTATACCACTAAACGATATACCACTGAAAGGTATACCATTCACAATACAGTTGAACGTACGGTATACAAATTAAATATCATTGAATGGTATACCACTGAAGACCATTCAATACCATTGGATTAAATACCATTCAAATACCCTTGGCCATAATACACCCTAACAACATTGAAGACCATTCAGAATACCATTCAAAATATAATTGAATGGCATACCACTGAAGAACATTCAATACCTTTGGAATAAATACCATTCAAATACCCTTGGCCATAATGCACCCTAATACCATTGAACACCATTCAGAATACCATTCAAAATATTATTGAATGGTATACCACTGAAGACCATTCAATACCATTGGATTAAATACCATTTAAATACCTTGGCCGTAATACACCCAAATACCATTGAAGAGCAATCAGAATACCATTGAGCAGTACAGAAAGTGTTAATTACAAGGACCATTCAAAATACCATTGAAGACCATTCAAATACCATTGGCCATAATACACCCTAATACCATTCAATGGTATTTGAGTGGTATTTTTTGAAAGGGGGTCATTCGTTTACAAGACGACATTCTTCTTTCAATGGATAGCCGGATGACCGTGATATTGGTGCTGCTCGACTTGAGTGTTGCCGTCGATACTGTCGACCATCGCCTGTTGCTCAACCAACTTCACCACATAGGCATACGTGACAACGCGCACCGCTGGCTACAGTCTCGTATTTTTCCCAGCGAACACAAGCTGTCAAAATCGGGAACGTCGACTTGTGTTATGGTGACCATGGGACCCCTGCGTTTTACTAACGTATGCCTTGGGCTCCACCGTGTATTCAAACGCCATCAGCTTCGTTATCACATTTATGCTGACGATGCTCAGCTATATGTTGAATTTCCGCCTGATCAGCCAGTGCTCGTTACAACTGCCATTGACCGCATAACTCGATGTACCGCTGACGCAGTGCGTAACCACAAACATGTGCAGCCTCCCGTTGACTTAGCCATTGATGTCTGTAGCTGCTACATAACGCCGAAACCATGTATTCGGGACATCGGTGTTACTATTGTCGACACTATGTCAATAGCGGTGCATGTACGCCGTATTTGTCAGGTGGCATACTGCCATGTTCACATCATCGCCAGGATCAGGAAAAGTTTGACTACCGTTGCGTGCAAGACAATAGTCCATGCCTTAGGTAGTCTCGAGTCGATTACGGCAATGCGCTACTTTATGGTTTGCCTGAGACGCTGCTGCATGAGCTGCAGATGGTCCAGAATTCTGCAGCGCGGCTCGTTATGCGCGGCTCGTTACTGGGACCCGCAGAAGAGATCATATTACATCAGTTTTGTTCAATTTTTATTGGTTGCCAGTTCGCCAACGAATCGATTTCAAGATTCTCCTACTCGTGTATCGCGCTGTTCACCACCTCGACCCAGAGTATTTGATGTCACTGGTGACACCGGACTCACCGACCCGATCATTGAGATCCGCCTGTCAAGGTCTGTTGACAGTACCGTGGTCGGCGGTCCTTCTCGGTAGCAAGACCGACATTGTGGAACAACTTACCTCCTGCTCTCAGAGACGCTAACTCAGTAGCAAAATTGAAGACATTGTTAAAGACACATATCTTTCGCATAGCGTATAGAACACTATGTAACTAGCTTAAGTGACATTTAAGTGAAGTTTACTATTTATGCGTTGTTAATTTAGTTGATAATTTTAATTTATTTTAAATCTGGATTGTCTTCTTAATGTTTATGCATATCTAATTTACCAAGTCAATTTAGCATTGTATTCAATTTATTTATTTTATTGAATTAACTAATGGATTTAAACTATTATTTTACGTATTATTTAACATATTTATTAACTGATTTATTTAGCTTATATCTATATACAGGTGTACATATATAACCCGGATACATGGCGCTTTATATATTCTTCCTAATAATAATAATAAAAAAGATGGACTGTCTCAGAATGAAACTAAAACTAAAATAAATGTTGACACATTAGTTACAAAACAATTTATGTAAATTTGTTGATTAGACACAAAATGACCTATAAGTAAATTTCAAACACAAAACATTATTTGAATACACAATTATTTTAAAGTATAAAATAGTAGTAATATGTTACTTTTTGCATGTTACTTTCTTTCCAGTAACTACTATAATTGGTCTGCCTGTGAATAGTAATGTAATGTGCATAATTAAGTTGAGGTTCTGTGTAATTTTACTTTGTCCAAATGGCCGCCAGTACAAGAATCGGTGTTTAGGTGATGTTGCCAAGAGAGGCTTTTTACATGTTTATATTGTCGAATGAGTGACTAGATTTAGCTCAGTTGGTTTCTAAGTAGGCACTGAGTTGGATCGCTTCATTTAATCACACTGTTGTCAACTGATATTCTCAGATTTAACATTCTGATTGTCAAGCATGCCGCGGGCAAGTAACAACTTTTGTTAGCCTGAAGTCTGGTCGACAAAGCAAAATCCTCGCACCTGCTAACTTTCAGCCGCTGACTGGTCGCGCCCGATCGTTTGACAGACAATAGACAATAATATACATTAAAGGGTAGTGCGGTTCGACTCTAGCCACAAACAGGTGAGCGTAAACTGACGATGCCGCAACCTAGGAAGAAAGGTTCCCAAGGAGAAAAATCACCCTTTGACACAGATCATTTTAAGTTGATTGTACAAGAAATTGTATGTGAGGAAACTGTTTTGTTGAAGATAAAAACGATATTATACCCACAAAATTTGGCTGACAAAATCGACATTATGACCAAGAAAATTTATGAACTGCCAAAGTGCGTCGAATCCAGAGATGGCAGGATTTGAGAACTGGAGCAAAAAGTCTGTAAACTGGAGTCCGACGTGGACGATCTGGAGCAATACTCCCGGAGAGGCAGTATCCAGTTCCATGGACTGAAGGAATCTGAGGGCGGGGAAGCCATCGAGGCGGACATCATTGGCCTAATAAACAATGATATCGGTTTTACCCCCCCCCCCCACATGCATCGTCCAAAATTGTTCGCTGCCACCGTATCGGAAGAAAATCAAACGACTCAGGACGCCATCATCCGAATGCGAAAGAAAATTAAAGGAAACGAAGATTTGACGGCTAGACGATCACAGTTCCACGCAAGAAACCTACGCCGTCAGGGTAAACTTGCAGATACATGGATGTTTAACAGAATAAATCTTGGCATCATCCTTATCTCATCGAATTCTGACCTGGACAAATTAAAGTAAAGACTGACGTGATGTGATGCCGATGACTGTGATCGCAAATTGTGTTTTATGTATCTACAGTACATCATGTATATGAATAATATAGCTACGTTTTTGTTTATGATTACAACATAATTTATGTTTCAAGTCATATGATCCCAGAAATGTCATGATAAAATAGTTAGGGTGCTTTACTTACGTATTTATTCATGCTGTAGAGTGAACTCATTTTCGTTATACACATATTTTATTTTTAAAGATTACATACACCAGGCAGACAATTTTGATTGATCTCAGAGTAAAGCCCTGTAATATATTTTTAGGTACAAAACGTAGCTTGTAATATTTTATTCTTTTCCCGTTATTATGCCTTTTTAGTGAATCCACCTGGGTAGGTTTTTTTCTAAAGTGATCGCGTTTATCTGCCTTAATGGTGTTTCATTTGTAACACTAAAGCCTCTTTACTTTATGTACCACACCAGATCATCAGTTGAAGATATCTCAGGAGCAATCCTGCTTTCTAGTATTTGTATTACTCTTGATCATGTTCATGTTGATTTGTTATTACAATTTATTATTATTTAACTTGAAGAATGAGAATATTACGTTGATGTTAATGGTTAAATCATCTGGTCATGATATATTTGTTCATACCAAACGTCAAGATGTATATTTTAACAACTTCATATAATTATGCTGAGAGCACCACAATGTTGACAATTGTAAAGAAATGTGCCACATATTGACATAATTCACATGCATGTATCACTAAGTGTATCTCATCTATCTACTTACGTAAATATCAAACTAATCAACATAATCGGGGAGAAGGAGGCATTACAAAAAATGATTTAGTAAATAAACGTTTTAGATATATATATGATATTGAAAACAATGAACTGCAAATAATATGTCGTTCATCTTATTATGATATCGATACCTTTATTTGAGTAGATCAGAGTAAACAAAACTAATTTAGTAGCTTAAGCCCAACTATTCAATCCATAAAAGCTCAATTTGATTAACTCGAGGCTTTTGTAGAAGAACTAAGCCTTAATAATGTCAAATTTAGTGTCATTTGTTTGCAAGAAACATGGAAAGCGGAAAACTTATCCCAATTTGCGTTATCTGGCTACCAATGTCTAGCACAGGGTAAACCTCTAGTGATAAAGGATGGCTAATTATATATATACATATATTGACAATGAATATAGAGCTGAAGTAAAAAATTAAACTTAACAAGTACGAACTTTAGGAAGGTTTAATTATTCAAGTAAATGGTGTTACCCTTTCAAAGAATATAACTATTTGTAACATATACAGACCCCCAAAACAGGTAATCACAACTTAAATACTTTTATAAATGAATATTCATCGATTATTTCCTTATTGGAAAATAATGCAAATAATAATCTTATTATTGCAAGTGATTTTAACATACACCTACTCAAATTAAACGAAAACGTCACGTCTTTGATATAGTAATATCACAGAGCTTGTACCCTCAGACATGTGTTCCATTAACCTCAAAACGTATAACTCAATACTAAAAAATAGCATTCGTATAGCCAAGCAAATGTATTTTGAAAAAATCGTTTTAATACATTTAAGCATGATAGAAGAAATACTGTGAAAAAAATAAATGAAATTCTGTAAAAAAAATTAAAAACGAACTTTGCCTGTAGTTTTGATTGAAAGCGGCAAAACAATTACAGATTGCATACAGATTTACTAACTACTTCACAAATATAGGCCCGACCATTACATGTAGTATAACGTTTAAAGATAATAAAGATTATAGTTATTAATTATGTTTTTGTATTTAAACATGTTGACGAAGAAATTGTAAAGAAAACCATAGAAAATTTCCCCGCAAAAAACAGCTGTGGTTTCGACGGCATTTCATACAAATTGTTTAAAATAATCGAACCTACGATCATAAAGTCATTAACGCTACTAATAAGCCAAATTTTAAATACCAGTATATTCCCGGACAAACTCACAATTGCGAAAGTCATATCAATATTTAAAAAGACGACCCATCATTATTTGACAATTACTGGCCTATCTCTATTCTTCCTTCTATTTCAAACGTTATTTAGAAAATAATGTTTATTCAGTTATTTTCATATTTCAATTACTTTACACTTCTGTTTGATAATCAGTACGGATTGAAACCTAAATAATCAACGGTACATGCCGCCCTAGAATTAATTGATAGAATTATAACACAAATAGCTTATTTATCGATCTCAACAAGACCTTCGGTACCATTGACATTTTACTAAATAAATTAAGATATTATAGCATGGTGACTCAACACTGCATTTATTTACAAGTTATTTAACAAACAGAAAACATTATACCGAAATTGATAAAATCCAGTCAGACACTTTACCTATAACAATTGGTGATCCACAATCAATTCTTGGTCCATTATTATTTATTATATACATTAATTACTTTTCAGAAGCCAGTAACATGTTTACTGTTGATACAACTTTTTTTAGCATGTTAAAAACGTTTCTGACAACACACATAATAAAAGCACTCAAACCTGTATAAATGAAGAATTGTCGAAAATTAATGAATAATTAAATATAAACAAACTGTTGTTAAACAAAATAAAATCAAAATACATTATTTTCCACATGCCTAATAAACTCATACATACTCCTACATTAAGCAGAAACAATGTCAATATTGAAAATATTAGTGAATTTTGTTTAGGATTGACATTGGACACTAATTTAGACTGGAAAAAAACTGACTGAAAAAATATATAACAATTGTTCCAAAACAATTGGCATTATAAACCGACTAAAACATGTAATACCTTTAGGAATAAAAGTTATATTATATAGCTCATTAATATTACCTCATATTCACTATTACATAATGTCATGGGGATATCAAGGGAACATAATTTTAAAACTTCAAAAAAGCAGTGCGAATAATAACCTTAAACAATTATAATTCCCAAACTGAACCTCTATTTAAAGAACTTCATTTATTAAATGTACAACATATATTAAATTTGCATGAATTAAAATTTCATTTTAAATACATACACAAAGACTTGACAGTGTACTTATTAAACTGGAATACTACCCCACTTAATTATATGCACAATTGCAACGCTCGAAACATAAACAAAATATACTTTTAGAAGTAAACATGAATTTGCAGTGAAATGTCTCAAATATAATTTGCCTCATACTATTAATAACATGCCCGAAATAGTAAAAAATAAAATATACACTCATAGTTTACGTGGATTTATATTGTATGTAAACAAATACTTCTTACAAATATATAGTGATATATGCACACTGCCCAACTGCTACTCATGTCTGCAAAACCAGTAAGTTACAAATATCATCTAGATATAATTTAATACTAATATTTGTACAAGAACATCGCCATGTATACACATGACAAAGATAACTTACAACATGTATGAGACAGACTTCTGGCTAATATAACAATGACATCATCAAAATAGAGGTGGCTCCCATGACAGCGAAAACGTTGTGTTAGTAGGAGTCACCCACCCCATTGGCATCAAGTTTGATTATTGTATTTACGTCTTTATTTGAACAATGTAATTTGCAGGCAGATGTATACGTATGTATGAGCTATGTGTTTAAATTTTATGAATTATATGTATGTACATGTAATATATATTATATGTATTCATTACCTACTAATTTTCTTCAAATCAAAACCTATGTAACACTGTTTAATTATGTATTTGGGGTGAATCAAATAAACTTCATTTTCTTCTTCTTCTTCATCTTCTTCTTCTACTACTACTTAATGTAATATGTTTTACAAAAACAAGCTGAATGTAAAAAACATGCTATTTTTTGTCTATAGCACAATTGACAAGGTGTGTATTAGTAATTGAACTGCTTAACTGTCCTGTGTTACATTCTGCATGAGGTGTCTGTGGAGCAATATACAGCACAGGGACAAAGGATCCAAATGCTGATGACTTTAATACTAACATGTAAACTGCTGCAATTTTAGTGTTATTTGTAAAATAAAATACCTATGACCCATTTTATTTTTCGAATGACACTTTATTTACAACAACATACTTTTGCTTATGATGTATCACCTACATTTTTAAAGAATAAAATCAGCGCATTAGATCCATTAGGACCAAAGTTATGTAAAGAAATGTTAGAAAGTAGCAGGATATATTTAATTAGCTTATCAACAAGATAAAACATACATTAAATACATACATTTAATACAATGTTTTACATGTAATTGTCCATGTTATGCATATGTTTTGTCTACTAGTAAACTGGTGTGAGTGATAAAAAGTACACTTGAAACCTATTTATTATAGCCCTCCAAACATCATCCAACTGTACTCAATTTGAAGAATGGTGCATAAATGTTAACGTTAACATGAATTACGGTATTAACCACAATATACGTTTTGTTCTGATGCATGGGAACTATTTAGATAAAGCTTTACTATGTTCAATTGTTTACACTTTAAATATTCACACAAAAACATGTGCACACACCAAATAAGTCACGCACAAACCTGTTCTTTCGCAACATATCAAACCAACTTTTAAATATGCTACGTCATTTGTAAAAAAAAATGTATTTAGTTATTGCATTATCACTGGTCACCAAAAACAGAGGTACTAAAAGGTTGTACTCTAAAAATGTATACAAAATTATTATCACGTTTAGATAAAAAGTCATTAAAATGCTGTGCTATTTGACGAACGTGAATGACTGCTAAAACAGTCAGGAAACAAAAAACAGATGGCGGCTTCGAAAATCTGGCGGCAAACGTAATCGCATGCTGCAGAGTTCTCACTCAAATGGTTAGATGATATTTTGAGTTCAGCTACACAGCACTGGAGTAAATCGGTCACAGGTTCCTCGCTCTCGCTTTCCTAACAGGCACGCTGCCCACGTTACTACCCAGGCTGCGTGACTTAACTTTGGGATTCACGCATTTGAGTAATATTGATTAATATTAATAGTTGTGTTGATGGTTGCGCAAACAAATATTACATTCAGACACCCATTTCGGTAATGAAACTTTCGTGTATGAACAACAATAAATAACCGACATGACATTTAGTGCCCTTCCGTGTGTAAAATTTGTTTGTTGAATTCCTTGTTCGATTCATATCTGTGGATAGGTCGCGTTATTGTAACACGATTGCAGTAAGTGCAGTGCTTTGAATGTGCCATGTTTCAACAAATAAAATCGATACGTTGGAAATGCGGATGTCGTGGTTCACACAAAATAATAATAATAATCATTATAATAATTGTGATTATAATGATGGTGATGATGATGACAATGATGATGATGATAATAGTAATAATAATAATAATAATAAATATACATGTACCAGCCCTTGTAATTGTGTGTTAAAAAGTAGGATTGAAGCCGCAGAAGGTTGTGCTATTACATTTTGATTTGTTACATTTGTATTATTGTGATTAGCTCAGTTTTGATAAATGCCTGATACAGCGAAATAGTGACAGTGCTGTATCTGTATAATAATAATGTACTGCTCTTTATTATTTCGATTTGTAACGAAATGTAACGTATTTGTTGAGGTAACCTTGTTTTCATTATATGCTAAACATGGCGCAAGATAAACAAATAATACATTTCTATTTAATTTGATCTACTGTTGAATGGAGGAATGAGTCTATAGGGAATGGTAGAAACATCATGGGTGACCACTGCGATTTTTATTTTTTATTTCCAATTGAAGCATTCAATCAGAAACAGACAGATACAAAATCGGTCAAGTAAGATGGCGTATTGTTTTCTAAAAGTGTATATATGCCACTGACAGCACCGGTGATAAATTCACGGAAATATGACGAAAATTTAGGATCGAAAGTTTAAGTCATCAAAATATTGATTCGTTCGAATACATTTCTATGCTATATTTTGTGTCAATTGCCTTCATGTTGATGATTCCGCCATGTGCGTGCGTGTGTGTGTGTGTGTGTGTGTGTGTGTGTGTGTGTGTGTGTGTGTGTGTGTGTGTGTGTGTGTGTGTGTGTGTGTGTGTGTGGTGTATGTATGTATATATATATAGATACCTATATATATATATATATATACATATATATAATAACAATAATAATAAGACAAGACGTTATATTTTTCAAACATAACAACGATAATATATGTATATATATACATATATATATATATATATATATATATATATATATATACAATGTTTGTGGCACATAAATACGTATTATGTCAGAGAAAAGGGGTATAGTAAAGAAAGTTCGTATAGCTGTATACCCCTGAACTAATTTCTTTAGGTATTACATAACATACAATTTAGAACGTGACAGTAAAGCATAATCTTCACGTATATTGTTGGTATGAAATATTGCACGAATACCCGATAAGTGAAGACAGGCACTGTCATTATTAGTGTATAAATTAATAATAAACATTCAAATACAGTACATTATAATACAGTCATCAGGACATTTCCATAGCCATATGTCTAGGAAGAAAAGTGCATATTTAAGTTTAGTGTGCATTTAATTTTTTTCAAAGTTTTGGTTATAAATATATTTAGAACTAATCGGCTTTTAATTTGTTAACGAATGGGTAAAAGGTTGGCAACATTGTAGTATGGGCTGGTAGTAAATTCCAGAACTTTACACCATAAATTGATAAGCATCGTGACTTAATATTTGTTCGAGAAGGACGTAAATTAGTTTGCTTCATAAAGAGGCACTGAACGTTGATAGGAACTGGCATTTTTTTGTATATGTTATACATTATTGAGCAAATGTTCATATATATTCAAGTAGTCTACACCTATAAAATAGTGGGTTTGTGTGATGTACTCTACGAACATCACATATCAGTCTGACTAACTTTTTCTGTACCACTGTAGCACAGTGTACATTAGTAATACATGCATTTCCCCAAATGTCATAGCAGTAGCACAGTAGAGCTCAAGAAATAGGATATGATGCAAGGTAGCTGTGTGCAATTTTCTGACGTTTCCTGCCACAAACGTCATATTGGTGCTGAATGGGTGCAGAGTGATTATGACGGACATGGGAAGGGGCAGGTGAGATTATTCCCCCCCCCCCCCCAAATGACAATTCTGTCGTATTCAGTATTCAACTGTGCAATGTGTCAATTATCGCCCATTCTGTGCAGTCTGTGAAAGATTACATAATATTGACTATGCCGTCTACGGGCTACCACAGTCTGTGAACGATTACATAACATTGACTACGCCGTCTGTGGGCTTCCACAGTGCTGAATATGCCTAGGCCACGCCCAAACAGTACGGCCGATGATCCTGACGCTCTGGCGCTCCGGCTGATAGAGCTATTGAACGATGGCCAAACTCAAAAGTGCACACTACCCCTTTGTTATCGTGGAGAAGATAGACGTGTTAAACGCTCAGCTCGAGCAGCTGACGAAAGAGTGCGAAAGAGAGGCACCCAACGAGACACGGGGTGCCGCTCAATCAGTGTGCGTTTCAAGATCGAGCGAATGCGTGACAACAATCTCAACGCGCAGCTGTTCATCAACGAAAATTTAACTAAGCGCAGATCGACGTTGATCTACGAGTCGAGGAAATACAAACAATAACATAAACATCAACGACTGCTGGACGGCGAACGGCAAAATTTTGGTTAAAGAATTACACAATAAGATGAAAGAAATTACATCAGTGAAAGACCTTCATCTGTACTAAAACTTTCTCGCTTTAGTAATTTGGAGTATGTTGGTCAATATGTAAGGATACGAGTTTCTTTTCCTTTTTCTGTAATTATTTGCAATTGACTTTGTTTATATACGGCACAGGTATGATATTACAATTTTTTTCTTCGGTCATTATTTTTTTTATAAATTAACCAGCCCAATTATATTTTACTTAGCAACAATACTAAGGCATTTACACTGTAAAGAACGCTTTTGATGTGTCACTATTGTTTTTTTTGGCCGTCTGAATATCGATGTTGGTCACTCCATGGTTTATGTTTTACTAGTTCTGTTTTTTCTTATTAATAATATGCATCATATGCTATCAGAGATCATTATCTCATTATTATGCTGCTTAGCCAAATTTATGCAATTTCTTCTTTACCGCTGTTGTGAATTTGAAGTTGGTCACACCATGGTATTAAGCTTTACTCCATTACTGATTTTGTTCTCATTAATAATAGTTATCGTATGATTTAGGAGATCATTATCTCATTAATATGTTGTTTAAGACTAACTAAATTAATGCAATTTCTTTTTAGCGCTGTTGTGACTTCAGTGTTGGCCACACCATGTTTTACCCTATTATTTGTTTCTTCTCTCGTTAATAATATGTATAATCTGCAATCGGAGATCATTATCTCAAAATTATGCTGTTTAGCTAACTTAATTAATGTATAATCCAAGCTAATAATTTTACACAGGACTATTTATGACATTAAGATTATTATTTTGTTGTTCTATTATTAATATTAGCACACACTATGATTCTATTGTTTTATTTTTCGCTGTTGTGAATACTGATGTTGTTCACCACGGTATTATCTTTGACTCTAGCACTATTTTTTCCATTAACAATATGCATCATATGCTATCGGAGATTGTTATCTCACTATTTGGCTGTTTAGCTAAATTAATGCAATTTCTTATTATCGCTGTTGTGAATTTGATGTTGGTCACACCACGGTATTATGTCTTACCCTATTACTGTTTTTCCATCATTAATAATATGTATCATATGCTATCGGTGATCATTGTCTCATTATCATGCTGTTTAACTAACATAATTAATGTTTAATTCCTGCTGAAAACTTGACACATGAATTAATCACGATATTAGGTTTTTTCTTCAATTATTATTATTATAATCAAACCTTATAAGCATTGCTTAATCAACATGTTGTCATTGTTGACAACATGTTGTCATTGTTGACAACATAGCTCACCCCTTTCCTTAGCTTACGCCTGTACTCATGACTTTTGTTCTATTACATACGTATGTTCTCTTTTGTCTTACTACTACATATACAACTACGGTGAATGTCAGCATGACATGCTGCACAGAATGTGCCAAGCTATAATTTGTTCTACACTAACGCTTCTTTTATTTGGTTTTTTTATTGCTTCTGATAGTAGCGTAAATATGTCGGACTGGGGAGATTGGATTAATGTGCTATAATCAATTATATTTGTTAATGGACGATGATATTAGTATTGACCGGATCCAATCAATTGGAAATTTTTATTTTACAAAGTTGTACAATTATATTAATCATTACGAAGGTGACATATATCATGATTCTCCTTTTTCTTTAAATTCAAATTATTGCAAATACATCACCCCATTTGAATTTTCCAATGTTTTCCACTGTGATAATATATTTGGTCGATTCCCACGAAACGTTGACAAATGGTTTTCATAGGGGGGGGAGGGGCAAAAATAAACATATGCGTATAAAGTTTTTTTTTAAATTCAGTAAGAAATATGTTTCGGACTTCTTTTTTCATTTTAAGGGGAACTTTGAGGTATTTTGCGCTCTCTCAGACTTGATGTTTTATAAAGGTGACTTTCTGTTACATATTACCAACACAAGGGGAATGCATGTTTTATCTTTAAAATACATTCACGGCAAGGTATACACATTGAGCTTTTCAACAGGGTATACCTTATTGACACTGATTTTATAACTATCAATTTGTAGACAGTTTAGAATTTGCAGGTGTACGGTTTCATATAATATACTTTTCAGTACAATGGAGTAAATTACTGGCGAGACCATTGGACAACTCTAACTTGTTTTAAGAACGTTTTGGTATATATCCGACTGTCTACATTGATTATGTTAGTGATATGTAGGAGATTCTGTCCTATTCTTATTATTCTAATTAAGAAAACGCTGGAGACGTACGGTTTCATGTACCTCCTCTTATAATGTGTATTGTGTATTAACTGTCAAAAGGTCGTGATAAAAGTATTTAAATTGGTTGTACAGACGTTACAGATACCATGCGCTGATGTTATTTCATATATTTTTCAAAAATATTGAGGTGTGGACTAAGAAACTGTTGGAGATGTACGGTTTCTTGCTTCTGTACGGTTTCAGTAGAATAGAGTATTTTTTCTTATTTGACCACTTTTTAATTAAACTTTGTCTACGTACATACCCGAGTGTAAAGCCATTCCCGTGAGTGTTCCATATATGTGTTTCTCAATCATTCTTATTTTATTAATATACTGAACAATAGAACATGAATACAATGTTTTCATAACGTTATTTATTGATAGTCTAACCGACCACTTTTGTAATTTGTCGAAAGGTAATTTTAAGAACAATTAATGAAACCTGAACTGAATGTTCCAAAAGCACCACCGCTCTTTCATCTTTCTCTTGAACCACCTCTCTGTCGTCCCTCTCCTCCACCATCTGTCTCTCTATCCTTTCCACCACCACTTGTATCTCCCCTCTCCCTCACCACCTGTCTCTCGACCCTTTCCACCACCACATGTCTGCACCTCTCGCCTCCACCACCGGCCTCTCTACCCTTTCCACTACCATCTATACGTCATTCATCTCCTCTTCCCCTTCTCCAGCGCCAGTTGTGTGCTCTCCCAACCAAAACATATTGGATGGAACACTCCGCCCTTCGTGTAGCAGCAATCCTTGAAGCAGGACGTACTGCAGATTTTCACGACTGGGCCCGGGACCACAACAGCACGGGTAGACATTATGCCACGGACTTCTGGAACATTCCATGTTTCGATCTCATCCTTGCAGTCCTGGATGACTTCGAGGGTTATCTCCAGAAGGGACATGGTCGTGTTACTAGCACGAATTGCGTGGCAGAACTCTTGGCTCGTGGTGATTACTCTTCCAGCTTTCACCAGGTTGTCAGCCTTCCTTTTCATGCCACCACCCACTCCGTCACAGGGGCCTTTCTCGTGGCCAGCCTCCATCCAAGTCTACGAAGCTCTAAGACTGAACAGTGATGGAAATTTTGCAACTAGGGCACATATTGTGCGGTTCCGGTACTGCGAAGTTGGTGAGTCTGTGATGAAGTGCAGAGTCGACAGTTCCGGAAGGATGTCCTTGACTTCCTTCATCAGCGCTTTGATGAAAACAAAAGTTGTCGACACAGAGTGAGCAGTGACACTTGTAATACCCACATAGCTGTTGGCACAAAGCTTGCCGTCCTGCTTGAAGTGTACCACCATTGGGTGTATGGTCACCTGGGACTTGCCATAGTATACTGCCGTTATTTCGTCCTGGTATCTGCACACCCAGTTTTCAGCATAGTCCATCTGGACCGTTGCCTCCGTCTTTTCCGCCATGGACCGCTTCAAGATGCGGATCTGGTGATATTGGGTAGTCACCCGGTGACAGTGCTCACGGAACTCAGCCATGCCGGATATGAATCGGTCAGTGAAGTCTCTCGTAGTTTGTACAACTTGGGTCAGTTTCACCTTCTTGAAGACTCTGCCCTTGTGTTCAACACCTTGGACTTGCCATGTTCGGTACTGAACTCCTGTCATTGAGAGGCCTTCAAGTTTTCCCCGGATTTCCAGGTCGGTCATCTCGACCAGCAGCGCGGGAGATTGAGGCAGCACTTTTACGGCTTCGACCATCAATGCCACATTGGCATGGCGTTGGCAGAGACATTGGCGTCTCTGTGTGTATTTGGTGAGGTGGATGTTCTTTGGCCTTGCCAGACAGAAGACAGTCGGGGACATTTTCAGTTCAGGAAACTGGCTGAGGAATTTCCGGTGTAGGTTTGCAAGTGTGTCCGTCAAGCCAAAGGTGCCTGTTCCTCGAACATAGAATTTTTTGACGGCAACTTGTAGCTGTTTTCTGGCTTTTTCAGAAACTCTGCAACCACCGTCCTATGGGATCGTGCGATCGATGACCTCTTGTTGACGATGTAGACACGAGAGAGTGCAATTGTCTTGCTGAGGACTTTGGCCATGCGGCGAATTGATCTTCTGTCAGCAAATAAAGCCCTCTTGACTTTCATTGGTGCTTTCTTAAAACGGGACACTGTTTCTGTCAAGGGGAGCAATGTGTTTTGCGCTCCACCCTTGGTGAGACGTCGACAGCTTTGAGGAGCTCTATTGCTGCATGTTCAGGTGATGATAATAGTGGTGACGTTAGTGCTGCTGCCTTCAAGATCAGAAAGTCTGACTTTGTCAGTGTAGCACAAAGTCTTTTGTCCTCCTTGTCCTTTTCTTCTAATGCCTTCTTCAGCTGCCTGATCTTCGGATGTTTGCTGAAAAGAAACTTTACCACCAAGCTGAAAAAAGAAATACGGCTCATTATAATTTATTAGATATACATGTACATGTATAAGAATGACATGAAATTTAATTAATTAACTGGCGGGTAGTATCATGTGAAAGGAAACTTACTTCCTATCCGTGCCATTTGGGCGCCTCCTTCTCAATGGGATCTCGATGACCTCGGGCTCATGGCCAGCTAGTCTGGCCGACTGCCGTCCGGCAGCTGCGTTGGCAGCAGCTTTCACTGTAAGACAAAACATGTATAACAGTACTTCTGTGACGTTGCCGCGGGTATATTTATAATATATTGGTATACCTATGAATCTACATGAAACGTTTACATGTTTACAGACGGTTGATATTTGTTTGGATTGTGATATGAGTCAATATTTATATTTCTACAAATTACGTTTTCAAAGTAAATATTTTATTATATCTATAAACATAACAAAAAATATATCACGATGCTCTCTCGCCCGGAAGGCCTGCAAGTTCCGGTTCTTCCGTGCTCTATAAGCTGCCAGCTTCTCGGGGAGCATCAAGGCAGCATGCTTCCGGTTCTCCTTGAGTAAAGTAAAACGGTATTGTAAGAAAAAGAAAAAAAAAATTCTATAGTTAGACATGTTAGGCTAAAACCAAGAATTACCACGAGTTCTGAATGTTATGATCAATCATTTCTGATAGATAGGCCAGAACAGATGAATATTAATTACATAATGTTATCTAACAATAAACAACTGAATGGCTGAAGCAATCACTTACACGTGCTTTCTCCGCCTCCGAGGCCCGCCACGTGATGTCGTTTCTCTTCATATGCCGATACTTCAGGGACCGCAGCTTGTCAGCCTCCTTCTGGGCTACTGTCTTGACCCGCTTGCCCATCCCCAGGTCTGAAAAATAAGTTTTAACATGTGTATTCAGTACATACCTAAAATGGTGAAACCGTACGTCACCCGAAACAGTACGTCGAACATGTGTTTAAAACACTTTATATTGCATATATACAGTTGAAATGAAGTTTGGCAGCACCTATGACGTATAAAGATTGGCTTTTGCCACAAAAATACTATACTTAGACGAATACAAGTGCATTACACATTGTAATGTGAATGCTTATCATCAAAATAAATGTCGTCCGTTTTTGTGCATCACTTTCCAGTCTGAACAAGTGAATGCGGTTGTAATTTTATTCTATCAACAATATATGTGCTTAGTTTACCCATTATGTCAATAAAAAGCATTATTAGAATTATGATATTGTTTCAATAAGGATATAGTCCTTACACTTCTAAAACGGTGAAACCGTACGTCTCCCGAAACCGTACGTCTCATTTCTTTACACTTTTCTGTTCCCGCGCAAACACTGTAAATCACCGATTATCACCCCGCGCGACGATGCAGGCACACTATATATTGAGAACCATTACCAAATGACCCATTAACGGACATAAATAACCTTTGTGCATGGTTCCATCTTTACTATAGTAGCCCGTGACTTCAGTGAATATTACAAAATATGTAGTATCATAAAAATACTTACTTTATAGCAGAATCAGGAACGTTGTGAAGTACCGCTGTTTCCTGTTTTCGCTTGGCGTCATCTGTTTCCCGAAAATAGCGATAGATGAGGTGACTGGGCCGATGAACCAACTGGCTGTTAGAGCCGACGTACGGTTGCAAAGACCCATAAAAGCAAAATAAATTGAAGGGAAATGTATCTACAAATCACAATTTTGTCGTATAGTTACCTTGTTATATGTTATTTATGACCAATTAATATTACTTACTAATCTACAAATCTCTGCTTACAATGCGTATTCAAACTTGCGATGTACGGTTTCATCAAAAACTTCCTCAAATCGGTTTCGTCGCTCAACACAATTTATTAGCCAACACTTTTGGTTTAAAACAGCACAGGACCTATGTATCCAGCTGTGGCATCAAGTTGAGTGTGAAATCTGTGCTATTTAATGAACTGTTGTACTGCATTTTCCTATATGAATGACTGCAGACGGACGGTTTCAGAAAATTTCCTCAAAATAAAAATAATCAGGAAAAATCAGAGTTTTGACCTGAAGTTTAAATTTGTTGACCAATAATGCCTGAGACATCGACCTTCATTGCCAAACATTAACTGTATACCTTGCATATGTTGTTCGAATAATACAATGCGTTTTAAAGTACTGATGACATATATTTAACAAAAATAGAGCAAAATTTACTTATTTATTGGGGACAGTACTCAGAGATTCCATGGTACATATACAAAAGTAGGGTTCCCCAGAAAGCCCTAGCGAAGATGCATGCGCACAACATCATTCCAGCCTTCCAACTACTATATTAAATGACTTGTAGACCTGGAACCTGTCTGTCAACGTTTCGTGGGAATCGACCATTTATATCGATGCTCTGCATAAACTGTCGCAGTTTAGAGGCACATTGGGAATCTATGCAAGAATTATTTTTTAATTTAATTTAAAATGGCCTCAAACTTGATATAATTGGTTCAACAGATTAAAATTCGTGACTCAGAACAATATAACATAAGTGGATATCACAATTTACGTCTTAGTACAAGACTACAGAATGATGATGGTCACGATGGAGTTGGAATATACATTAACGAAAGCTTCAGTTACTTTAAACTTGAAGATCTTTCCATATTTATTCCTCATGTATTTGAGTTTATATTTTTTGAAGTTTAAGGTAGTCATAACAAATCTATTATAGTAGGTGCAATTTATCGACATAACACTCCTCCCCATGCAGATATTGATATATTTATAATCAAAATTATAGAAATCCAGGAGAACATTTTAAATGAAAATAAAACCGCATATTTAATGGGCGATTACATAATTAATTTGCTAAACTTTGTCACCCATAAAAAACCAGCGACTTCACAAATAATGTAATATCCCAAGGATTTATTACGCACATAACCAAACCAACAATAATAACATCATATTCCGCAACACTTAGTGACCACTTACGTTCAAATCTATTTATGATTCGGGGATTATTATAACTGATTTAGTTGATCACTGTGGAATATTTAATATAATATATGGTACACCTCGAACACAAAGATCACTATATAAGCAGGTCCGATAGTTGACCCCAAATATTTTATTATTTAGAAATCTATAGGCAAAGGTTGATTACTCAATTGTATTATCCGTTGCCAATGCGAATGAAGCTTCCGGTAATTTGATGATAGTATGCAAATCACTTTTCGAAATATCTTGTATAATTAAAATATATTAAAGTTAAGAAAAAATGAATGAATTAAACGTGAACCTTGGATGACATCAGGCATATCGACTTCATCGTTAAATAAAGCAAAGTTTCCTTTTCTTCGCCGCTGAAGATAATACAGGCGGACGAAACCTTTGTTTGCCCGCCATTACCCGCAGTGACAACATACTCGCTACTAAGCGTTCACGTGATCACGTATCACGTGATACCAAGTTCCATCTCGTTAAACATCGACAAACAAATTAGAAGCAACGCCTTCTGATATGGCGCTCTGACTGGTAAATAACTAATACAACCACGTATCGTAAAAAATTTACCAACAAAAATGGTTAATTAAAACATATTTGTGTTGTAACCCGCTGTCAGTACGTTATAGTAGATACCATTTATACTGACTGTATAACAGTATTTTAAAATAAATACGAAAAGACTATGTTCCTTTAATGTCTTACTTGAAAGCAGTGCTAACGATATTTTTGTTTGGTATACCCATACCCTATGGTGATAATATAACCTAACTCAAATAGTGAATTTGCGACATAGTCCATTTGGTTGTATTTCTACGCCAACCGTACGTTACATCAAACAACCTACTTTGACCTCTAAACTTCTCAAAACCAGTCATGCAGTTTCTGCTCTCCAGCCTGGTGAAAATGTGCTTCCGTCGAAGCAACAAAACAATTCATTTAAAACATGCGGCTCTTGTCCAACAACAACATCACAGGCCTACCTTAGATGCGTCTTATAACGAGCAGCAGCGCTCACACAACACCGCAAACACAGTTCTACACAGTTGTTCTGGAGCCGTGTCCATGAGCGAGAACAATAGAAGAATTACCTTCCAATACGCAACACTGGTCGCGTTTTCAGATGGCGGCTTCGAAAATCAGGCGGCAAACTTTATCACATGTTGCAGAGTTCTCACTCAAAAGGCTAGATGATATTTTGAGTTCAGCTAAATAGCACTGGAGTAAATCGGTCACAGGTTCCTCGCTCTCGCTTTCCTAACAGGCACGCTGCCCACGTTACTACCCAGGCTGCGTGACTTAACTTTGGGATTCACGCATTTGAGTAATATTGATTAATATTAATAGTTGTGTTGATGGTTGCGCAAACAAATATTACATTCAGACACCCATTTCGGTAATGAAACGTTCATGTATGAATAACAATAAATAACCGACATGACATTTAGTGCCCTTCCGTGTGTAAAATGTGTTTGTTGAATTCCTTGTTCGATTCATATCTGTGGATAGGTCGCGTTATTGTAACACGATTGCAGTAAGTGCAGTGCTTTGAATGTGCCATGTTTCAACAAATAAAATCGATACGTTGGAAATGCGGATGTCGTGGTTCACACAAAATAATAATAATAATCATTATAATAATTGTGATTATGATGATGGTGATGATGATGACAATGGTGATGATGATAATAGCAATAATAATAATAAATATACATATACCAGCCCTTGTAATTGTGTATTAAAAATAGGATTGAAGACGCAGAAGGTTGTGCTATTACATGTTGATTTGCTACATTTGTATCATTGTGATTTGCACATTTTACAAATGGTTTACGTAAATGCCAAAGTATCTGTATAATGATAATTTACTGCTATCTATTATTTCGATTTGAAATGTAAAGTATTTGTTGAAGTCACCTTGTTTTCATTAGATGCTAAACATGACGCAAGCTAAACAAATAATACATTTGTATTTTATTTGAATTTCTGTTGAATAGAGGAAGGTCTCTATAGGAAATGGTAGAAACATTATAGGTGACTAATGCGATTTTTCTTTTTTCTTTCCAATTGAAGCATTCAATCAGAAACAGACAGATACAAAATCGGTCAAGTAAGATGACATAATATGTTAATAGTATTGCTAAATAAAGCAAAGTTATTCCGAAAGAAAGATTAAACAGACCCAATCCAGAAATTATCAATAAATATACAGAATATTATAGAGTCTTTAATAAGATTAAAGGAGCAGCAAAAGATACGTTTTACACAGACATGCTGGAGGAACGTAAGCACAATATCAATTAAATATGGGTTGTGTTACAACACGCAATACATATACAAAAATAATTCTCCAAACTACCTGAAACCGTCAAAACAAACAGACAAGAAAATTATAATTTAAACACAATTTCAGAAGCATTTTTAATATTTTTGTAGGAGTAGGTAAATCAATAAGCGACTCAGTAGCTCTTCCTGTTAAGCAATTTGGCACACACCTCCGAGGAAATTATCCGGTAATGTTTTTCATGCAAACCACACAGACAACTGAAATTGAAACAATTATGCAAAACCTTAAAACTAAATGCACCGAAGGATTCGACGGCATATCCACTAAACAACTGCAAGCGACCATACATGAAATAGCCACCCCGCTTGAGCATATATTAAATCATTCATTTGTTGCGGGCACTGTTCCTGAAAACTTCAAAACCGCAAAAGTAATTCTTTTTTTAAATCGGGTAACAACAACATGTTTAATAAGTATACACATATGAGCATTCTACCTGCGATTGATAAAATAATGGAAAAAAGTATGCAATAGATTAATCATGTTTTGAGAAAAAATACAACATTCTATATAAACACCAGTATGGATTTCATGCAAAACATTATACTATTCACTCAATACTGTATATGCTCAAGGATATTGCAGATACAAACGATAAAAAACAAAATGCCCTACATTGGCTGTGTTTCTGGACCTTTCAAAGGCATTTGATACAATTAACCATGATATTTTACTGTACAAATTTTTATGGAATTCGGAGAATAAGTAATAAATGGTTTGCCAGTTATTTATCAAATCAAAAACAATATACTGAGATACACAAATGTCAATCGTCGCATAAAACATTATAAGTGGAGTACCCCCAAGGTTCCATACTTGGACCAGTCTTATTCCTAATTTATTTCAATGATATAACTAACGCTACGTCTTTGAATTTATTGTCCTTTGCGAATAAAACAACTGTATATATGTAATATTAAAAAGACACACTTTTGCCTATTTAGTACACTAAATAGCAAATACCGGGTAAATAATTGTATTAAAATAAACAGGGATGTTATTAATCATGTTCTTAAACATAACAAGGAAGAAACAGTGAAGTTCTTAGGAATACATATTGATGAACTCTTAACATGGAATAAACAAATCAATTTAATCAATTCTAAAATATCTAGAGCAATTTTTGCAATTAATATAATGAAAAAAAAATCTGCCACATAATGGTTTAAAAACACTCTATTTTACCTTATTCAAAGTATTTAAACTTACAGTGTACAATTATGGGGAAATGGAAATACTGTTAGGAAGTTATAAATTTTACAAAAACGCGCTATAAGAATAATTAATAAAAAAATATATAGAACTCACACCGATCCTATTTTTAGTCTGAAAATACCAAGGTTTTTTTCAGAATTTACACGTTTTATGTTTATTTTCCTGACCGGGCAGTGTTTGTCATATTTTAAAAATAAATGCACTAAGAAATGTATCATAAGCCGTATTAACATTGGTTGTGCTAGTAACATTCTCCCACTTTTCACTACTTAAATCGTCTACAAAAGAATTGACGTTATCAGTTGTATGACTTCTGACATATTTGTGTGTTTCTTGATTCATCTTAATCACTCCATATTCGCATAAAGTAAATACTGGAAAATGGTCAGTTAAGTCACTCATCACAATACCATTTGTGGTTCGCTTATTTATGACACTTGTCAACAATAAGAGTTGCTGTATATCTAGTTCTCCTCGTTGGTTTATCGATAAGACGATACAGGCCTAGACTATATATAGTATCAATACAGTGCCTAAGTGGCTATCTTGTTTTAGAATGTCAACATTGAAGACCCCCCATAAAAACAATGTCTAATTAGTTGGGTTATTTCCAAAGATGTATTCAACATTTTCACAAACGGTGTCAATGTTAGATCCTGGTTTACGATATATGCAACTTACTGTTGCATTCTTTTTGTTTTCTATTAATAATTCTACTGTTACGCATTCAAGGAATTATTTATTGATAAGGATTTACTTAAGATTTTAATACAGTTAATGTCTTTACGGACATACATGGCCACTCCACCACCTCTTGCATATTCTCTACATTTCTTGAAGGAATTGTATCTAGGTAGATTATAGTGTTGCAGTGTTTTTGGATCAATCCAAGTTTCCGAGATAGCAGTTACACCAAACTCTACATGAAGAGTGTGAATATAATTTCCAATTTCCTTAAAGTTTGTATTTAAGCTTCTATTTAAGTCTTTAGCATTGGCAGAATATATATTATACATATATGTATATATATATATATATATATATATATATATATATATATTAACTCCTAACAAGTTATGGAAACTGGCGAAGGGGAATAATCTTGATCATTTTGGAAGAACAAAGTCAACAAGGAAGTCTGTAGCAAAACTGCGGCATCACACTTGATTCCGTATCCGGCAAGCTCTTCGCCCGGTGGTCCGACTCCTTCGCCCATGACCTGACCAATGCTGGCATCGACATTACCACCGCCACCCAGAAGTGTCAAGACCGTTCCAGTTGGAATATATTCATAAAAGATCTACCCACGCTCGAGCCCGAGTATGGCACCTGATTGATTGATTGATTGATTGCCCATTCCACTGGAAGCAGTCTTCACATGCTAGCGGTAGATAAATCCCTATCCACCGAGGTCAGTAAGCAAGTTTTCGTATGCAACAATTGCCCCATCGCGCAATTCAGCTGGCTTCTTTCGAGGTATTTTTCCCCTTTAACCACAACAAAATTTATGTTTGTGGAGTAACATTTTGGAATACCCTACACAAAAGTATCACCAGCAGTAGAAGCATAAAGGCTTAACAAATATAAGTCCCATCTTCTATCTATGTACTAGATCTGAGAAAAACATCCAAATAATTATAATAAGACATTCATAGTCTATGCACTGTATATAGCATTATTTGTGAAATTGAAATGTGTTGTGACATGTTGTATTAGTACAATAAATAACTATACTGGTTGGAGGTGAATCATTCGTAAATGATACAAACGTTGCTATTGTTGCAGATTTTAAAACAGATTGTACAATACGTATTTCACTATACTTCCACACCGTAAAATAAATGTGGCAAAACAGAATGAAATGTAACATATACATACTATGGCGGTCAAGTAGTTAGCTTAATCTGTTCATGATACTAACACTTTTTGAGAGTTTAGATTTTACTCGACATAAGTTTTGTTTATATTCTGTATACATGACATGTACGACCAGAAAGAATAATTGGCTTTAGCTCATATTCACACACAATTTGGAATTGCAACTGCAATTTATATCGATCGTTGCATACTGTATTGTCAAAATGTTTATGTAATTGGCTGAACAGACGATGTTCGTGTCATCAACCATTAAGACACATTTGGAACATTTGATATATCATTGGTATACAGGAAAACAGTTTCGGACCATGTAAAGAATCCTGGACCCGTATTCTCGAAGAAAAAGATGACGTTCGTAAGAAGTTGCGCAAATATGGCGGATTATTTCCTTATTTAAAGAAAACAATTGGGACGGAAGTGAAGTAAACTGTAACGATGTCGTATTTTCGGGTTACAAACTGTACTGTAATTCCAGAAAAAACAAACACGGTGGCGGCGTTGCCATATATGTGTGTGAATCTGTACTTAACAATTGCCAGTCTTCTGATATTTGTCTAAGGAATATATCGTATGCTGTTGATGACTGTTTTGGAAGCATCTTTATTAAGATACAAATTAGTAAACACGAAAAAATCAATGTCGGTTGTATGTATAGAGCACCGAATACCAGCATCAGCAAATTTAATGACAATCTCTCATTCATACTGGGAAATCTCACCAGCAAAATCGTGTATATATGTGGTGATTACAATATAGACCTATTGCACTGCGAAGAGCAAGCTGAATCAAAATATTTCATTGATCAAATGTTCAGCTCTGGATTATATCCCTTGATCACCAGGCCCACACGAGTAACAAGCACGACTGCTAGTATAATAGATAACATTTTCTGTTCTGAACTATGTAGAAACAAAATGTGCGGCATTGTTTTAAGCGATGCTACAGACCATATGCCAATTTTCGTCCTGTGTGACAACAGCAGTTATGCGGTTATTAACGATGATCCAACATATAAATATAACAGAACGTTAGATGAGGACTCATTAAACATATTTAAGCACGATTTAAATTATGCAAACTGGGACACTAATGAACGAGTCAAACCCTGATTTAGCATTCTCGCGCTTTATGCAAATACTAAATAATACTTATAACGATGCCTGTCCTGTAAAAACTACAACGTATTCAGGAGAGACAAAAAAGAATGATAAACCTTGGTTATCAAGAGGGCTAAAAAAAACGCTTGCATAAAGAAGAATAACATGTACTTAGCGTTTCTAAAAAATAGGACAGAATTGACAGAAATCCGCTACAAAAATTACAAAAATAAGTTAACAAAATTATTACGTCTAGAAAAGAAAAAATAGGACAGAAAAAGACGATTGTAAGACTAATATAAGGGCAACTTGGAAAACTCTTAGCAGCATAATAGGTAAAAGAAAATCTGATACCACATATTTGAACAAGTTTCATGTTGGCGATAACATAGTAGTATTAGAAAATAAAGAAATAGCTAATAATTTTAACAATTTCTTCGTCGACATAGGTACTAAATTATCCAACCTCATAGAACCCTGCCCGGGAACAAAGCCAACCGACTTTGTAAAAGGTACTGTATCACAATCAATATATATGTCCCCCGTTACTGAGCAAGAAGTACTCGAAATTGTGTCTGGGTGCAAAAGTAAAACTTCATACGGACCTGATGAAATCAGCATGAAAACAGTTAAGCATGTAATAAAGCAAATTGTACAACCGCTAATCCACATTTTTAACAGATCTTTGATCAGCGGATCATTTCCAAATGAAATGAAATTAGCAAAAGTCATTCCTACATTTAAGTCAGGAGATCGTTGTCAGTTTTCTAATTATAGACCTATATCTCTCTTATCCCAATTTTCAAAAATACTTTAAAAAATATTCAACAAAAGGCTAAGGTCTTTCATTGAAACACAACACATATTGACAGATGGGCAGTATGGCTTCAGAAGTAATCACTCAACTTCACTAGCTTTAACAGAATTTGTCGAAAAAATTACGTCCGCAATGGATAAATGCCAACGCACGATTGGGGTCTTTATCGACCTAAAAAAAGCCTTTGACACTGTTGACCACAACATACTGCTAAGTAAATTGCAATGCTACGGAATCAGGGGTCTGGCTCTGGCCTGGATAAAAAGCTACTTAACCAACCGTAGACAATATGTATGCTATAACAACAGTAACTCAGAACAAAAGGAAATCAAGTGTGGAGTCCCGCAAGGTTCAATCCTTGGCCCGTTATTATTTATTCTGTACATAAATGACATGTGTGAAGTCTCAAAATTGCTTGACATTATTTTGTTTGCTGATGATACAAACATTTTTTATTCCGCTAGTAACACAGATGAAGTAAGCACTGTTATTAACAACGAACTAAAAAAACTAGACCTGTGGTTTCGAGCGAACAAATTATCACTTAATGTGAACAAAACACATTTTATAATGTTCAACAATAAAAAGCAACCTAGAACAGGTGTGAATATAGTTTTGAATGGGAAAAACATTGAGCAGGTATCATATACTAAATTCCTTGGAGTAACCACTGACGAAAACGTAACATGGAGAGAACACATAAAAATGGTTGAATCAAAAGTATCAAAAAACATAGCAGTTTTGTATAAAACTAGGCATGTTCTTGATTGTCAAGCGTTACACACATTATATAATTCACTTGTTGAACCACACATGTCATATTGCTGTGAGATCTGGGGAAATACTTATCAATCTAGACTCAGAAAACTATTTATGTTACAGAAAAAAGCTATACGGATTATTTATAATCTTAATTATCATGATCATACATCTGTATTTTTCCATGTCTCAAACATGCTTAAATTTCATGATTTAGTTAAATACAAGACTATGATCATACTTTATAAAGCAAACAACCATTCTTTAAATGGTCGTGTTCAAGCATTATTTGAACCAACCGCAGCTATACACATACATGATACAAGACAAAGCAAACTGTTCTATGTTAAAAAGACAAACACCACCATCCGACTGCTGTCAATCATCGTCAAGGGTATAAAAACGTGGAACAATTTACCAAATAAATTGACTCAGCTTCCAAGTTTAACACAATTAAAAAAAGCAATCAAGTTGTCATTACTTTCTACATATTTGTGAATTGTTAATTGAAGGTGAGGTTTTGTTAAACCCATGTAATAGTAACACAAGCACTATAGTAAACAGTCTATAAAATTATATGAGTTGTGAATATTATTTTGTGATTTATTTATAATTCCTGTTGTATTTATTCAGTTTTCATAGTTCGAGTAGGGCATAGCAACACATAAGTCTATGACTTCAGCTATGTCCTTTCAGCAGCAGCAGCAGCAGCAGCAGCAGCAGCAGCAGCAGCAACCATACTGTGCATGTATTATGTTGTTGTTGTTGTTGTTGAATAAACGTTCATTCATTGTTGAATAAACGTTCATTCATTCATTCATTTCTTAGCTGCGAAATTTCGCAAGTTGGTATTTTCGAAACGCTTATGAATTTTCGGCACAAAAAAATTCGCAACTTGCATACGAAAATCTCGCGAGGGTTTGCTTGCGTTGCAATCGATACGGCCACTGATATTTTGCTATGTACATCGGTCTAACGCTGCTCACGTGTTCCTGGCGGTGAATGAAAAAGAATAACGTCAATAAATGTTCAAGGGAACCTGGAGACTAATCAATATAGCTACTATGTAAAACATAATGTAGCATTGTCATTGAGATATGTTTATGTATATGTAATGATGGGCTTAACGCCAGCAAAGCATTTGAACGGAAATGACAGAAAAAAACGCAAGCAAGGTGAAGGATGCCAGCTGCCAAGCCAGTCAATGTTTACATTACAGAATTACGAAATTGATGCTTCGTCTACGTATCCTGACTGCACTGTTAAAAATCATAAAGATCAATGCATCAATGCACTATTGCTACAGAACAACTACAATGACATTTTCTGTATTTACAGCTCACATCCAACATCATCTACCAAATAACCATGATACCACATCCCCAAAGACTGAAAACCAGTGCGTATGAAAGGTAAGTCACAATTTGTGGTTATGGTATGATGAAATATACACAGTGTACTCTATCAGTGGTGTTGTTGTCTGATACAGCGTAGCTTTTACATGTTATAATATATATTTTATAATACTGAGTAATGTATAGTTTGCTCGGGTATTGTATGGACACTAAAAAGTACAACTACGTATAAGATGTCTACATTTATTATATAAGTTTTAGTTACCGCCATTAGCACAGTAAACTACGGTGTGTCTAATACGGTTGCGTTTAAAAGTGAATCATAACATATTTATGACGCGCTACACATGTGTTTTCAGAAAGAAAATTGATAAACTGGAATGACTGCTGCATATTGAAATAAAAAGATGCAAAAAAGATACAACTGGACATGGTGCAGCACGAACCTGTACATTCGGTGCCCAAAATCACCGCATTGCCTGTACATTTATATTACCTGTACATATACGTGTACAGGCAATATTTTAACCTTCCACACACATTTCTGTGGTGCAGATACTGACGTTTTTGTTAGTCACATACATTAAGTGCGTGTTATTTTGGGGAATTCTGCAGTTTATTATGTGTTGTAGCGTGCAATTTTATATTTACACGAACTGGAAATTTGTGAGCGTATACTTTTTGTGTCGAACATTGCCTGTACATATACATTTATCATATATGGTGTTATGCTAGCTTTAATCGAGTGTATATTTGAGATTAGATCGCATGGTTTGCAAACTACTACTATCAATGAAACGCTGCGCGAATAAAACAGAATATTACGTATTTTGTGTTTTGGTTAAAAATCGCGTCCAGAGTGTCATTCGTGTATATTTCATACGCGAATTGTGCGCATGCGTCAGAATCTAGGTCACGCGTCAGGAAAATGGCGGAAGCGTCTGCTGTCAAAGCTCTCACTTCTAATATTGATTTAGCTTTGTCGTGGATAATTCTCTGTAGAATTTTACCAAACTACTATAGACAGAGAGCAAAAATGGTAGCGCGACAGAATATGCATCCGAGCGAAGAAGTAGAGTTCAGAAAGTTGCGGATTTTATCAAAGAAGTGGCGCGTGCCGAGAAAACCACCCACATCATGCACATGGCCACAGGCCACAGCCAGGCACAGACGTCACAGACAGTGGCACAGGTACAGCTTGTAATTTACATACTAGACTCGAGTGTCAAGTTCGTGCATAGCGAAATTCCGTAACAATGCGGTATTGTGGCAGTTTTACGAAATTTTCCGATGCACGAACTAGCGGCACTAGTATACGTTGTTTAAAATACAACACTCGCGACACTGACATTCGGCATATATATTGTGTTTAACTTTAGGAAAGGATGTGTGAAATGTTGACGCTGCAGTTGCATCTTTTTGCAAGCATTTTCGCTGTACTTTGACTTGTACGGTGTTGGATATTGTATGAACTGAAATATTTCACTTGTTCTGAATATCATGTAAATTAGAACAATTTAAATAAGTAATCCCTGTTAGGAATAATAGCTGCTTTGACTTTGTTCAATATCATGTATCACTTATAGTACTATTGAGTATTGTGTAGACTATTAACTATATATGAATCCTGCATCGTCATCGAACTTTTTTTATCAAGTCTAGTTCAAGGTGATAAAATAAATTAAAACATTGTGTTATTTATAATTAACTGAACTGTGTGATGTCTCCAGTTGTATCCAAGTCCAAAACAATGGTGTGTCTGGTAAATTTATTTCTTGGACTTCTGAATGTTCAAAGCATTAAGTTGGATTCTGGAAAACAAACGGCATTGCTTAGTTAGTACATTAACTGTACATGTAGATTGCTTCCTCTATTTACGACTCTTTCTGTTTTATGTAATGCCGATGATTGTAACATCCCTCCGAGCAAAAGGCAAAGAAGGTATCTAGTGAGTAACGTTACTGTGCTATCTGAACTTATTGAGACCTGCTTATAGTATGGAATATTTTTTTAATGTACATTTTATTTTTTTTATTTTTATGTCAATATCAGTGTTCAAGATTACTGCTGGTCGAACTAATAAATAGCATATGAAAGGAAGGTGGCTCCTGTGATAGCGACTACGTGTTAGCTTAATAGCTGATGTGTCAAATATTGGTCGCTATTCATGCTATATTTAAAGTGTTTGATTATTGTAAAAAATACAATTTATGCTTCGAGTAGATAAAATTTTTATTTCTGAAAAATTAAATGGCTAACTTACATAGCCTCAATAAACATTTACCCAGACAGGTTGGCTGTTATCATCTTACCCACATGAGGGATCACCTTCATAATTAGTTAAATGTTCTCTAATTTTAGAGCAATTCAGAGTTCAGATTTTACAGATAGCCAGTAAGCCGGGTAAGACGACAACAGCCAACCTGTCTGTGTAACTGTTTATTGAGGTCATGTAAGCTAACCGTTTAATTTATCAATTTTTTGGAAATGATGATGGACTGCATTTCAGTGATTATGTATATATATATATATGCTACTTCATAAAATCTAACATAGACATTTATCGGGAAACGTTAAACTTAGGTCGAAGACAAAGGTCCGGTCGCTTGTGCAAGCTGACATGATTTATTCCTGTTGTACTTGTAGTGTTTAATTTAACTCTTTAATTATTAGTAATATTAGCTTTTATTTATGTAATTTATCATGAAAATGTTCCATGTTATATTTTGAATCACATATATTTTAACATGATTATCCATAGCTGAGTTTGCCAAAACAACTTTTTGTTCGCAACATCTGCAGAGCTTTCCCTTCACCATTCACTAGACTTCACTGCTCAACATTAAGACCGAAATTGACGGACAAACTATAGCTATACTAGTTCAAAGGCCACAGTCCACAACAACTAACTGTCATTGTGAGTTTAGCAGTTGGGTTTTGGCGACTCTTATGAGGGCCTAACCTTCTCTGTATAAGTTGTGTTGTCTCACTCAAGGCATGCTCATCTGAATCAGTGAATGACACTGTCAGTTGTCACTGTTACTGGCAGTGATGACTGTTGTCTGTAGTCAAAGCATAGACTGTAGTCTACTCTAGTAGAGTGTTGTTGGGTAGATTCGTATCCATAAGCCATAGGTAAAGCCGTAGCGTGGGGCCGTGGGCGTAGAGGGCAAAGGTAAAGACGGCGTGAAAACACAAAATATCAGCTAGGCCTAGTCTTTACGTTTACCCCTCATAGACATACTAACATAATCCTAATAATATCATCCATGCTCATGCCCTGATCCATGACTGACCAGGTATGGCCAAGGTTCATGCCATGGACATGTCCCATCCCCTTATGGCTATGTGGCTATCCGTATAAATTGTAATGTATTGTTTTTAAATTTGCCCTTTCCTCTAAAGGTAGCAAAGGAAATTGCCATGACAGGCTATATCATACAGAAGTTACGTCTCTTGCGAAGCCTAGGCCTGTGTCCTATTTGTATGGCTATTGGCTATGCCTGCATGATTTATACTAACTATAGTCTTATACATGACTTCATGTGATACAGACAGTAGATATATTATGTTTAGAGAACAGTCATAACTTTGGGCACAGGACCATTGGCATAAGAAATCTCTAGCCTGTCTTAGGCTGCTTTTTCCTACGTTCCAACATCCTTAACCCTTTTTATACCAAATACACACTGATGTGTATTTACCAACGTATCCGACTACGTCGCCATTTTGTGGCCATTTTGACTAAATTTATGCCACATGGTTCTGTCATACGATCAGAACAAGGTTACATGGAACTTCCTGCATGCCGGTCGCCATTTAATCAATGCAATTTCAGTGAGTTACACGTGTTTTTCGAAAGTGGTTTTGTTGTAAATAATTGATAGGTTTTAAAAGGGCAGACGAATGTGATCAGACAGTGAAGGTAGTGACATTTCTGGTGTAGACAAGTATATTATGGATGATTTTGACGGCGAAATGGCGGGTGACCCACTGGGTAGAGCGCAGGATTATGCTGCTGAGGGCGACGAAGAGACCCAGCCCAGACGGGTATCGAATTTGTTTGGCGAGTCCGATGAAGAGTTCAAAGGTTTTCAACACGACTGGATTAATATTTCGAACTGATGAAAGCTGCTCATAAGTTTCATTCTAGTTGTCATACAGGGATGCTTCTTTTAACAAAACGTAGCTATTGTATTTTATACAATTTTTATTGAAGTTGCCTTGTATTCACATAAGAAGCAGTCAAAAAGTTGTGCTGAAGTTCGTGCATGTATTTTGTAAAAAAACATTTCACTCTACTAATTTAAACTTATTATATCGATAGTTGAATAAACAGGTATGCATTATAATCTTTGGAATGTTGCGCTTCTTAGCTTTCATTTGGTGTACGACAATTGTATATATACAATGTAGTTGCAGAGAAAATCAAATTTGAAACACAGCAGGTACTTTTTTAAATATCCGTTTTTTTCAAAATGTCCTGGTAACATGGGCATTGTTACTGGGCGGGTGTCTGGGATAAAAAGGGTTAAAGTAAGTTAGCTTGCACTATAATTAATATCAGCTGCAGGAATGTTTAACTAGTATGAATGTGTTTATATATTGGTAAATAAGCTCTTGTAGCATAACTAATGTACTTTTTCAGAAGTATCATTGAGTTATAGAATTATTATTTGTGTACACACATGAAAAAACAAATGTGTTGAGATACAGGGGGTCATTATACTAATGTAGGAACGACCCTACATATGAACCTGTACATTATATGAAACTTGACTTAAAAGCAAACTGTATCTTTTTCAATTCTCATTATATTTTGCAATCGATAATCTTGTTTTATTGCAGCTGAAGGAAAGTCCTGCTAAAAGAAAACAAAATGCTCAGGTAAATTACAATTTACTCTACAGATTCAGTGCCCATGGCCAGTATCTGGACAAATGATATATTAACTGTACATTAATACAGACAATGGCAAGACAAATTTATTATGTTTTGTAAATAGTTCCGACCTCAAAATATCTACTTATATGAATTCAAGAAAATTATGTTCATTAATTTAATTTTGTTGCAGGATTTGTGCAATAATTGTGGTGTTTCATCCATCAGAATTTATCCTAAATTGGATTTTGTCCCAGATTCCCCATGGCCACATAGCCTAAAAAATAAGGTAACATTTTATCAAATTTATTAATATCAGACTATTTGTAACACCTGTTATTCAGCAGCTATTGTCTGTCATATGGCAAGAGCAATCTATAAGTATATGCATTTTATAAAAACAATGTTGTCTGCTTAATATAATATCTTATAAAAACCATTATGACTGGTGTTTTCTGCTTGATATAATACCGTATAAACAACATTATGATTGGTGCTCCTGACATTTCAGAAGAAATCTCCCATTGAACTTGAAGATACGCTTTGGTGGTGTCAGTTGGGGGCTGATAACGACAACTTTAAGACCATGTCTACAAAACATGGTTGGTATTTATTGTACATCATTCACTATCTATTCCAGCTGTTTATTCATACAAGTTATACAACCATACTGAAATTAAGTGTTTATTGAAGTCTTAAACAACATTGTCGAATACAACACAGTGATTTACAACTACAGTCAAGAGAATTGCACCAGTGGTTTACTCGGGGAACTGTTGTAACATTACATGCTATAATCATATTTAATTTAGTTATGCAGTGTTATAGGCTGCATTTCTTGTGTTCTGCATTATTTTAGAGTAAGTTGGCTTGCACTAAAATTAATAGTTCATTGTAGAATGTTGCATTAAAATCAGTCATAACTATTTTCAATGTATGATGTGGTTAGCATGGTCTCCTCCTAACTCCACCATGTGGATGGCCAAAGCTGGAAGGGAACTTCTATATACAATGCATTTTCTTCAGGATGTAATAATAATAGGAAGGAAGCTATGTAATTGCAATATATTACATTGTAATGTAATTGATCCCAGACCTGCACCCATTTCATTTTGTCGCAGGATTTGTGCAGTTTTAACATTGTGGGATTTTGTCTGTTTTGTTTATTGGATTTTCCGGATTCCCCATGGCCACATAGCTGCTTCTGTTCAAGCCACTAAAATATGAACCCGAAAAGATAGCAGCAACAATAGATTGAACAAATGTCAATGCATACTTTTATATTTGACTTGAACAAATCGATGTGAAGGCACAGATTTTGTGTAACAAGGTGTTGATATTTTGTAAATTTACATTTCAAGTGTCTTTTCCCGGGCACCTTTAATCTATGTACATTTTTCTGTGCAGTAGAATCTAAATAATAAGGTAACTTTGTATTGTATAAAATGTATAAATGTCAATCATGTGTTTGAATGTGTGCACATAACATTTGTAGGCTTTGGGATGTCTTCGATTGCCACAAATGAACTGCAACCGGAGCAGTAGAGAGGTGATTATAATGTCTTCAGTTGACAGTTAATCTGTATATGAAATGCCCAAATTGCACATGACTTAAGTTGACTAACGTGTGACATTACAGAGCATCTTCAACTGTTTACTCATCTGAAATGTCAAATATTGATCACCTAAAACCTCATAAACATGTTGCATTGTGAAAAAAGCTGAAGTCCATATTTGGACAACCAATTTTATCCCACGGCATCCCTTATACAAATCCTAGCTATGCCCCTGGCTAAGAGTGTAACCCACGTGATCTTTGTTCACTTTAGGCGTTGTTTTTTATATTTTACACTTTAATCTGATAATAACTATTAGGACGTATATGGAATATTATGTAACATAAGTAATATGGATTTAAGGACATTTATCAACTAAAATGGCAGCATAGACTTGCTTAAAATACCACCGATTGAACATGCAAATGTTTTGTGGATCTGCAATGCCAAAATATATTTAAATACATTAAATTAATTTTAATTGTAAGATGCTTCCTACAGGTCATATTTTAAAATGTTGTTTTCCCTTCCAGCTTCGGCCATACACATGGTGGAGTTAGGAGGAGAGCATGCTAACCACATCATACGTTGAAAATAGTATGACTGATGAAGGACTATTACCTGGTTAGTTATTGTACTTGTATACAACAAAGAAGGGCACAGACCACTGTTAGCTTTTCCACTGACAGCCTTGTTAATGTTTTGTTAGATTATAGGGAAACTACTATTCAAAAATCTGAAATTTCAGAAATGATATGCTGACCAAATTTCGTCAATGTAAAATACCTCCAGCTCTTTTACAACACCCATGTTCGGTGCCCATCAATATTTACCAAAATATACGATTCCCTGCACGCACGTGACGTATAAATAAAAATGGCGAAAAATCACTACGCCAACTACACTCTTCCAAATATACATTGTTTCACTGCCAATACATGCTAGCACTCAACCTGCTAGATAAATTGCATTCATTTACCACACATTTCAGACATCACCAGTTTCAAGTTCAAATTACAAGGTACAGTGTTATTGTAACACAACAGGAAGGCTAACAGTGCTGTGGCCCCAGACTTTTTTCTCTTATCTAGACACGTTTATTACAGTAAAGTGAAGAAAATGCAATGTTTACATTTGCATATTTTAAAATTAATAAAATAACCACTACAATAAAGTTTCTTGCTAGTATTTTTAATATTTAACACACATTTATTTCATGGATATCAGACAGGAAAAACATTCTACCAACAGTTTGCATTGATCAGGGTGATAAGGATACTGCACCGTAAAGTTTGATGATGCTTGAATGGATCTTATTATATACATCTGCTTCACAATTGTATTGTGTTACTCTTAAAATATATATTTGATGATTACACTGAATGATGGTTTGACTAATTAAACAATACTATGTATTTAAATGTTTGCAGTGATGCATTTTAAGTAAACCATACAAGATGACACTGTGTGCTGTTGATTTTCTCTAACAACTTGTTGTTGCACCAACATTTCTTTCAACAGGAAAACAGAGATAGAAGCCTTCAAACAAAGCAGAGTTGGACCATAATAAAGACAACATATTTGATGATATTGATGGTATGCAAGCCATAGTGGTATGCAAACCATGATGGTATGCAATCCATGGCGATATTGACGGTATGCAAGCCTTGATAGTATGGATGGCATGCATGCCATGGTGGTATCGACAGTGTGCAACCCATGATGATATTGATGGTATGCATGCCATGGTGGTATCAAAATGCATGATTGTAGAGATACGATTCAACACATGATGGTATTGATGGAATGTAAGCAATGATGGTATTGACAGTATGCAACCCATTATTATGCACATGGTATTTTTGCCATTGTAGTATTGATGATATGCAAGCCATGATTGTATTGATGCAAACCACGATTTTATTGATGCTGTGCAGGCCATGGTTGTACTGATGGTATGCATGCCATGGTGGTATTGATGGTATGCAAGCCATGATTGTATTGGTGGTGTGCAAACCATGGTGGTATTGAGGGTAGTCATGCCATGGTGGTATTGGTGGCATGCTAGCCATGCTGATATTTATGGTATACAAGCCATGATGACATTGATGGCATGCAAGCCATTTTTGATAAGATCTTATCGAAAGCAAAAATAAATGCAATATTGCCTTTCGTTTTGCATTAAGAATGTGCTGTAGGAAAATAATTAAATATACATTCTAGAGCTTATTCACCGATTAGGTATTATTGTTATAAAAGTACTTGAATTACATAAAATGTTTGGTTATACAGACTGACCAATGTAGTTCGCAAATGCAAATGCCTGGCAAACTAGATGAGTGATAGAACGTTAAGTGTACAACATGTAATTAGTATTGCACCTGACGCGAACTTCAATACATGTTTGACCATACCTTCTTTGCAGAAAATAGGCATAGATTCATACCAGAATACTATTTAAAAAGCAACAGGCATACAACTGTGAATGTCAATTGGTTCAGCAAGTGATCTGCAATAAGCATGTTACTGTGACTGAATGTAGCATACTACTGTCATCGTTTCCACGCTGATGCAAACAAATGCAATTGTGTAGTAGATCTATGTTGTTACCATCTCTATGTGGTAACGTATGCAATTAATAATTTCACTATTTAGGGTGGTAGTTATATGTTATGTAAGTTACATGTTTTGTGTTGATTGTTTGCATTTTGGAACTACGTATTTTATACATGTCAGTCACATTACCCTTTGGGGTCCTGCTCTATAAATAAAGTTCAACAGTTCAAACATAATGATCATAGGGGTACGAGACGGACACCCCTAAAAGATTGGGCAATGAAAGGATTTCAACAAAAACATTAAAAAAAAAACAGTATCATTGACCGGAAATTGATAGATAACAGTGAAACACACAGAACATAATAAATATATTACAGACACAAATTGATGCATGCATCACCCCCCCCCCCCCCGTCATTCATGAAACAGATGGGCCCTCCCCCAAATGAAGTCTGTTCCGTATGTCTTTGTAAAGGTGTCTTTGTTATTTTATCAAAATGGTGTTAGTTGCTGCAATAGATTGTTTCATATGCATACTGCAGTAGCCATTACATTATGGTCTTATAGACTGCATGGCCAAACATACCGGTGTGTTAAATATAGCCATGTATACACATGTTTTACTGGGACAAATACTTTAATTTTTGTGTGGAGTTGTGTTCTGAATAAATGAGATGTATGCATGCATATTATTTTGTATCTTAATAAATTTATTTACTTACAAAAAGTGTTTATGTTGACTGTTTATATAACACACATATAGGCCTTTTAAAGTCCACGAGTAATACAATATGGCAATGAAATCTGACTTAATATTAATCAAATTATTTGTTAATCACATTTTTGTGGCCTGATTTTAATCAAATCGAAGCAAACATTTAAATGTTGGTGACAGTTTATTAATATATCCTATAACAATTAGTCAATTGTGTATATCTTCGATTATAATTTTCATTTTATTCAACACGAAAAGATCAGTAGAACATGTACAAACTTAGGATTAGAGTCAAGTAGTGCTTGTTTGGATGCTCCAATTTGTCATATAAAGCAGTGTATCCCCCCACCCATGAGCAATGTATGGTTTTGAATCGTGCGTCCTAATTTGTGTTATGCAGTTTTAACAAAAACCTGGACCATTTCGTCCGTAAGATGATCTGTGCTAAATATTGAATAACTAATCCGTCAAAGTTTGCAAACTGTTGTTCTGAGTGGAGTACTTACAAAAATAGACCAACAAATCCAAATCGCGGAAAAAGACGCCTGCGTCAAAAATCGTGCGTCCGACGGACCTAATATATAATATTATATAAATATGCCATTGACAATTTTCCAAGAATAATATTGATATATGAATAAAAATGTCGAACAAGAATCAATACGAGCTCGTTCTAGAATAATGTTATTCCAGAAGGGCCATGGGATTTGTTGATCGTGAATTATATTAATATTGTCGACCTTCGACTTCGTCGAGTTCGACGCCGGCGATGGGCTTCGTTAGAACTGTCAGTGTCGGTAACGCAGTCGCTTACCTCACACATATTACACTCAATAAGCATTAAAGTTGTGTAACTAGCATAGCAGTTTGATGCCGGGGTAAAATGCAGTCGACTAGCTATGACAAGGAATCAAATAAAAACAAATATAGTTTCGCGCAACTCTACCCAAAACACCGGCGCCATTTATTGTCATGAAAAAACTGTGTCGTACGTCATAAAAGGTCAGCCAGTGGCCGCTCATTGGCTGTAAGTTTATATACATGAAATCACCGCATTGCCTGTACATATACAGATGTACAGGTAATATGGTTTTAGTTAAAACAACATTACCTGTACATCAAAATTAGTGTAATTATAAATATGCAATTGAAACCAAAAACAAGCACCTAGATTTAATAACTGAATTCATACTGTGCATAATTTATGCATATTCGATCGTGAAAATTTGTGTAATAGTCGTCATTACAAATGTACAGGTAATGCGGTATTATGAGGCACTGCACAGGCAATGCGGTAGATAGTGTTATATATATATATATATATATATATATATATATGTATACTTCATGGGAACAGTACCTCACTTCCAAACTACATATAAATACCATTCGTTAAACAGCAAAACACAATAACGTTCAATTAGAAAATATACATGTACATTGGGCTAGTCCCATCTCGAACCTATACGGACGTTTGTTGAAGTCATCACGCCGAGCTCAGAAAACAATATGAACGGTGAATCTCGGCCGCACGAGTGATGACGCCGGGCAATAGACGCTTGCCGCCGTCCGCCGCGAATTCTCGAGTCGCGACCGTGCTACGTTCGACTTGTCTCGCACGGTCGCAAACGATTGAGATGTCGGTCGAATACGTTCGCGTGAATGACGACGCCGGGCGGTAGACGCTTAACGCCGGCCGCTACGAATTCTCGAGTCGCGTCCGTTCTTCGATCGAGTGATATCGCCCTGTCGCAAACGATTGAGAAGTCGGACAAAGGAGTTCGCGCGAATGACGACGCCGGGGGGCAGACGCTTACCGCCGGCCGCTATGAATTCTCGAGTCGCATTCGGTCACGCTGTTGGACGAGGTCGCTGTGAGATCGCCGTTAGAGGTTGGTGGGCACTCCCCTTGTCACGCCTGAGCTGGGGTGAGCGCGTCGCGATTTGCGCTCATCGACGCAAATACTCGCCGTGGCAGTCGTTCTCGGATGTCCGGGCCGACCGGAAAGTTTCTTCTCTAGACCGCTGACGTGGCGGCATGGCTTCTTCGAAGCTCGAAAAGTCACTCTGGACACTGAATATCGCACACACAAATGTTGGGAACGTAACCCACGTTAACGATTCCCACCATGCTTCACAACTTGATTCGCCATTCTCTTGGCTGTAGGGCAACCTGTGTCGTTCAACCCTGGATCTGTTCCAGTCCTTCGCCAGCGCCCAGATGGCGAAATGCGTATGACAGACATTTATATATGCTAACCTATTTACACATCATGTGACCGGTTTCCATAATTCGTATTGGCTACTACAATAATACAATTAAAGTTACGCATTGTGCAACACCCTCTAAGATACAATGAAACCACCTACTTACCTAGAAACGCTAGTAAAAGAACACCACGCCCCACGGGGCGCATCTGCAACCGAGTTGTTGTAATTCCGTAACTAAGGCATTTGGTCAACAATCTGCTTACCTACTGGCCTAACCTTCCTCATTTACCAAATTAAACCTGAGGAAAGTAGATGTAAATTCTCCCAAATAACAGATTGTTTTCTGAGCTCGGCGTGATGACTTCAACAAACGTTCGTATAGGTTCGAGACGGGACTAGCCCAATGTATATGTATATTTTCTAATTGAACGTTATTGTTGTTTGCTGTTTTATGAATGGTATTTATCTGTGGTTTTGAAATGAGGTACCTTAAAAAGGAAGGTAAATTGGATAACTGAGAGATTTATTGAAACTTTACTTTCTTGGTTAGATAGGTTCAGTGATTCATTGTTATTGTGCATTATGTTCTGTTAAGATTTGGGTTACGGGATTTCTTTAATATTTTCATCATTGTTAACCGCGATACTAACCTAAATGAAGATATCATGTAATAAAGCTTATTAATTTTTCGTCATCCTTTGTTGTTTGATATGCGATGACCGCTCCTTTTCATATGCATGGACCTTTTCATATAAGAATCCTACTACACCTGAGCCATCTAGTGACAGTATGAAACATTAAATACATTTGGCAAAATCTGTGTTCAATGGCCATAAAAAATAACAAAATGAAATAGGTTTATATAAAGAAATAGTGTCCTTTTTACACATTTGTTTAAATTAATATATAGGTTTTCATGACACCGAATTAATGTAGGCAATAGTGTGGTATTTTGAAATAGAAATGGTTTCAAGTGTTGTTAAACGTGCCTATCGTAATTGTATAGCATGCATGCATGCAGTAGAAAACACCCAGTCAATCAATAAATTACTGCGGTAAATTACTAATCGGTCCCGTTTTTTGGCTGGTCCCGCTTGTTTACTTTTTATTGTGGAATTTTGCATTGACTAGCAGACTAGGCGCGGGGCTGCTTTCAAATGCAATTACACCGTTCAATAAAAAAATTACAAACACATCAGTGTCATTGAATCACACACAATTTACTAATGCGTTTTGGCGACGTCAGTAGTATAGAGGATAGCTGGGGGCTCGCCCCGCCCCCTTTTAGGCCTAGCTCTATGCATAAAAAACGTCGTTATCTTTTTTCGGGAACATACTTATAAAAAAAAAGATCAAAGGGTTTTGGTGACACTAAACGTTTTCGGGAACATACTTATAAAAAACGTGATTGATGACCTGTCACTTTTGATTGATTACCCTTCCTTGAGGTGCCACCACCTAGCGGTTATTTCAGTGATTATTTTAGTACTTTATTCCCTAGTGAGAAACGTAGGACCTACCGTTGTGCTTACGTAAGCACTTATATAGCGTCCCTGGCGACCTTTGTATATTTAAATAATTAATTAATTTATTAATTATTAATATATATATATATATATTATATATATACCTATATATAGCGCGTGCTTATGTAAGCCTTTATATAACCACAACGGTTATAGCTAAAACCACTATGGTTATAACGGCTCTCTAAACCCATTGTGTGAGAATAACACCGCTGTACCCTATATAACAGCAGCCAGCCGCCAGCAGCGGTGACCTATGATCTGGCGGCCTAGTTACGAGTATTATCTAAATATAGCCGTGCGGCTTAGCCGGAACGATTTTAATATCAGACGGTGTACAGCGTAGTTTGCGCTGTCAAACTGAAACGAATTGCATTGCATGTATTCAGCGATGAAACGTTTAAAATCTGTACTCGGCGGCCTTTTAAGGCAGGATGGTTATATGCGGTGGATAGACGAATGGAAGCAGCGGCCTGTTAAGGCAGGATGGTTATGTGCGGTGGATAGACGAATGGAAGCAAAAACGTGTGTAAGATTATATGTTTTATTACAAAGCATCACGGTGCCGTGAGAATGATCCAGGCGGCCAAGCCTGAGTAATGCGGCCGCGACTCATACCAAGCTGAAGGAGCCGGGCGGTGCGCGGATTGTCAGCGTCAAAACGACGCTGTAGCATCGTTGAGCGTCCGGCCGGAATTAACGGCGCGTTAAAGCCGTTCTGCTCGTACATTTCGCTAGCGGGGACGGGCGTATACCACAAGCCATTGGCCCCGCGTACGTCGAATGACGAGGTGAGGCCGGAGGCATCCTCATCATCGGAGTCGCTGTCGGCAATGAATGAAGCGGTAGAGAGGTAGTCGTCGTCTGACGGTCCCGGGAAGTCGACTGGGATGACAGGGGGTATCGGTGTGCGTACTGATGGAAGTACGCGACAGACAGGATTGTCGCTGGCGTATCCCCGTGTCGGCAGGATGATATCGGGTCCACGTCGAGGCAGGTGGATTCTGTGAAATAACGCATTTGAATAATGAGGACCTTCCCAATCACTGTTATTAATTAATAAAGAATAATTCAAGAATTAGCATATCAAGTAATTAAAAAAGAATTAACCGATAAAGACGACTTACCGCTGTACTAAATTAAATAAATAAAATAATACAATAAAATAAAACTTACCGCTGTTCTTTGCATATGAATAATGACGAGCACTAAATCACTGTTAATAATATACAAGTAATTAATAGTAATTAATAAAGAATAGCATATATAAAATTAATTAATTAATATAAAACTTACGGATAGAATAAAAGACGACTCTACTAAGAACTAAAATAAATAAATAAATAAAATAAAATAAAAATTACCGCTGATTTTTCGTGGAAGGCTTCTTAGACGTTGTGCTGTTGGTAGCCATGATTGAATGAAAATGAGCAACGATTGTTGCATGTATCTAAAGTCATTTATGCGTTAAGCGCGCATGCGCGAAAATTACGTAACAAACATTGAATGCAAGAGAACGAAATAGCAATAAACGAAAATATAAATGCATAAAATGATGCGTTGTATAATATTATTTAGGGATCGGGTCTTTTGTGGTGTATAAATAATAGAGAAATTCGATGTAACAGTTGTGAAAACGAATACTAAAGCGAACGCTGATTTTTGTCCTGAAGCAGAAACCGAATGTGACACAAAACAGCTGCGGCGCGTGATGTTATGCGTTAAGTGCGCATGCGCAAAAGCGACGTTAAAACAATGAATGCAAAGAGTTCAAAATAGCAATTAACGGAAATTTAAATACATGAAATGAAGCGTTGTATACGCTTAGCGAGGGATCGGGCATCTTGTGGTGAATTAATATTAGAGATATTCGATGGAAAAGTCACATTTGACAATGAATGTACTAAAGTGACTGCTAATTTTTTCCCTCCTGAAACGGATAACTAGAAACCGAATGGTGACGCATAAACAGCTGTGGCGATAAGCGGGGGATCATGTATCGCGATCGGATTGTGAAGCTAGAACAATGCCATTTCAAAAATGATACACGAACTATAAAAGCATGAATTGAAGCGTTGTTTAGGATCAGTGCGAACTAGGGATCTGTGTAGTGCTATTATATTATAGAAAATCGATGTAAATAACGTTTGTGAACGAAAAGCACTACATGACCGTTCATTTTTTTTTTCGAAAGCAAAGACATCCGAGACTAGTCAGTTATGCGTTAGAACGCATGCGCGAAATGTTGTAATAGAACCGTAGACTAGGGCGTTATTTGTAAGTGCGCATGCGCCATATGCTGTGAAGGGTATAAAGGGATTGAAAAATTGCTATTAGTGTATAACGCACACGATCTAACTATTTCAGCTACAGCAGACGTCCTTCCCGCAGCAACAATGGCCGACGCTAACGAAATGACACCGAAGAAAAAGCTGAAGGTGATACGCAAGCAGGCGTCCAAGGTGACTGGCGGCCAGCAGGCAGCATCGACGTCAGCCGGAGCAGCTGGCGTACCGCCCGCTGCTAAGCGCCCCGTGGTGGTTCTCGCTCCATCGATGGGTCGTAAGCGAAGCGCCGACGAGACGGCGTTGGAGCCACCGGCACGGAGTGCCTCGCTCGAACGCGAGTGCAGCGCCGAGGTATCGACGCGCGCTACATTGGTGAGTGTGAGGGAGCTGGCCTGCGCTGAGAATGGCGTCTATAAGATTAAGACCGTAGTTCGTATTGAAGCTGTGTCTTATAAAGACAAATGCACGTACCGGGGGTGTACCAGGTGCCGGCGCAAGTTGCTTCGGCAAGTCAAGGATGCCATTATGATATGTCGAACGCACGGTGCACAGGGCGAAGGGAAGACTTTCTTTGCGTTGCGTGTTATGGTGAAAGATGGTGAAGACGATGAAGATGAGATTTGGCTAACGTTGTTTGACAAGCAAATGGCTAATCTAGTTGAGTACAGGGTCGACTACTTGGAAGAATTAAGTAAGGAGGAACTGCGTGATACCGTGCTTGACTTAACTGGCACGAAGGTGGAGCTAAGCGTGCGTAAGACGTCGTGGCAAGGCGAGCCGTCTTATACCGTGCGTACGCTAAAGAGATACGAAGACGCCTACAAAGATGCTGATGACTAATGTGTTTCTTATGTTGTTTGTGTAGGAGTGCCCGCTGCTGGTATCGTTGTTGACGTGTAAACCGACGAGTGACGAGGCTGCGCGCCTACGGGCCGAGATAGCTGAACGTTATATAATGGCGTGGTGCGCATGGTACGAAGCGAAGACCTTATTTAAAGCTTGATAATTTTCTTCTGTAGGAGGTCCGTCGTGTGCTGTTGGACATGTTAGCGAACAACGAGCGGATGCGTGCAAGGTATGCGGAGGTTGCCTTGTTCGTACAAACACTACTGGATCGGGGAATGGCGGAAAGTGAGACGAAAGATGCTGTGCTGCTGGCCCGTGTTACTGAAAAAAAAGCGGACTAATAATAATGTGTATTTGTAGAAGGCGGAATGGCTTGCAAACGCCGCTGAGGTAGCCAACTTCGAGAGACTACTACTGAACTACGACAACGCGGCGCGTGAACTGTATGAGGCGGCGTTCGTACAAGCACCGATGGACGAAAACTAGAAAGCACAGCGTGTTTGTATGTTCCGACGGTAGTCGTAAAGCTTAGTTGTTTTATGCGGTAGGGGTGCGTGCGTAGCGATAACGAGTTGGACGTTATCATCGAGGAGGCGCTTGGCGTCCCACATATCGAACCGCCGATGTACGACATGTACACGTTGTCGCCAACACCACCGGAAGTGATACAACGGCAAGTCGTCGCCACGGGTCGGGGTCAGTTGGCCTGCCGCTATGAACGGCATGCGATGTCCCTCTTCGCCGAACAACTCGGTGAGGCGGTTCTGGAGAGGACGCGCGATCGATGCGGTGCGTGCGAGGTCAATGAAGGCTGCCCGTACGTTCATATGGCCGGCTATCGCGCGGGTAGGCCGACTCGTGTGTACACACAGTGCTACGACAACGTGTCCGACATCGTCACGCGGCACTTCAACGCCGCTTTGGAGACGTGTCTGCATCAATCGTTGATACCGACCTTCACGCGTCTCGTGCATCTACTGCACGTTAAGGCGAGCGGTCAGCAGCAGCAACCGGGACGTGCGGGGGAAATCTATCTAGTCCAGTTCGTGTCGGACTGGCTGCTGGGAACGGACTGGCGTGATTTCGTCAACCGCCAACGACTGGAATCGGCCGTTCACGTGTACATTCAGTGCCGAAGCGGTCTCTAAGCCGCATGAACACTTGAACATTACTGCTAGAAAAAACGGTTGCTTTGTCGATTTACTTTAAAAAATTAAGCGCTTGTTTTAATAAAAATCGCGCTTTGCTAATAGGAAGAAAAGCTTGTACGGTACGCTTAATAAAACGTTGAAAATGTACGTTCCGTTTCCGAGTTACTTAACACACACACACACAATATTAGGCTCGACCCACCACCACCACCCCACGTTACTTAACGCACTACTGCGCATGTCCACCCCCTTAACACACGATAGCAATGCGCATGTCCGTAACTCCACCACCACCACAGCACCCTGTTATAAATAGTGGTGCTCGAAAAAGTAGCAGCCAAAAGTATGCCGCCGCCTCCTACTAGATGGCAATGTCCGAAATGCGGTATTTATTTCGCGAAACAGTCGACGTTAGAGAGACACGCGAAGAGTTCGAAACGATGCGGCGATAACGCGCTATGCGTAAAAAGACGAGAGTGCCCGAAATGTGGCGCAACGTACAGTACGCGCACCGTTATGCTACGACACATGAGGGATACGTGCGGTCGTCGGGAGGTGTCGCCACCTCCCGAGGGTCCCAATGCACCGGTCGACAACGACGCTCTACAGCGCGTCGTGGATGAACATCGACGTAGCATAGAGACGTCGATAGCGTGCGGTACCGTACAGTCCCGCTACAACTATCGAATGATCGCCTGTACGAGTACGCGGGTGCTCGAACCGCGTCTGAGGGCTATGTTTCGCGAACAAAAGAACGCGTTTAAAATTAACGTCAGCTATAGTTTCGTGTTACGCCACAAGGTGTCGGGACGTTACCGCTATTTTCACTCATCCTGTAACTGCTGCGGTCGCCTCCTCGAAACCCCCGCCCTCGTTACCGATAGCCGTTCCTTCGAACGCTTCCTCGTCGTCGTGCGCACGACCGACGTACTACAGTACGTCATCGCGCAGCGCCCCGACTCGGGGTGGGTGGTCGAGCTCGTAACGAACGCCACCTACTTCGTGAACGCCATCCTAAACCATCCTATCGGATGCGTTGGCACAGCGCTCCCCGCCTATGTGCGCAACAACAGGCGCTTAGTGACGTTGACGCACGAGCGTCGGGGCACGGCCTACGACGATCATCTATACCTCTTCCAGTGCATCGGTCTCCACCTGCAAGGCGGTCGACAACGCGGAACGCGGAACAGCCCCAGAATAAATTCGACCCGTTTAACGAGAGTCGCTAAACGACTGCACGCGCGCTACGCTTCGACGACGACGTCGAACGGCGTGCGCCTGAACGAACTGGAACGCGTGGAGACGTTTTTCGGCATCAACGTCGCCGTCTATCGACTGACGGAGGCGGGCACCGCCGAACTAGTCCGTCGGTCGCTCGAAAAGCACCCCACGACCCTGAACGTCAACCTGAACGAGAAGCACTTCTCGTACATAATCGACCTGCGCGCGTACGCGAAAACGTACAAGTGCTCAAAATGCGGCAACTGCCTCTGGCGGTACCCGTCGACCTTACGGCGTCACGAAGCGACGTGCGAAGGTGGCGTTCGTCACGTGTTTCCCGGCGGCGTCTACCGACCGACGCCGTCCGTGTTTCAACGGCACGACGACGAAGGCATCGACGTCGGCGGCGACGACCTGCGCTACTACCCGTACCGCGCTACCTTCGATTTTGAATGCTATTTTACCGCCAACGATCTTCAGCCGGATACCGACAAATGCCGGTGGCTAGCGCGACACGAACTGCTCAGCGTGCCCGGACACGAAGCGGCTCGCAGTTACTTCACGACCGGTGATTCGGCCGAACTAGCGCGCCGCCTCATCGACGACCTGGAAGCCGTGAGCGCGGCGGCGTGCGCGGCTCTTCGCCCCCGCTATGACGCGGTCTTCGTGGCGCTCGACGCGCTCGACGACGACTGGCGGCAAAGATGGTGCGACGACAACGAGGCGTCACCGTACGCCGCACTCGCCGACCGCCTGTGGACGCACCTTCGTCAAATGCACGTACTGGGCTTAAACAGCGGTAAGGACGATTTGAATGTCGTCAAAAAGTACTTGACCCCCCTGCTCATAACCGACGACGCGCAGCACACATCGTCGGCGTTCACCATTAAACGACAGAACAATGATATGTGCCTGACGACGTCGACGTTGAAATTCCTCGACATAACTAATTACCTCGCGCCCGGTGTCAGCTACGAGCGCTATCTGAAAGCGTACGGCTGCTCGGCGACGAAGGGGTACTTTCCGTACGAGTATATCGACGTGTTGACGCGCCTGGACGAGACCGTCCTGCCGCCGCGCGAGACTTTCTACAGCGACCTGAAACGCGAGGGAATCTCCGCGGAGGCGTACGAAATTTGTGCGACGGCATGGCGTGACGAACGCATGACGACGATGCGCGATTTTCTAATCTGGTATAATAACCGAGATTTGGCGCCGTTTCTCGAGGCCCTCGAGCGGCAGTTCGCCTTCTATCGCCGCCAGCGCCTCGACATGTTCAAGGACGCCATCAGCGTACCGGGATTGACGTTGTTGTACCTATTCAACGACCTGCCGCTGTCAATCCATTTCTCGCTATTCAACGAGTCGAACAAAGACCTACACCGCCTACTGCAGTCGCAGATCGTCGGCGGCTCTTCGATCATCTTCGCGCGTCATCACTAGGCCGACGTGACGTCAATTCGAGGCGGCAACAACCCGTGTCGTTCGATAGTAGGCTATGACGCGAACGGCCTCTATCTATCGGCGATGGTGCGGGAGATGCCGAGGTGTTAGTACACGCGCCGACGCACCGAGAACGGCTTTCGAGCGGAACGCGTGCACCGCTACGGTCGTATGGCCGTGGCGTGGTTGAAGTACGAGGCGGAACGGACCGACACTCGTATACGGCACCAGTTGAACGGACGCGAGAAGCGCGTCGGTAAGTACCGAGTCGACGGTTGGTGCGCCGCAACGCGAACGGCGTATCAATTTCACGGCTGCTATTTCCACGGCTGCCCGACGTGCCAGACGCACGTGACGACGAACGCCGTCAACGGTCGACCGATGACGACGCTGTACGCCGAGAAGATCGCCGTGACGGCCTACCTGCGCCGTCGTCGAAATGTGGGAGTGCCAGTGGCGAGCCATGCGTCCCCCCGTGGCGCCGACACCTCCCGAAGCGTCACGATGGCAACCATCGGGGCGGCTGTGTACGCACTCGACGATACTGGAGGGTGTACGCGACGGCTCTCTGTTCGGCCTCGTGCAGTGCGATATCGCCGTGCCGGAAGCGCTGCGGGCCAAGTTCGCCGAAATGCAGCCCGTGTTCAAGAACGTCGATATCACGCGCGACGATCTCAGCCCGTTCATGCGCCGCTACGCCGAGTCGCACGACCTACTCAACCGACCTCAACGGACGCTCGTCGGTAGCTACTTCGGCACGGCGATCGTGCTCGCCACGCCCCTCCTACGCTGGTATCTGGAGCACGGGCTCGTCCTCGCGCACATCTACCAGGTGATCGAGTACACGCCGATCGCGTGCTTTCGCCGCTTCGGCGACACGGTGTCGACGGCGCGACGCGAGGGCGACGTCGACCCCGATAAACAGATCACCGCCGACACCTTTAAACTACTCGGCAACAGTTCGTACGGGAAAACGGTTACGCGCGTCGACCGGCACCGGGATATCAAGTACGCCACGCCGATCGGCGCCGCGCAACTCTTCAACAACCGTCGCTTCCGACAACTCGACGTCGTCGTCGACGACGAACTGTACGAGGTGGCGCTGAATAAGCGCACCGTCGTCTTCGTGTATCAATACGCGAAATTGAAAATGCTCGAGTTCTACTATGATTTCGTCGACGCCTACATCCCCCGCCCGCTCTTCCAGTACTGCGCTATGGACACCGACTCGGCGTACATCGCCCTCGCGGGCCACGACATCGACGCGCTCGTACCGGAAGCGCTGCGCGAACACTACTTCCGGAATCGTTCGCTCTGGTTTCCGGCCGAATGCTGCGACGCGCACGTGGACGCGTACGTACGATGCCGCGTCGCCGGACTGGCGTGGGAGGGTGGGGGCGACTGCTGCGCGCGCCGATGTCTGTTCGATCGTCGAACGCCGGGTCTCTTCAAAGAAGAGTGGCGCGGCGCCGGAATCGTGGCGCAGTGCAGCAAGACGTACTACTGCTTCGGCGGCGGCGGCGGCGGCGCGAAGTACAGCAAGAAGGGTCTGAGCAAACGTCAGAACGCCGACATCGACGAGAACACTTTCCTCGCCGTACTGCGCGATCGACGCAGCGGCGTCGGCTGGAATCGCGGCTTCCAGTTGAAAGACTCGTCCATGTTGACGTACGTTCAAGAGCGCGCGGCGTAAAGCTACTTCTACGCTAAACGCCGCGTGCTCGACGACGGCGTCACCACTCGTCTAACTCGTATACGAACAACAACAACAACTAACTCGTCTAACTCGTCTAACCTAACCTAGGGGGGTGGGGCCGCCTAGGGGTAGGGTTCTGTATGCATGTATGTAGGTAAGTAGGTAGGTAGGTAGGGTAATAAAACACAATTGCGTACATTTTTTCATCATCGTTTTTTATAACTACTACTATACACGTAAAAGCGAAGCGAAGCGAAGCGAAGCTGCTTTAACGCAATGGCTTTAGCCAATCGAATACGAGACAGTCATTGTCCACCCGATTGGCGCCAAATAGGGTCTGGAACGTCGTCTACGACATACCGCGACATCGGAGGAGTAGGTAGGCGACGCAATATTGTCCGCACACGTTAGAGACGACGCTCTGCAACCGCTTGTCGTTGTACGTCCACGATTCGCCGCAGTGACGGTGCAGGAACGCGCGGATGTCGGCGTGCAGCGGCGGCAGGCCGTACGAATCGAAGTACTCGCCGACGCCTCCCCAGTCGACGTAGACGGCCACCCAATGCTCGCCCGGCTCGCCGCCGTCGTCGGTATTGCACACGAAGGCCGTCGGTAAGTGGTGACGGCGGTAGTAAGTAGCGCGTCTTTAGGTACGACGCCGACGACGATGTGTTTAGCGCACGCATCGAGTTCGAGGCGACGCAGCAGTTGGACCGTATCCATAGTAGTTACGACGTACAGTCGTACAGGACGTTTCGGTTCCGGTCGATCATCATCAGTATTGTGCGTTTCGGAATCACACCCATGTACAGGTTCTCGTGCGTGTGCGATAGCGCACCCGCCGTTATCGAGAACGACTTGCAGTCGATGCGGCGCATCGGAAACTTAGCCGTTCCCAACACCCACGCTTTGATGTGACCCAGCTGAACTTCCGGGTTCAACTTCACTTTTCGTACGTACAGGGAAATCGCTCGTAGCACGATACGGCACCCCGGCGCGACTGCCGGGGCCATCAGCGCGAAGGCGTCCTTCGAGCGCACCATGCGTAGTTCAGTGTCGACGCCGCTCGGTAGGAGGCGGTTTAGCATAAACGCATCGACGTGCAGGCGTCCCATCATCTCCACCTTGGCGCTGCCCGCCGTCATATTGCGCCGCGCTATGAACCCGGTATTATCGTCCCCGCTCGCGTTCATGTGTCCGGCACTGTCTTTGTACCACAATGACCCCGTGAGATGCGATCGTTTCGCGTCGCTACCGTAACTCAGCAGGGTCTCGAAGTAGGCCCGGTACGCGTACGTATTGGTCGACGGCGTCACGAGCGTGCCGTTCAGCGACACGTCGATTTGACTGAACATCGAATGCAGGAAATTGTTGACCGGCGCCACGTTGGCGCCGGCCCCCAAATCGGTACCGTCCCCCTGAATCACTTTGAAGCGGACGAACACTTGAAGGCTCGCCAGGTCCGCATAGTCGTTCCCCGAATCCGGGATGAGGAACTCGATAGGGCCGCCGGCGTCGAGAGCCGTCAGCGGTTGGTAGACGGTCCACTGACTGCTCTCGATGCTCTTCTGCGTCACCGGCCCGGTGAACAGCTTCAGTTCGGCCTTCACGCCCTCGCACGCCGCCCCGCTATTCACGAACGCCATTACTCGTCGAATATATCGACCGGTCGACGTCGTTTCTTCCGTCTACTGACGACGGTTTCTTTATAGCGACGCGGCGCTGCTGCTGCACTTTTTTTCTCTTAGGCGCCCTCAATAGGCCGGCGAGAAGATCGACGCCGGCCTCCTTCGCGCGTCGTTTTACCGACGCTTTCAGATCGCCGCTGGCGACGACGTTCCGCGCCACGCGCACGCCGGTTTGAGCGCGCGTTTTCCCAAAGCCAAGGCGCCTCTCTTAAAAAGCGGCATGGCGCTTCGAAACAGGCTCCCGAAGATATTACCCAGACCGTGTCCTCGCTGACCCCGGCCACCGACGAAGAACGGAAGCTGACCGCCGACCTGTCGAACGTAGTAGTCCTCGTACGGCTTCGTCGGCATCGTTAAAACAATCTCGATTTACAGCATCTGATGTGCAGCGTCGCCACTAGCTTTCCCCGCTCGAATGATATGGGCTGACCGTGATCGTCTTTTATATCGACCTCGATCTTATCGAATTGATGCCGCAGCAGCTTCACGTAATGGACGCGGTCGAACGTTTCTGAAATAATGCTGCCGTTCGTACCGGAGACGGCGATGTTTCGCAGGAGAGTCGCGTACACGTCACCGACGACGCGCGATTCCACGAGATCCGTGTACACGTACAGGGTGTCGATGCCCGCCTTCATGTCCACCGCATTGTGACCTTCGTACGCGTACGTGTACGCGGCGGGGTAGGTCTCGATAATGACGCCGCCCCACGGCTCGGGGCCCATCAGCGGAGAACTCATGATAACGTTGTTATGGAAACCTAGCACGCTCTTCAGACGGCTCGTCTCGGGTAGGGTAAAGGTGACACCCGGCGACATATGCAGCGTCATTCGGTGAGAGACGTCACTCTAGACGCACTCTGACCTGACCGGTGCACAATTTCATTAGCTGTTCGTTGATCTGGCGCTTCAGCCCGTCGGCGTCGTTGAAGAAACCGTGAGTAATCGTACCCTGTCGGTATACCTCGATACCGTCTTCGGTCGTGAAAACACCCGGCTCGCCTAGCGGGGCCGACAGGTAGAAGGTGGCGTCCTCCTCTCTCACGTTGTACCACGTGTGCGGGTACTGTAGCGTCACCAGTCCGCATTCTCATTCTCCGCCCGACAGGTCGAAACGTCGCGGCAGCGACGTGATGTAGTGCGTCAACGTATTTTCGGGGTACCGCTTCATAGACGCGTTGCTCGGTAGCGTTAGGTAAAAGTCAGACGATACCGCCATCGCCGCTTCGTCGTCCACCGCTCATAGACGGACTCGGGAGCAGGTAACCGAGACAGCCGCCAACAGCGCCGTCCACAGGTTGGAGTCGCCTTGACCCCGCGTCAGGTTGTATATACTAACGGCGATGACGAAGTACAGGACGATGACCTGACAGATGAATACGATTTCGGCCTTAGGACATTCGTTACCACAGAACCGCCATGGAACGGGTTCTTGGACCGTGGTGGTTGCGGTAGCGCCTGTGTCGAAGGAATGCTCGGCGACGTCTACGCAGTCCTCGCTGGTAGGCTTTTTCGTCCGCTCTTAGCAAAGCGGTATCGTCGCCGCGCCTCGTCGCCTCGTCGATCATCGTCGCGTCACTGTGGTCTGTCGATACAGCAGGGTCCTTTATACGGGAAGAACGACGTTCCGCCGCATAAGCCCGCCTCGTGCAGTCGCCAGCATCCCTGGTGGCGCGTCCAACGACTCGTCATGACCGCCGCGCTATTATAGGTCCACGAGCAACGCGGCATCGATCCAATTGTTGAAGGAGGCCGGATAACCGCTCCATTTTACGAGCGCCTCCGACCCACCGCCGCGCCGACGACGACGCTGCAGAACCTCCTCCACGCGATACAGTTTATCGTTCGGAACGACAACGCGTTGTACTTCCTGTTCGTAGAAGGTGCCCTCTACCGGCGTCCCGGCGTCGTCCTTCAGGCGATAAAAGGGCGGCTCGGACGGATGCGCCTCTACGACGGTGAAGATCTCCTCGCTCCGGTTAGCCATGTATCCTTTTTTGAACGGACCTCTCGTCTTACTGAGACACACGCGATCTCCCTCGCGTAGTTTCGTTTTTTTCCGCCGGCCGCCTCCGTCGCCACCGTACAGGCGTTGCCATACGGCCTCCTGATTCGTCGCGTCGACGCTCGCCGGCGTCCTACCGATGCTGCGGTGGTAGGCGTTGTTGTACGAATGCACGAGATACGGTAACGCCTCTACGTAGCGCAGCGTCTCGTGTTTCGTAAAATAGCGCCACATACGCGTCTTCAACGTCCTATTGAAGCGTTCCACGACGCTCGCTTTAGTCTCCTCGTTATGCGTCACGAAATGATGAACGCCGCGTTCCTTTAGGAACGTTTGCAGGGGTCGATTCAGAAACTCGGTCCCCTTATCGGTCTGCAGCGAGTTCGGTGGCGACTGCGCGCCGCTCAGCAGACGCTCGAAGGCCGCGACGAGCGACGTGCCGGACTTACTCTTCAACGGAACGCACCACGCCCACTTCGAAAACACGTCGATGACCGTCAATAGGAATGTTATACCGTCGTTGTGTTTTTTCAGCCTAGTCAAGTCGACCAGATCGGCTTGCCACTGCTGGTTTCGACCGCCCACGATGACGCAACGTCGTTTGAAACGTCGTTTAACCGGTTTGTGTAGGGTATAGGCGTCCTGCTCCGCTAGCCACTTCTCGACGGCCGGTCGTCGTCGTCCCCCCTTCGACGCCCGGTGCAACGCGTCGACGCCTCCGTAACTGCCCGCACGTTTCGGATCGAAGTAGAGTTCATGCAATTTGTCGTCATTTCGTTGTCGAAGCTTTCGTTTTGGACGACGACGACTCCACCCGGACACCATGATGACGACGACGACGACGACACTTGAACGACTACTATTTTACACATATAGAGAGCGATAACCGCGATGACGAGGCTGACGACGATGGCCGTTATCGTTCGTTGTGACGGCATCGTCACGCCGATTTTTCCCACCTCACGACGTCCAACACTCGTTTTTTTCTAGACCCACGTCGTCTTCGCTCCGGCGTCCCCGATGAACTGGTCGACTCCTCCCCCACCTCCTCTTCTCTTTGCCGCCGCCGCCGCCGCCGCCGCCGCTCCTTCATGTACTCCCGATAGTGCGGGTTGCCTACGAACTCCAAAGGAATGTTTATACCCTTCATACGCAACCCGAACTCTCGCCATCCTAGGGGGTGTGTCGTCTTCGTTCTCGTTCGCATGAGATCGTTCACTAGATCGACCATGTTACTCCCCGCGATCGTTTTACCGTCGTACACGAATTCGCCGCGGTCGTTCCATCGACACAACGGATCGGCTTTCATTTTCGCGATAAGCAGAGCCGCCTTCCCTTTCAGCGTTTTCGGCATGCTGGCTACGATTTCGCGCTCTACGGCCTCCGACGGTGGCGCCGCCGCTGCCGCGGGTGGTGGTGGTATCGAGCCGTCGGCGTTGACCATCGACACGCGTACCGGTTGCGCCACTCGAGCCGCCTCTATCGTGTTGTAGCGACTCAGCAGTTGATTGTACGACGCCACCTTATCGCGATCGGATAAGACCGACCGCTCTAGAATGTCCTTCATGTCGCTGTCCAGGCTACTCAGCACACGTGATCGTGGCGTGCTCGACGGCTGCTGCTGCTGTGGTAGAAGGAGGCTTTCCACCAATCGCGGGTCGACCAAAGCCATCTTCTTCGCGTACTGCATCAATTACCCCCGCCGATGACCTGTCTGAGCAGCGGCAGGAGAACGGTGCTCGCTAACGGCGCTAGCAGGGCCGTCAGAAAACCACCCGCCCCCTTTGCAAGATGGCTCGCTTCCGCTTCACCGGAATTCGTTTGTCGACCAGGTTACGCAGGTGATTCCTGTATTTCGTTAACACGCGTTTCTGCTTCGGCGATACCTTCACGTTCCCTCTCAGAATATTGTACGCGCAAACGCACAGACTACATATGAGACCGACCTCCGAGTGGGCGAGCACGGCTTTTCGCAGCAAGATGTTCCGCTTATGCCTATCCATAAGCTGCAGGGCGAAAATGTGTCTCTTCACGCGTTGCTCCGAACAGTCGCCGCCGCCGCCTTTGGTCTTCTCTTCGGCGCTACCACCTCGCCTCGTCCCGTCATAACGACTAATAAGCGTACGCGGCGACGTCCCTCTCTACTTATAGTCGACCACCGCCACCCTTCCGTACGTAGACGTACTGAAGGGGGTCGTCCGGAAATATACACGTACGCAGGCGCATCTACTCTTCCGTTTCCTGTTTCAGATCCACGAAGAGATAGCCGTACGCCGCCAACGTCGCGTCTTTGAAAGCCTCTATCATGTAGTTGACCTTTCCCGGGTACATCTGTTTCGCTAGGTGACCTACTTGACCGGCGTCTCTGGGGTTCTTGAATAGCGCTAAGTATTGGGCGTTAAGGCTGATTGTACGGTTTTCTTTCCCTTTGGGAAACATGTTCTGTCGGAGTTGCACGACCGACGTATTACAATGATGACTTTTTTTACTAAATAATTCCGTCACCCCGCTATCGGTCTCCTCCATGAGGTCGTCGAGTACTAAAAGTGTCCTCTTTTTTCCGTCTAAGCGTGTCGTAGCCGGCAGGCCGTCTACGAATTCTATTTTAGGAGACATAGACGCGTAGGCGGTCTGCCACTGCCCGTAGCACCACAGGATTTTCTCGGGCTGCGGATCGATCATAGCGTGTCGTATCAGACGGTCGACGAATGTCGTCTTACCGCACCCCGTAGGACCTGATACTATACACGTAAACGGATGCTTCAACAACGGTCCGCCCATTTTCACGACTGATACTGGCTAACGCTTTTTACGCGTCTTTACGCGTCGCGCACCTCCATCAACAGTTTACCGAGCTTGTTCTCCCCCGCGACGTCCCCGATCCCGATACCCCAGAAGCCCTGCCGGCTCGGTACCCATTCCACCAATTCGGCATCCCCGGTGGCCAACAGCTCGGCCTTCAACTTAGGCGACCCGCCAAACTTGCTCATCAACAACCCCTTCATACACGAGACTCTAACGGCGTTCCATTCGGTTCCCCTTCTCTTTTTCCGAATTGCGTAACTGAGTCGTTTCACTACATAGGGCGATCGCGTTTTTTTAATACACTCGGCGCATTCGAGATCTTCGTTGAACATTGCTTTCCTATACTGATAGGCGTGCTCGACGGAACGGAAGCTCCAACCGTACACCGTCACTCGGCACGCGTACATATTCGACAAGAACGAGCGCGAACTGCCAAAGTTTATAGGATCCGACATGACTACTACCGATACCCCGCTACCGTCATCGCTTATATATAGAACCGACGACGCCGCCGCTAGATGGAGCGGTAGCATCTAAAAAGGGCCGACGTACGGATTCGGACCCGGAATCTTTCGATCCCTAGTCGAACGCTCTCCCAGGAGAGCTAATCCGGCGCCGGCGTTTATGAGTGGCTTTATCGCGGTTATATGCAGGGAACTATACGCATTATTTCTTACAACGGTCGCTAGGGACGCTATCGTTGATCGCTAGGGGTCGCTAGGGACGCTATATAAGTGCTTACGTAAGCACAACGGTAGGTCCTACGTTGATCGCTAGGGAAAATAGTCACTGGAATAACCGCTAGGTGGTGGCACCTCAAGGGAAGGGTAATCAATCAAAGGTGACAGGTCATCAATCACGTTTATAAGTATGTTCCCGAAAACGTTTAGTGTCACCAAAACCCTTTGATCTTTTTTTTATAAATATGTTTCCGAAAAAGATAAGGACGTTTTTTATGCATAGAGCTAGGCCTAAAAGGGGGCGGGGCGAGCCCCCAGCTATCCTCTATACTACTGACATCGTAGCAGAAAATAACGGAGAAATCTCTATCTGAACGCAGTACCACAAAACAAAGTTACGCGACCTCTTGCGTTAGCGTAACTTTGTGGTGAAATATACGCCATATTTGCTAATGTTCGTATCGTAAATGTTTCGATAATAGCACTTGCAAAAAAATCGTAACTTACGCTGTTTTGACGTAATTTTTTTGTAAAAATTGCGCTAAGATATTCGTAAGTCGTTCGAGAAAAGGGGTGCTGAGGAACACCACCTGTTGTTCGGTGTGTTTGAACTGTAAACGTCAATGATTTCAATTTGGTTACGATTATCCAAGTAATTACTGATCCAATTATACACATTTCTGCCAATGCCATAAAGTTCACGTTTTACACAGCAGTTGATGATCAACAGTGTCAAAAGCGTTTATGATATATATAAATAAATATATATCACAGTTGTTATGTCACGCAAATCTAATAAAGCGGGCGAAGTTGGCAGGCAATCTCTAAATCCATATTGATACGCGTCTATGATAGTACATGACTTAATAGAGCCTTCAAATCGAGACTACTGGCAACATGTACACTACTGCAAGAAAACGTTTTCAAAACATATTTATAATTAGTGCATATGCTAAAACAACGCCAACAAAGCAGTGATGTTTCTACCAAACCGCCGCGACACGAAATATTCGACGATGTTGTATACATACATATGTAAGTTAAACTTCTTACTCTATCTTTTTACTCATTATAGGAACAAGTCTAAAGGAAATTTTCTGTAACCCAACAGACAGTAACGTTATTGTATTGTATTGTATTGTATTGCATTGTATGTATAAACACAATGTACACAGAAAACTTGACCTCCGTGCTGCATAGCACCTGCATACCTCACGTGTTGTATAGTTCCATGACCAGTGGCATGCGCGACGAGACATCAACACATTTCGTAAACAAATACGTATATGGAATGAGGTTATATGACATTAACTAACCACTTATACGTTCACCCAACTACAAGAACCTCTACTTTACGCGTTCTTTGCAATGGTCCTTGGAGAAATAGTTCATATTTCAGTCTCCGGCTCCTGTTTTGATGACCGCTGAGGTCGTCTTTTCTTCGTACGCCGCCGACTGGCCAATGCAATCGCGAAGGAGACCACTGCTTCGAAGAGGGTTATGACGTTCGCGCCAATGAGCAACCCCATTAAACTCACGGTGTCACCTGTAATGAGCCACTATTATATTGTTGTTCGTGTACTACACAAAATTAATTGTCACTTTATCCAATAGGCGCTTGCTCGATCGATATTTCGTTGCCTCAGTTATCCATACATTTCAGTGCATTATTTGCTAACGAGCTCAGCGATAAATGGACAAGGGCTACCGTCTGAAGGACGAAGGCGGCTAAAGAAGTTAGTCCAAACAGGAAGGAGAATGAAAGATTAAACTCGCAATACTGAATGTTGCGGGCATGACAGGAAGAAGTGGAAAAGTAGTACACTTGATGCTAAAGAAGAACCTACAAGTAGTGTGCGTTCAGGAGACAAAATGGAAGGAGAGCAACGCAAGGGAGATCGGTGCTGGATACAAACTGTACTACCATGGAGAAGATGGGACGAAGAATGGAGTAGGAATTATACTATACTATGAAGATCTGAAAGACAGAGTACTAGCAGTGACGCGACAGTGCAATAGTGATGAGAGTGAAACTAGAGATCGAAGGAGAAGTGTGGAATGTTATCAGTTGCTACTCACCACAAACTGGATGCACAGAGGTGGAAAAGGGGGAATTCTGGGAGCACATAGATGTTGAGAAGCAAACTGTACCAAGTTGCGAGAGAATGGTGGTGGCAGGAGTCGTAAATGGGATATGTGGGAAGAGATCGGACAGGATATAATGGCGTACACGGAGGATACGGAATATGGTTCGCAAAAGAGGAAGGTATAAAGATATTAGACTTTGCAACAGCATACCAGCAGAGGATACTGAATACAGACTACAAGAAGAGAGGGAACCACTTTGTAACCTACAACAGCGGGGGACGAGAAACCCAAATTGACTACACCATGGTGAGGAAAGAGCATGCTAAGGAATCAAAGAACTGTAAAGTACTACTCTCAGAGGCCGTCACCACACAACACAGGGTACTAGTTTCTGAACTGGAGGTGAGGAAAACAAGACAGAGGAGAACAGTGGGAAGGAAACAGATCAGATGGTGGAAGCTAAAAGAGGAAGAAGTGAGAGAGAACTTCAAGAGAAATATAGTGGAGAGACTATCAGATAAAGATGAAGGAACAACGTAGATCGTGAAAGAATGGTTGGAAGAAACTGCGGAGCAGATCAGGAAATGCAGAGAGGAAGTATGTGGGTGGTCAACGGGGAAGAAGAAGCCCGGAGTAGAAAGCTGGCGGTGGAATGTTGACACTGAGAATGCAGTTAAAGAAACGAAAGACAGACTGAAGAAATGGAAACAAACAGGGGCAGAGATAGACATGGCAGAGTACATGAGAGCGAAGGCGACGGCGAAGAAGGTGGCGGCAAGAGTGAGAGAAGAACTAGTAGAGAGATTGTACGACAACCTAGAAAGTATGATGGTCAGAAGGACATATATAGAATAGCAGCAGCTAGGGACCGTGCAGGAAAAACATAGGCCAGATACGTACAGTCAAAAGTGCAACGGGAGAAGTATTGATGAAAGACGATGACTTCAAAGATAGATGGGGCCAATACTTTAACTGGCTGATGGACGAGGAAACCCCGAGAGTAGAAAACGAGGAGAGGGATGTGAATCAAGGAATGGTAAGGCATATTAGTGACGAAGAAACAGAGAAAGCACTAAGATGGTTGACAAATGGGAAGACTGTAGGAGCAAATGAAATATCAGCTGAAGCTTGGAAATGTATGGGCAAATTTGGTGTTAAGTTACTATGCATACTATTCAACTGTGTCATGACTTCAGAACACATGCCATCGGCTTGGCAACAGAGCATATCGGTCCCAATCTTCAAGGCAAAAGGTGACATTCAGGAGTGTAAGAACTACCGAGTGATCAAACTCCTGCCGTACACATTTAAGATATAGGAGAGAGTCATAGACAAGAGGATAAGATAATGCACATACATACATGAAAGTCAGTTTGGGTTTATGCCAGGCAGGAGTACCACGGATGCGCTTTTTTCATTCTGAAACAAACAATAGAGAAACACAGGGAGGTAGAGAAGGATATCAGAGTGGTATTTATAGACCTGGAGAGAACATCTGATCGGGTACCAAGGGAGGAGATATGGAGATGTGCGAGAGAAAGGAATGTACCGGAAAAGTGCATCAGACTGATGCAGGATATGCACCGGGGTGTGAGACAAAGGTGCGCAGTGTGGCTGGTGAAAGCTGCTACTTTGGCGTAGAGGTTGGGTTGCACCAAGGATCTGCATTGATTCCATACGTGTTCGTCATTTTGATGGACGTCTTGACGGAGAAGGTGAGAAAAGATGCACCAGAATCAATAATGTTCGCATATGATATTGTGCTCTGTGGAGGAAAGGAGGTAGACATGACAGAGTACCTGGATACGTGGAGGAAGGCACTGGAAGAGAGAGGAAGGAGGGTTAGTCAACCGAAAACGGAATGATGAGATAGACAGACCAAATGTACAGATACTGGGAGACGAGCTGGAAAAACTGACACACTTCAAATATCTAGGGTCGGTCGTGGAAGAGAAGGGAAGCATGGAAACGGATATCAAACAGAGAGTGAGTGCTGCTTAGAGAAATTGGAAGACATGCAGTGGGGTGTTGTGCGACAGGAGGATGCCAGTGAAGTTGAAGGGGAAGATCTATAAAACAGTAGTCAGGCCAGCAATCCTGTACGGGGCAGATACCTGGGCAAAAAAGACAGGACAATAAAGGATAGAGACGAATGAGATGAGGATACTGAGGTGAATGTGTGGAGTAATCAAGGAAGATAAGAACCGAAACGAATATATTAGAGAAGCAACGAGAGTTACACAAGCATCCAAACAGATAACGGAGAAATTATTGAAATGGTACGGACATGTGATGAGAAGGGAAGAGGAACACATAGTGAAAAGAGTGCTAAATGCAGTTATACCAGGAAGAAGAGGACGATCGAAGACCAGATGGAAAGACACATGCAGAAGAGACATGGAAATCGTGGGTCTGAGTGCAGATGTGGTGGTGGACGGTTCGACATGGAGAAAGATAATTACCAGCCATACCGACGACCCAGATCACAGGAAAAGTCAGAAAAGAAGATTTGCTAACGTAAAGTTATTTTCTCAGCTGATTAAGTTGAATACTGTAATATGTTGTATTAATGGCCGAGATAACAGGGCTGGAGATCAGCGTAATTAGATAAATCTGCGTGATTCATCACCGCTTCTTCGTTGCTGTAGAATTGTTACATCCGTAAAAGACACAGTGTCGCTTTTGAAACAGTTTTTCCTGTACATCACTGGAACATAAAATAAAACTTCGCATCTCGATTGAATGGAATTCGAGCAACCAACAGCGTCGAACTAAAAACAATGGCCGCTTTTTGGACAAGCATCAGCGCAATCATCAATACGTTATAGCTAAACGTTACAGCTGTTTGTTTTCATCAACCGCTTCATATTTCTTCACTATAGTTTTAAGGAGGAGCTACATCATATAACCTTTTAAGAAGCTGCGGTTGAAGTATACAATTCTGAAATGTGACAAATTTAACTATGTTAATTGAATGGTTCCAACATAAAGAATGTCATATTATTTCATCAGAAAAATAGTCAGGTTGTGACATGTCTTATACAGCAAATATAGAGATTACCTTTGAAATGTCTGAACCGTGACCATTCAAAGTATGACAGTTGCAAATACAAATGTTCAAACTAATTCTTAACCTCCGCAATTTAACCACATTTCACCAAGATAATCTTCAAGAGTTACTACGTGATATATATATTTAAAAGAATGGTTTTTGACTTTAACAATTATAGATGACAATTCAAAATAACAAACATCAAAATAATGTTCTTCTAACTATTATTCAGCATTGCAAACTTCACAAGATTTCACCAACTTAACTATCCGGAGATACTAATTCAAGTAACATTAACATATATGAATCTTTCAATGTAAACATTACAAATATCGTAACACGCGTGCCACACGAGGGGTTTCACATGCGCAAATTCGATGTACGAAGAGCGATTGTTTTAACCGTAACACGAGCGTTATGTGCACTACAAGAATCACATCACGGCTATGATTTTATAGCAATATTTACTACTAGCAAAGATGCCCATTCTCAGGAAGGCTCCAAGTACACTCGGAGCAGAAGACGGTTTACCGAAGTTGCCACCCTAGAAATCATAGACAGAAGTATTCAGGTAAAGGACACATATCTAACTCCATATATATATATATATATATATATATATACATATATATATATATATGTATATGTACATGTATATGTATATATATATATTTTGATTTATCAAAAGCTTTTTATACAATACTAAATTAAAGTAAAATGGGATAAAGGGCACAGAACTTAATAATTTTAAGAACTATTTATGAAACCGTAAACATAGCGTACGATTTGGACATATAAAATCCGAAGAAGCACATATTACTACTGGTGTGCCACAACTATCAATATTAGGAACTTTGTTGTTCATTATCTACAATAGTGTACATTAACTCATTAAACACTTCTACACCAACAGCTTCATGACAATCCACCTACATAAAGAAAGCAACAAGATCAAAATCAAGAGAGGAGTACGACATGGTGTCGCCGTGTTGCCCAAGCAGTTTACGGCAATACTCGAAATCATATTCCAAAGACCACAGGCTTGAGGATAGGCGAATACTAACGCAGTCATCTTCGCTTCGCCGACGATATACACATACGCTCAACTACACCGCAAGAACTACAAAAATGCTGCAGGAGCTAGCAGATGAAAGTGAAAAACAAGGTCTGAAGATGAACATTTCGAACGCAAAAGTGATGCTTGAAAACGACACACCAATATATACCAACACAACGCAGGTAGAGAACATTGAAGGCTACATCTACCTGGGACAGCGATATAGCATCAGAGACAAAAACCAAGACAAGGAGATTTAAAGAAGAATCACCACCGGCTGGACAGCATTCGCCAAACACCGCGACATCTTCAAGGGTAACCTGCTTGAAGAAACAATTCTACAACTCCTGCCTACTTCCAGCAATGACAAACGGCGCGGAAAGATGGACACTGACCAACCGAGCATATAACAAGATAGCAGCCGCACAAACAAAGATGGAAATAAGTGTGTTAAAATCACACATGGAGATATTAAAACAAACATCTGGGTAAGTGAAAAAACAAACAAAGGACATATACGTGATAGAACAAATCAGAAGACAGAAGTGACCTAAGGCAGGTCACATAAGTAGGCTGCGAGATAATCGATGGACATCGCGCATCATGACTACCTGGATACCTTACGAAGAGAAACGATCTAGAGGAAGACCGGCAAGACGGCGGAAAGACGAACTAGACGAGTACTGGAAAGGCACCATCTGGCAGAGCATAGCGCTAGACAGGCAGATATGAAAACGACATACTGAGGCCTTCGCCCACCCACGGGACACTATGGTTGCACAATGATAATGATGATGATAATTATCCCTGACAGTTTGAGGTTCGAGGTTCAAGCCGCCTAAGAGGAAAACATTAACATGCCAGCATACACTTGCTCGATTATGGTAAGATTTCTTGGAAGGTGCCAATCCTAAGTGATATCAGGCCAAGGCCTGCACCTCCGATTGCTACGTATGACAGGAGTTAAATTTACCAGCCGCATTCACAGTGGAGTTGCCGCTAATCCGGGCGTTGAACATGCAGCCAGGCATCAGTCACGGTCAACTGGAAGTCTTCGTGACTGCAATACATTCCTTTCCACCGATAACTAAAGTAGCAACGACATATAGGTGAAGGAGGTTAGAAAACAACATCGCACTAGTATAGTAGTACCGTATCATCACATTGATTGTTCTTAATGGGTGCTGCTGGTCAAAGCAAAGTAAAAGGTAAAGTAAAGGTAAGTTCTTATATAACGCAGTATCCAGTCCTCAGGACTGCTCAAATCCCGTTACACTTTACTCCCTGGCAGACCTGTTTAATCGAACTCTCTGCAATTAATGCGCAAAGACTATTCGTACACAACTATCCACCACTGTCTATAGCCAGGTACTTATTCATACATCTGATTGAACTGAAGAAATGTAGAGTAAACGAACTTGCCCAAGGTTCGACACCGCCGCAAAGGATCGAACCCGCGTTCTCTCAGTCCAAAGTCCGGAGCTCTTACCGCTGCGTTACTGCGTTCTTACATTGTAGACTATTTTCACTGATACAGTAATCAAGTGGGTGGCCTCTATGCATTGGATTACAAAAAGCATTGACTGGCATTATCAATATTGTCATAACCATTGTTGACACTAAGAACTGTGACACTTATAGCCAAGTGTCGGCAGGTTTTTAAGAAACGTTCGACGAAATCATGTCTTCCTTGAGATGTCGATGTTGTAGGTAGACATCAAGCATCGACACTTTGTCGACATCGAACTTCGTGTAATCGAACGTGGTGTTGTTTGCGTGATTGTACATTTCGCCCAACCAAAAATACGACCCGTTTTCTGCAGCAGCCTCAAATCAGCAACAATCGTCGTCAACGTCACGAATGTTGTGACCAAATAAAGGATCCAGCATTTAAACCAGTACAAGGGTTTCAAACATACGATAGTTAGTAACTTAGTGAACTTTTCAAATACACTGAAACTATAGTGTTTCAAATATCTCTGCGATTCTTCAATATGTTAAATATCTGCAGAGGCAAAACACATAACTCGACTGTAGTCGGAGGCTGGGAAATCTGTGGGCAATACATGATTAGACGCTCACATCACACCTATCTAAATACCTTTTATACATCCAAATGACTAAGAAAGGTATAAAAGAAAGGTGGTCGAAGGCGGTCACCTATATTTTTCAAAATCACCGTTCTGTTCATTTTGAAAAGCAACACGCTTGAAGGCTCTTGGCAAAACACACTAAGACAGCGCTTCATGTTCAATATAACAACCGGGTATCTTTTGAAACATTGAAACTGAAATTGTTGGATGGATGAAATTTGCAGTAGGGGAAATGTAAAAAAAACGATTTGATGTCATCCTGGATATGTGACACCTGTGTTTTGGTTGCAAATGGTGACTGCGGGAAAGACGACAGGTTCTTGTCTTGACATCGATGTTTTCCTTATTACAGTCCGATGCAAGTAGTGTGGCACCAAATGCTGATATTAATAGCCGAATAACGCGGTGGTGCTTAATACGATTGTGATCCAGATAATCTTACAGAGACGGACATGTCGGATTAGGTTTAAAAACAAAGTATCCTCGAAGTACTCCAGTTTAGATAGAGTTGAAACGTCTCCACAAAATTTGTTCTACATCAATAGACGTCAACATTAACTGATGATTGATCTCCAAATTTAATAGTTACATTTTGTATGCGTAAAAGCCACTGTAGCTATATTTTCAAACGTTCACATATTCACCACAGTTCATCAGAATAATACTCTGGTTGAGCTATTTCATACACGATGCAAAAATTAAGGTTAACATTGAAGCATTTCTTAACATAAAAATTCCTCATGACTGCGTTTCCAAGATTGGCCTGGTTTGCAATTGGTTTCATACGGAAAGTTCGCACATTTGTATTTTAGCTTCTTAGTACTTAGCTGCAGAGCATGGACATTTCAGCAAAGTGTACACTTTGCCCCAGGTTGAGGTGAACTGATCAATGTGGGTACTCTTACATGACCTCGAGGTATCATTTAGCGGATACGAACATTATTCCATCGTTTGGACATGACAATATTGAGTATTGATGAACATGTTCACAATGTACCCATAGCTAATTCAACATTCTCCAGAACAGCTGATTGTTAATCAAACAATTAATACTAATGTTTGACAAAACGCTCCGCAAGAACTGTCGTGCTGAATATATTGGGAGACGGGACATTTGTTCAAACCAATACAGGAAGGTTTGACGACACACAAAAAAGAGAAAATACTGAGGAGCTGGAAACATAGCTATATCTATCATCAACAAATCCGTGAGAGCAAGACAACAGAAAACCACACCATAGACTGGGGGAAGAGAAACTAATAGACAGGGGGCGAATTAAAGAATACGATAGTAAAATAAGTCATCTGGATAAGAAAGACCAAAATACCAATCAAGCGAGACGATCTCTCTCACATGTAGAAAGACGTAATTAGACGTTTCGTGCACTGATGAAGTTTGCGTGATAAACATACGAATGCTTGTGCAAGGTAATTATCGTATTTGGTTTGAATAATAACAGTAGTTTGCTTGGGATATCCGATTTGCTACCATTGCCCGTATTCGAAGTGTTTGAAGTGATGCGATTGCTTATTGTGCCATAGCATATTGTTAATGATGTATGCGCAACACCAAAAACGATATCCTAAAACATAGCGTCAACTGTTTATGATGAATGGCAATACAGGCATTCTTTGACATAACGATTAATTCGCTTTTCATAAATCAATATTTTGTTTGGCTGTAATCCTTTGTTGTGTTTGTTTTGTATGGATTATAATGTCAAGGAATGACGCAACTGGCTGCGTATGTGGGAGGCCGGGCTTGCATGGGACGGTGTTTGTTTTGATATATTATAATGTCAAGATGTGACGCGACTGGCCGCGTAAATGCTAGGCCTCGCCTGCATGGGACGGTGTTGGTTGATTAATAATCTCAGTAATTTTAGTCATCACAAGTTTATATATGTATGATATTGCGCTTGTTCTCATGTACACATATATAATGTTCCGTGTATAAGTTACCTGTAAAGATATCATTCGTATAAAATAAGAAAAAAGAAACACTTGTTTTGTTCCCATACAGCACTAGTCAGCATTGAAATCAATTGCATGACTCCACTTCAAAGGCATATTTTGAGTACTTGTAAACAGTTCTAAACAAAATAAATAATATAATTGTTATTACTTAGTAGCATTTAAACTCCGGTAATCAACCTGGGAAGATATCGACTACATGTTCCGCCTGTATCTCACAATGAGCCTTGGCGTAATGAAATTAATTTCGCAGTGGACTGTCACGCAACACTAGACGTTTTCACAATGTGACAGGTATTCTCCAATGTAATTATGTTGCTTTTATACGGCACGCATATTGCAGCACATCACGCATTCACACCGATCCCGATAATGTTAACGTTGCTTTCATTAAGTAAAGTAATTCCTTAATTTCATCAGCTTTTATTGATACATAATGTTCAGTATAGCACGGATGTAGCAGTAATATGAAACATGTATACATTACGTAACAATTGGAACAAAGCAACACATTGCTTGTGCTCCTTATTCATGTCATATTTGAAATTTAAACTATAATTCGTGTCAAAAAACAACATACTACATAAACATAAACATCTTGATAATAAACTAACTAATGATTTAACAGTGCATTATACGAGTACCGTAATACAGAACACCGGATGTTTCTTAACATGGAAACATTACATTAAAGTAGAATTTAGCATATATTTGCTACAATTAGACGCTTGGTCCTTTGTTTGAACATATGAAGAGATGTACAATATTGTAAATAGTTATTTGTAATATATTTATTCAAGATTTTAGGACCAACATAAGCCAAAGACAATTGTCTGCAATTAGTCTAGCTTGTGGTATGTCATTTGCAATTACATGTTTGGGTTTGTAACACACCATTCAGAAAAACGCCGAAAGAGGAATTCGTGTGATAATCATATCACATGAATTTATACTAAATGTCACGTAGCCCACCTGTTTTTTACATCTAGAATTATTTAATAACTGAGTGTGTTTTAATGTAATAATGCCGTCAAAATGCTGGTGACATTATTCTTTAATCTTGTTTTCCTACTTTTAATAATCATGCTCTCCAGTGTACATGTCCCGGGTAAAAATGGAGAGTCAAATACGGGAGACAAGAAGAAGGAATTGAACATGACGAACTATTACACTTATGTCCCAATATAAATGGGACATAAGTGGATTTGTATGAAAAACAAGATGGACAGGCGAAGGTGAAACGCCCGCTGTAAAAAGTCACCAAATCTAGAAAAGCTTAGAAAAAGACAACCATGAACATGGCGAAGCATTCATTGTACGAACGGAACTATCGAAGTGTATCAATAACTGCATTAAAACAACATGACGATATTTTGTTATAGCTGAGTTATCTTAATAATTGATTGTACAACAGGATATAATTGAACGTCTAACATAATACAATCTAGCCTGGTTGATTGCACTACCTCCTTTATCTTCGAGCGACGTGAATTGTCGAATCAGTGACATTTCGCAGCCCGTGAAATGTGGTCATATCACAGAACGTCCGGAAGGCGTGACCACACTGCGCGCTCGGCTCGTCTCCCGCGTCACCGTGCTGCGGCGCTGTTTCTATCGTCGGGCGAGAAGGCGTCTGGGAGTCCTGTATCTGGCTCGCGCAGCTGGCGTCTGTCATTACTTTAATTATCATGCACATTTTACAAGAACACAGTGGATCTGCTGTTTCGCAACAATAATGTGTAGATGGCGCAAATAAATTAGTTGGTCCATTGTAATGTTTTGGTATTGAGAACTTAACATAGGTAGTTATCGACTGTGAAAGACTAAAATAGGGTTTACCCTCTTCGAGTATGGACTGCTGGTTAGTGCTTACGCAATAGTGTGAATGCACTGGGGAGGTGGAATAGGGTCAGATTAAAAAAAAACCGGAGGAACATTACATTATAGTTAGGTTAGACATATAGGATAGTGGAGTCTAATATGTAATAATTATTGAATGGTAGACAGCTTTATATAAATATGAACTGTGGTAGAATCTAAATACATGTTGAATGATTGTATTACATGTAGTAAGCATCAGCAGGGGTCATATGACAGATGCGAAGGATATTGTTCACTGACTAGTGGTTGAGACAGATAGATCACACCAGTCCAGAGTTACGCGCAGAAAGGAGGATGTAGCCTGTTCTCCATTGTAACCAGACATTATTACTGATGGTGTTCAAGCCAAGACCCAGAAGTCATACCGAGCGTTTGTGTAAATATATAACGAAGTCTTACATCCATGCCCATTCTAGAAGAGAATACCGGAGGTATGTAAAATACATGTTCTGTGTACACCTGAGTGAATGTTAGCTTATAGGTATTGTATTGGTTATCTGGTTAATATTGTAAAGGTTGCAAAAGGGTGTGGCCGATACTAATGGGACTATACTGATGTCGCGCATATTATACGGGATAGCGGATCATCGCTCAGCTATGCGATTGTTATGTAGTAACGATAAGCGAATGTGTATTGAAATATTGTTGTAACAGATGCTATTCACGGGTGCATATAGGTAATATGATTGTGTTTTATGATAATGGAAATAACATATATTCTGATGGGTGTATCGTTCACACCATTGAGTAGAAATATTTTATTATTGTAGTTAACTGTTATTGTAGGGTCGGGTCAGAGTGACGGCCAGCAACGTTACGATAGCCTCGAGGGTAACAGTACCCAGACATTTTACTATTGTGATCGTAGAAGATTGTATATGTCTGTCATGATTGTTTGTGTTGACAATGGTGGAGGAAATTTTACAATCTGTATATATACGTGGTAATTTGGAAGATATGTTTATATGTTCCTATCCTTTCGATGATAAGGGTGTGTCTGAGGCTGACGAATCTCAATAAGGAGTATTTTAAAGGTGGTAGAAGTAGTACTAGTAGTATTTTATTAGAGTATCACTCTACGTATACATTAAAATACAAGACAAATAAATTCATTACATTCAAAGTTAGCATTATATACAAAGACCACTCAAACATAGTTATGAGAGACTTGTAAAAACAAAAATTTACAAATAAAAATAATAATAAGTTAATAAATATGCGCTATTATTTTGTTGCATTGCGTAAACTTGTGTGCAGTATTTTTTGGAGGATGCTGGCAGTTTTTCTTATTATATTATCATTACTAAATAAATATACACATTTATCTTGATCATTCATACTGGAAAAAGGTGGATCATTAATTGTTGTATAGCCTATTAATTCTTGTCGTTCGTTAAAATATAAAAGGCTTTTCATTAAAACGTGAAACTCATTTTCTATTTCATTCGTGCAATTATAACATGTCCTAGCTTCAGGTGGGGGGTAATTTCGTTCAAAACGTCCAGTTTCAATTCTGATTGGTGCCACGCCACATCGAAATTTTGTAAGTGCTGATCGATTATTTCTAGTTATAATTTTCTTAACATAATGCTCAGTTACAAATTTAGTTTTGAACTGTTTATAAGTTCTTTGTTTATTTCTTCTATCATTTCTGCCCTCTTCTCTATTTATAATATGTAGCCATTTCTGTTCCTGTAATACAGACAGGCAAACATCTGTGTGTTCTATTATAGCCTTTCCATTAACATGGTATGTTATATTCGTAAGATTATGCATCTTTAAGTCATTATAACGATTGTATACTTCGTAGCCCCAATTTCGTTTCCCACTTACGGCCATTTCCATCATCCATACAAACACACGTTTTGTCACTCTAGATACATCCATATTGATCAAACGACACCAGAGCCTAGTAACAGATAGCCATTGTTGGTGAGTCGTGGTTTTCCACCCCATTTCACCCTGTACTGCTGCTGATGGGGTATATTTACCCAAACCTAGGAAAAATCGACAGGCCCTATTATGTATGCTATTTATGACCGAATATCCCTTTGTACCCCACACTGCAGAACCATAGTTAATAATGGAGAGCATCATACCATCGTATAGTTTTGTAAAAACAGTTAAAGGCATTCCTCCATTACACTTTGTCTTAGCCATTAACAAACCCAGAGCTCTGTTCGCCGTAGTAGCTACTGTTTTTATTATCACCTTATAATCAAGGTATTCAGTTAAAATCAAACCTAAATATTTATACTTATTTACGATGCATATGCTTTGATCACCTAGTAGAAAATCTTTATCTCAGATATCGATGGATTACGAAAATGTACAATTTGATTTATGTTTTTGTTAATAGACATGCCCCAGTCATTACACCATTTCCAGATAACATTTAGCAATGTCTGCAGTTCATCTGCTGATTCGGCCAACAACACAATGTTATGCTAACATTGTAACAATTTCGTCTCCGATCTTAACACCTTTACCCGTGCCTTTCAATTCAGCTGATAAATCGTTTATAAACATGTTGAACATGATTTGGGATAGAACACATCCCTGCTTAAGTCCGCATTCAACATTCAAAGCCTCAAGCATTTCCCCTTGTATGTTAAAGTTCCTACTTTTGTTCCAGAGGAAATGTCTATTGATACGGTCATAAGCTTTACTAAAATCTACGAAACAAGCAAACGTTTGCTGTCGGCATTTCTTTCTAGTATTGAATATGTTTGTAATGGTAGATAGGTGGTCGAGACAACTGCGACCTGGTCTAACCCCATTTTGCTCATCACACAAAAGGTTGTTGCCCTCTACCCACGTTATAAGACCACCATTTAAAATAGAGCTGTATATTTTATACACATGGGAACTAAGCGTAATTCCCCTATAGTTCAATGGCACTCATGGATCAGACGTACAACACTTGGGTGTCGGGGTTACAATGCACCGAAGCCATGCCTCAGGAACAATGCTGTTGTTAAAACATTGATTAAATAGTTCGTGAAGGAAGTCTACGGCATTTTCATTGACCAGCGTTTCGACTGGGATGTTATCATCACCCAACGCTTTGTGTTTCTTGGCCTTGTTTAAGGCGGGGCGAATGTCCTCCTTAGAGATAGGCCCACCAAGGTGTTCACTGCGACCCAGTGAGTGGGTCTCTACCGGCGGTTCATAGTCAATTGTTTGTTCGTAATTGACCGGGATCAGCAAAGTGTGAAAGTCAGTTCTCCATTTATGTAATATCACGCCTTGATCAGTGGATGTGGAGCCGTCCTCTAGCATCACTTCCATTGGTATATCATGGATGCGTTCTTGTTTTATCCCTAATTTTCCAATATGCTTCCAGAAGGCATTTGGATCATATGACGGCAGATCAAGTAGTTGTTCTTGTTGTTGACGCCAGAATTTGCGTTTGGCAGCTTGCACGTGCCCATCAAACAGTTTCTGGGCTACCTTTTCGCTTTAAGGTGCGGTTTATTTTGTTGGTCGCCCTTAATCCACAATTGTTCACTTGTTGTGAGTTTATTCCATAGTTCAGTAAGTTCACATGTCCACCATTGCTTCTTGATCCGTCTGCGCTTATTACTGAACACTGAGTGGTTTACTGTGGCTTTCTGTAGTCTCTTCCGTATCGCCGTGACGTCACGCATGAGCTGCTGGACATATGTACGTAACTCTCGTGAGTCCGTATTCACTCGCCTGAGCAGCTCAACGTCTATCAGTAGTACACTTCGTATAGCTTTGACGTCACGCTTGAGCTGATTGACGTCTGTCTGTAGAAGGTAAACCAATGTTGTCCCAACGTGGGCTTTCTAGTGAACTGAGTGCCACACCGAGTACATCCAGACAAAGACAAGCCCATATGTTTTTCTGCTTCCCTATATCTATGTCATAACAGGAGCTTAGGACCGAATGTTTCATCACGCTGTAGGGATTTGGTGATGTTTGATCCGTGATCAGCGTTAGGCAACACCAGTATTGGACAATCTCCACCATTCCGCCATCCAACGTTGGTCAATCAATACATTCCCGCAGACTATCGCTCGGTAGCTTCGACCTTAACAGGGAACCCCTTACGTCAACTCCGGTCATCATAGGTACGATATTAGGTCAACCCGACATTCCATATATTCCTTAGATCAACTCCAGCCATCGTACGGACCACCGTGGGTCAAATTTGAACATCACAGAGACCGCGTTAGGACAACTACGACCAACGTGCGGATCATCTTTTGCCAACTCTAACCATCTTATGGACACCGTAGGTCAACTCTGACCATCACAAGGTGGATTGTTATTTAGCCATACTGTTTCAATCATATATTACCCTGTTTAAATAATTAGCCCAAATATTGGAAAACATTCCTTCGTAACTCTCCCGCTCCATCACTCAGTTCTCTATGTTATACGCTCTTCATTTAAGAATACGGCTATACAAAGTCTGAGTAGCGTCATTCTCTACTGTAAATGCAACATTGTCGTATTCCCTTGTTGAACATATGCTTTCGAGTGTTATGACAATGCTTAAGCTCCATATGCAGGTATGTATAAAGTATCATTACATTAGTGTAATAGCTACATTATCTTGACTTGGTTGACTTAGATATATATATATATATATATATATACCAACTTGACTCCTAGCTGTCCTGCTGGATATCACCCCTTTTTCTAAATTTATTCAGAACACACGGTTCTATTGATAACAGCTGGAGTCCAGTGTTATGTTTGAGTTGGTCGCTCTACCTCTTCTGTGGCAGTCCTATTTTTCATTGTCTTTTAAGGTACTGTTTGAAAGCAGTGTTAACGAGATTTTCGTATAGTATACCCATTTCTCTATAGAGTATATCATCAACTCACTACGGACGTTGAACGATTAGTTGCATCCGTTCCGATTAAGTCGTGTGAATTAGATCCAGTACCGACGTGGCTGTTAAAGCAATGTTCGCATAAGTTAGTTCCACTAATCACCGCTACGATAAATGCGTCTATCACCTCAACAAATGTAACTGCTGACTTCAAGCATGCAATCGTTAAACCACTCCTGAAAAAAAACTACGCTGGATAAATACATTTTGAGCAACTACCGGCCAGGGTCGAACTTGCCATTTGTGTCGAAATTGGTTGAAAAAATCGTTGCAAAAGAAATTAGCACGCACGTTGATGAGCATGCTCTGCACGACCCCTTTCAGTCTGCATACCGTCGTGGACACTCCACAGAAACAGCTCTACTCCGTGTCAAGAATGACATTGCCGCGACACTGGATAGGAAATTTAACAAGATTTAACAAGATTGCCACCCAGAGAATTAACTCTAGGTGGCAGGTGGAAAAGGAAGCCCATTGGCTTATCGAGAGTCCGACCCTTTTATATATGTGTATCCCGCCCGTCTGAGGTATATGTCGATTTTATTTTTAAACATATTCACGCTACTAGCACCCACACAATCAGCAGGTAATCTGTTCCATTCATTTACAGTCCTTTGTGAAAATGAAAACTTTCTTATATCCAATCTACTCTGCTCCTTTGCTAATGCAAGTTCATGTCCTCTAGTCCTTCTATCTTTCTTAACTGAGAAAAACATATTTCTATGAATATTTTCATAACCCTTCAATATTTTAAACACTTCTATCTGATCTCCTCTCAATCTCCTGGTCTCTAGTGTTGTTAAACCGCATTTTTTAGGCGTATTTCGTAACTAAGATCCCTCAGATTTGGTATCATTTTAGTTGCTCTCCTCTGCACTCTTTCTAGCATATCTATGTCCTTCCTGCGATATGGCCTCCACGCTTGAATACAATATTCTAAATGAGGCCTAAATATTGTTTTTTTACAGCGGTATTATTAGCTCTTTTTCCTTAAACATTATGTTTCGCCTAATTAATCGAAGGATTTGATTTCCCTTTGAAGCTGCAATTCCGCACTGCTCTGGAACCTTCATATCAGCACTAATGGTTAACCCTAAGACCTTTTCTTTTACTGTAGTACTTAGTACAGTACCCCCCATTGTATATTCTACTTCTTCGTTCCCATGTCCTGTTTGGAGGCATTTACATTTCCCAAAATTGAACAGCATTTGCCACTTTTCAGACCATTTGATCAACTTGTCAAGATCATCTTGTAAATGCTGTCTATCTCCATCACTTTTAATCCTTCTAAACACTTTTGTATCATCCGCAAATTTCAACACCTTGCTTGTTATTTCATCATCCAAATCGTTGATATATATTAAGAATAATATAGGACCTAATAATGATCCCTGTGGTACCCCACTCAATACCGATTTCCAGTTTGAAGCCTCCCCATCAACTACTACACGTTGTCTTCTGTCAATCAGCCATTGTTCTATCCAGTTTATTATACAATTTCCTATGCCATGGGCCTTTAGTTTAAGCAGTAATCTTTGATGTGGTACTTTGTCGAAAGCTTTTTGAAAATCTAAGTAGACGATATCTACTGGTGATCCCTCATCTACCCACTTAGTGTTGTCTTCCAAAAAACATAACATATTTGTTAAGCATGACCTCGCTTTAAAAAAACCATGTTGAGATGGGTTTATCAAGTTTTGTTTAACAAGAAAATCCACCATGTGATATTTAGTTAGTCTTTCTAATAATTTACAAATCACTGATGTTAAACTCACTGGTCTATTATTCTCTGACTTGTTTCTCGAACCTTTTTTTAATAACGGTATAATGTTTGCTTCTTTCCATTCTAAAGGAACCACTCCCTCTTCTAATGACAAGTTGAAAACTGTTGCAAGCGGTATGCTAATTTGTTCTACAATTTCCAATAGTAGTTTGGGTGGAATACCATCCACTCCAGGTGATTTATTATCCTTCATAGCCCTTATTTCTTAGCTACCATTTCCGGGGTTACAATTAATTGTCCTAAATAGTCTGAATCTGCCCCCTTGAACTTAGCCTCTGGTATTGGCAGTGAACTAATATCTTCCCTGGTAAACACTGAACTAAAGTACTCATTCAGGTCTTCTGCCATTAAAAATCCCTCTGATATTATGTTTCCAGCACTATCTTCTAGAGGACCGACCTTATCTTGAACTTTCTGTTTGCTTCGAACATACGCATAAAAACTCTTGCTGTCATGTTATATATTACTAGCTAATTGTTGTTCATAGCTTCTCACTAGTGACATCCCGTTTAGATTATGGGAATGCACTTCTTTATTGTCTCCCACACACGGTGATGCAACGTCTACAAAGGGTGCAGAACTGTGCCGCCCGCTTAATTACTCGCACGAGGAAATACGAACACATCACGCCCGTGTTGCAGCGTTTACACTGGCTACCCATTCATTTGAGACCGACCTACAAAGTGCTGGTGTTTACGTATTGTGCCTTGAATGGTCTTGCGCCGGACTACATAAGTGAGTTAATTGGCTACCGTCCCATCAACAGAACTCTACGATCTACCTCGCAGCCTCGCCTTTTGTTCGTACCGGCCTCACAAACTGTTAATCATGGTGATCACCGTTTCGCGGTTTGCTCGGCGGTTCTATGGAACAATTTGCCTCCTACGCTCACGACAGCAACAAGTGTTTAAAACACTTTTGAAGACTCACCTTTTTAAACAATCGTTTTTTATAATTCATCAACGAGAACATTTTATGTGCTTTCTATTAATAAATATATATATTTTTATTCACCGCAAACACAGGTCTAAACAGCTGTTCGGGAGCCGTGTCCACGACAAAGAACAATAGACGTATTACCTTGCAATCTACAACGCTGGTAGTATCCTCAAATGGCGGCTTCGAGAATCTGGCGGCAAACTTTGTTACATGCTGCAGAATTCACATTCATGTGCAAACTGGTAGATGACACTTTGATCTCAGCTACATAACAACTCAGCAGCTGATGATTGTGTCATATTGTCAACTGCACTCTGTTGTCTGTCGCGCTGGAGTGAATCGTTTACACATGTGGCTATACTTCTCTAACAGGCACGCTGCCCACGTTACTACCCATGCTGCGTGAAATAACTTTGGAATTCACGCATTTGAGTAAGATAGGTAAATTATTACCAACCAAAGCATTTCACATAATAAAATTACATGTTCCAAGATATTCCGCTCCTTTTGACACTTGTAGAATGTGTTCCAGAACCGTTTATTTTGATTTTATGCTATACATACAAAATCCTTGTAATTTTTTGTTACGAAAGTAGAAATGAAGTCACAGCACGTTGTGCTATTACATTGTGATTTGTTCATCCTTTATTATTGTGATTTCTTCACTTAAAGGTGCTCAATCACTTCGTTTGCCCATCGCCAATCCGGTTCTTTTATGTCCAGATGTGTAATGTGTGAATAGTTTAACTAGTGCGCACAGTCGATTTAATTATAAAAAATGCGTACTTGTTTTTTAATCGTCAAAAAAAGAGTTGTCGTTACAGCGGGTATCGCTGGCGAAAGCCAATTGCGCTGTCTGCCTACTGCGCCACTTCGGTCACGTGCTTTACGCGAGATCGGCATCCCAGGCATTCGAAAACAATAACAACACACACGTGCTTTAGCGTATCAAGATGAAGATTATAATTCCAAAGTAGTTGTACGAAGGTACGTATTACACTATCGCAGTTAGCAACAAGAACGCGTAGCCGTGTATTAATTCAACGAGAATTGCAACTTGCGAATGTCTATACTCGACTCGAGCCTGACAAGTATAAGTCTAAGACAGTCACCATATCAGCCAGAGATTGACAACGAGCATAATATTTGATATGTATTGTATTTGGTTATGCAGGATGTTGTTAATAAGCTGTTATTCCGACAATACATATTGAGAGTAGATGACGTGAGGGTGCGAAATGACAAGTAACATTGCTTTGGCAGCAGGCCCCTGTTGATCGTCCAAGTAACTTAGTCAGGGAGCATCCGTAATTTTGTGCAACAGAACGTCAAACACGGAAGTATTATGTTGGTGATCGTAATTATTAAAACATTTTTTGTGACTCATATTTTTGATACTATTAATGCAGAATATTGTTGATTTGCATTGTATTTTATGCAAAATAATTTAGATTTTTATGACAAGCATGATGGTGATGATTTTATTCAATATAACAATGTAAACGTGTAAATACATAAAATATCAATACACCTAGAGTACACCATATATAAGGATTACACAAGAAAATGCACGCACTTGTCTCCATTTTGGTCCTTGATGCCTGGCTATAGTGTATGTAATGCATTAATTGGTATCCTGTGATACCTTTCAACTGACATATGCCGGCTATTCTTATGTATTTACCAATATATGTATATATTCTCACCACAGCAATATATGAATACATAATAATATATGTAATTTGAATTGTGATATTGCTAGAGACCACACTGCAACCCATGAATGAGAATGAGAGGAGGCAGAAGAGGGGCTAGAGGCGGTCACCCGGGCCAGGCAGACACAGGGAGGATACATAGTCTGCGGCAGGCCCACATTTGATCAATCCAGGTAATTTCAAATTGATAACAATCAACCACGTATAAGTTATCAAAAAATTGTAATGTGCACATTTAAATATACCACATTTGTTTTCATACACATTTTAATAATAACATCTTGGGCATGGAAAACTATATTGACTTCTGCACTTGTATATTATACCCACAAGTGTATCAACACAGACATATTAATACACCTTTAAACAGTATTTAGCATATGGCGATGACTCTGAAATAAGTTTATAAAATAAATTAGTCATTCTTGAAGAAGGTAGACATACGTATTATGAACCTTTGAATACTTGACGAGGAAAATATATTGTTAGCATCACAATAACACCTCATTCTGTCATTTCCAACATTCACCTTGACCATTCAACCTCAGGCTTAAAATGTAAAACATGAATATGTATAGTAGTTACATGGCAGATACTGACATGAAGTTGTATACTGAAAACAAAACTAAAAATATAAATGCGCTTTACTGATGAGCAGAATTCAAATCAGTCTATAATATTGACTAAGATCAGGCGTCATTGTAATGAAATTGAACAATTTTAAATTCATGTAATGACAATGAACACCTAGTAAAGAATTTTTTTTTAATTGTTCGTTTTGAGAAATTGCATATTCCACTATTGTCTGCATGCTGTATCAAGCCACCCTTCCCCAGAACAACCCTGGTAAACACTGACTGTTCCTAAGATATCAACATGTATAGATGCAGCTGTAGTAGAACATTTCTTGCTGCCTTTTTTCTTGTGAAATGATGCAGGTCATACATGAAACATTATTATATACTGATTATGACAATGAACACATCATAATTATTTACTCCCAACACTACTATGATGCCTGTTTTTGTTTACTGAATATATGCTTTTTTTACAGGAAATTGAACTACCGGTAGTGTGCTTAGTACCACTAGCTCTCCAAGTTAATATGGCATACTGGGCAGTTGTATTTGTCCAAGATCTCGGACAAGATTCTACAGTCATGCAACATGCTGCATATTAACAGTTTATCATATGAATGTCCACTGAGTGATCCCAATTGTGTCGTGTTGAATCCGTGACAGATTCCCCAGTGCCGATGGGGTGTACACTGGCTTCCAGGTCAGTCAGTTAGCTTGACTGCCTGGAAACCAATGTAGAATGCAGGTTGCTCGACATAAGAATGTGATGAAGCCTGACTAGCTCTGTAGTTGGTGATGGAACGGTGGGTGCCAGGGTCTGCAGAAATGACAACAACTTTCGATGCTGTCAGACAGGTTCAGTGTCGAGCATTCTTCGGTGAACTGCATCGGTTTAGATATCGATGACATCATTGTATGTTTTCGCTGTCTTTGATGGTACTGCATACCAGCTTCCTGACATTTTGCTGTACGTCTGCATCTACCTATATTGGAGACAAAATGACAATTAGGATGGCTCTGACATGCATGATATTTTTATATGTGACGACACATTTATCAAAAGTCAATAATACAAGGTATTTGTATTCAATTCAACTATAACTTTTAGCAGTGTCCACGAAAAAATACATTAATTATCCAGAATTGTTACAACTGGTAGGGTTTAATTGCCTTTGTGTTGCTGATAGTCAGTGGCAGCCAGCCGAGTTCTAGCAACATACACCAGGCACAAGTTTGTGAGGAAGTAATGGTATTGAAAGCCTTTTCACATTTTTCAACAACAATCTGTTGATACACTGACAGCAGCATTTTACTTGTTTAAATTATCTGTGTATCACTTTTTATCACTGTTTTATATTTTCACAATTTACATTAATTTTCATTTTGCATGATAATTAAACAACATTTGGGTAAGTTTAGTTCTGATATGGTGTAGTATCCAGTCCTTGGGATTACTCAAAGCGCTTTAAACTTTACTCCCTGGCAGACCTGTTAAATTGAAAACACCATCTTGACTTATGTGGGAAGAATTCAGCCACACTGAAATTAATATGCAAAGATTATTCATACAAAAATATCCACCGTCTGTAGCCGGTACTCTTCATACAGCTGAGTAAACTGGAGCAATGTAGCATGTAGCGATTGTACACATAATTCTCAGTCACATGGCGATGACCCTGTCTAGTCTAGTCACTATTTTTTGTGAGTTGTAAACATACCAAGCATTGCACATACTACAACAGTTTTGAATGTTATATCCTATTGATGTTTTTTAACAAAAAATCATAATATAGTTATTTTTATTTGATATGTACATATTAAATTTTTTCAACTAAACATCGTCCTAAGTAATTTGTTCTCATTGGTTTACATTTTATGGGCATTAAATATAAAAATTTGTTGTTAAATGCACATAATTGTTTAGTCACTAATTTTGTGAGTTGTAAACATATAACTAGCATTTGATATCACATGTGTAGTGTTGTTTTTTTGTAACAAAGAATTGTGATAAAAGTAACTGTTTGTTTTGTTATATGTACCTGACATTTTTTCAACCTCTTCCTAATTTTTGTTTCTATTGTTGCTTTGCATTTTATGTGTATGTGATATTAAAAATTATTACATTATACACATCAAGTACAATGATTGTACCTGTAGTTGTATTGTGCTTTTCATAATTTTGTAGTCATGATCTCATCAAATAGTTTCAATAAAGCGTTTTTAATTTACATTGTCTTTACTTTAATTCACATGCATTTCTAACAATATGCAATTTAACGAGGACACCCATTACTGCAAAATCCTAATGCAGACAACCAAAACTATCACATACAGTGGTGGAGTCTGGTCTGGGGGGCACAAAAACCTCCACTGGCGACTGAACCAAATGGTGTAGTAAAAAAAAGCTGCCTTTGCTATGACTGCTGATGCTCGATAGAGCCACCACAGATCTTGTCATATGTGATGGCTGCAGTGGTGTTGAGGTAGTTCACGCCTATGTGTTGAAGCTGTCAAACAAAGTCATGAATTGGAATATGGAATGAGTCAGATTATTTGTGAAGGTGAACATGGTTTGACAGCACTACTACACGTAAATATATATATAATATTATATATGTATGTATATGTAAATATATGTGTGTGTACATGTGGTGTGTAACTTATAAACGTTTTAATTTCATTAATAGGTAAAAATATTTTGCACGATCATTTGCCCAATGGTCATTTGCCCAGCACTCAAGTGTGAAAAGGTCATTTGCCCAGTTGTAAAAAAAATACAATAAATGATATGAGAGTGGCAAAGTTATTATTGTATTTATTGTAAAATTGTAGTATATAACAAACAAAATAGACAATTTACAAGTGTCAGAGCCAACAATGTGAAACAATTTGGATTGTGCACCATCCAATTGCCAGTATAATTAACTACCTGTAAGTGCAGGTAGAGCATAGGTTGGTTGGAAAGAAGGTCACAGGAAATAAAGTCACAAAGTAATTTTATTCCAAAAAAAAAAAAAAGTTTTGCAATTTTTCACTGATAGTACTAGCGACATTATATCATATGTCTTATTAAGAGTCTCCCCAACCTTACGTATTATTAAAATAATTCCACACATTGTATGTTTAAACAGGTTAAATTAAGTTATTTTGACTTCTGAACACACACACACTAAAATATACATTCAAAGATACAAATCAGAAACTGAACATAAGCATCTTGTGCTGTGCAAGCCAGCAGGTGATTATAGAGATAAAATGTCATGTGACATAACATTAACATTAAAGCAGTTGCAGCCTTTAGCAGATCTGTGCGCCAGCATAAGCATAATTATTATGAAATGACAATCACTGAGGCTTGGCTATATTGTGTCACGTATACTTACTTGCATTGTATATACACATTTATGTTTGCAATACAAACATTCCAAATTAAATAAAAAGAAACATAAGTTAAAAAAATGATCTGCAAATGAAATGTGCTATGTAGTTGACAGTTTGACAACCACCCTATCATACAAACATTGAATAATTGTACACACATTAGACTGGTCAAACCAGAACATAACAGTACATTAATACCATTACTTAAACTGACATTGGTTGTAATAGTTTAGAGCTGCACCCAGCGTCGGGAAGAGACTGAATACCTGACAGTGAACTGGTTTTACTGCGACCACCGATACTCGATAGAGCCAATGCAGCGGTTGTTGTCTGTGGTGGCTGGATTGGCGTGGACGTCATTTGCATATATTTGTGGTGAAACTCAAGTGAAGGCATAACGTGGAATGGCCAAAATTGATTAAATTTTACATTTTTTAATAGTACTACTACCCCTAAAAATGGACAGCGTAGTATAACACATCAAAATAATATCCAGGCTATTTAAATAACTTTCAGAAATAATAAAATAAATTGTCCTCCTATGTTCATACACCCAGTGTAGTTGTTTTCTTGCTCCCTATCAAACTAAGGTTAGCATAGAGGCCTAGAAGATCTCTATCAATGTGTATACATATTCTACACTTTTCAGAGATGTAACTTATAAACTTTTCTTTATATATTATACATACTTCTACATATACTATATGCAATTTGGGTCGTTTACCCCTTGGTAATATATGTAGACTATTACGGTCACAATATACATATAAATGATTAGTATTCTCTACAGAAATCATAAATTATTACTACTCTTTAAATTTACATAATACAAGATTATTAAATGTATATGTTATTACAATCAGCATTCATGTTGTACATCACACATGGACAAACAGTAAAGAAGTGTTATTTTGTATTCTACATTGCTGAAGGCAAGTAAAGAAATATTTATATCATACAAAACATGGTAGTAAATCTCATAGACTCATACTGCTATTGAGTAGGCATGGGTAAAGCCTAAACTTAAAGCAAAGGTCAATTGGTAGCTGTGTTTTACTGGGTATTATGTGATTCCTGAGGTGATTGTCACTGATCTGCTGTCAGTAAATGTAACTAGCTTTGATGATCAAAGTGCACACTACAAGCAGCCAGTCACTCAAGTTTCAACTGACATCCAAGAAAGCAAGTACTTATAGTTAGATCCAGGCAATTATTTTAGGCATTCGATTATTTTATTAGTCTCAAATGTCCAGCCAGTGGCAGTGTCAGTCAGTGATTGGGAGTAACGTGTGAATGTCCAGTGGGTGCTACAGCTGTATTATGTATTACATTATACATAGTTAAATATTGATATAATACGGCATGTCCTTAAATATGAAGGCATAATATCTACATTACTGTATATTAATTTGCGATGGAACGACACGGATTGATGGAACGTCGATGAAACGTCGCGGAACGTCGATGGAGCGGATTTTTAAGTTCATCTACCATTCGATGTGTGCTTCGCAAGAGACTGATACTTCGCACTTAGTTAACTATTAATATAATATAACATGTCCATCAATATAAAGTCATAATATCTACAATAATGTATATTCATGTGCGATGGAACGTCGCGGAACGTCGATCGAAGATGGAATTAAGATGGCGGACGATGACGGCTTTATTGTTTTGGCTGTTCCATCTATTGAACACACAGTCGTGTGTATGTGTGTGCTTGCTGATAAATTCAATATTACTAACCTGTCCAGAAGAAACTTGGCGAATGCTGCATCACTTTTCACGCCAGCCGTTTCTTTCGTTCGTTCGTTTTCACAAATCCATAACCTTTCCAATATACACCTTTATACGCGGATACTCTCTACTTTCCGCTCTCACCCTCTTTTTAGCCGAGTCGGTGACATATATCCGTGGGCATCCCTTCGTCACAGATAACATTATCGAGCTATCACTTGTACAAAAAATGGATGGCGACTCGTAAATACGTAATGTTGACTGAATCCAGGCACCGAAAGGTGGGGGTCAAAGGCCGATGTCGCCGCATATTCCCTTTCACGTGACTATTACACGAAAGGTATATCTCAGACCACATCCAAGTTCAGATATGTGTCTTGATATTCGGTTAGGACTGACCGAAAATCATGTTATTGTTTGTCTGTTAATTTCACTAAAACGAAGTAAAGCATACGTACAAATGAACCAGTGTATCAATAATGAATACCTGATACGATTACGTTTCGTGAAATTAGTCTGACACGTGAGGAGCACAACAATCGAAATGATTGAGCCCCTTTAAGAATTGTTCTGCATGAATGACATATATAGCCAATTAGGGTCAGTGAGAAATTATTTGCATAATTATATTTACTGTTATTTATTATTTTAGTTATTCGATTTCAAATGTAATGCCATTGTTATTGATATCACTGGTTGCCTAACCATATTTAAGATAAACAGATACAACGTTTGCATTATATGTTTTGCAATTAAACTAAAGTTAAATGTTTGCGTATGATAAGTAAAATCAGTTATGTTTAACAATTTGTTTATATACTCAACAGGAGATGGTAAAACGTCAAGGGTGACAACATTTATTTGTTTTCAAACAACTAAAACTTTCAGTCAGTCGCAGACAAATACAAAATCGCTCAAATAAGATCACACTTTGTTTATAGTGAACAAAAACGCTGACTAATCCACGGGAACCTGAGGCAAATTTAGGTCGGAAGTTTATGACCTGAAATTATGAACCTTGCAGAGAATCAACTATGTATATGTGTGCGTGTGTGTATGTGTGTGTGTGTGTGTGTGTGTGTGTGTGTTTGTGTGTTTGTGTGTTTGTGTTTGTGTGTGTGTGCATGCGTGCGTGTGTGTATGCGAAATTGCTGCAAAAATCATAAAAGTAAGCTTACACTCGCATATGCATCAGTCAAAAGGCCACCCATTCTGCCTTCGTATAAGTGCATAATCCCATTATATGGCGCATTCTTTCATATTGATTACATACAATATGCATGGAGTTGGTGATTATGTACAACATGGATGTTACGTAGTTTAAAATAATTACAAACTGGTTAAATGCTGGATAAAAACAATGCTACACTATAGTTTTGGTTAAAGGATATAAAAGTGCAAAGTGTCTAAACGTCCAGAGTGGCCAACTTCCCGTGAATGTCTCCAGGGTTGGTGTAAAGCAAAAACGTGATATTGCTGTCATCGCAGTGATTATGCAATCATCAGACAGTCTAATGCTTGCTGATTCTGGATGCGTTGTAGAACGGTGTAAATTTCACTACACAGTATGCAGTGTATTCAACAATGTATAGGACTTATAGAGCCACAAATTACCCATAATTAACCATAAGTCCAAATTCAGTCTTACCTACACCTCCTAAGGTAACCGATGATATATGCGAACAAAATCTAAAATGGTTGGAAAGTTGTAACCCACTTACTACATCCTGAAAAATAAGGGTCAAGGTAGTTGCATTTTTCGGGATAACAATGACCCATATCTGGCCAAAAAATCCTAATCTTACCTGCAAAAAAATCAAATTCCGTAATGCGTGGCCTACATAGAGAACTATTAAGCTAATTTGAAAATGTGTACCATCGTTATTATGTCTTATGGAGCCACATTTTCAAGCCAAATTTTCAATAAAAATCGTTTTCTGACCTAAAAAACCCAAATTAGAAATTCCAACAACTTTTACCATAATCAGTATAAGGAATATAGAAAACATCTAAAATGGTTGGCTGCTTGTAATAAAAAATGCCCACGAAACTTTCTCTTAGCATTTTTCTCGTCCTTGGCCGCCTGTCTAAAGGGAAACTGACTGCGAAATAAATAAACCAAATATACTTTTAAAGGTCATATCCTGGTATAAAATGTGCTCTTTTCCTTAATAACAAATGGTTTATGCCCTTTCAAATGATGATATTGCCAAAATGTTCTATATGAGCATACGACATAAAAAGAGCCTTTACATTTGCCATTTTACGGAAACTCCCGAGCGATGCCGGGTTTGCATTTGTTGCTGAAACGTGACGTCAGTTGTGGTTCCGCCGTCAGTTAGTGCAGCGGCTTCACGCCTGCTGCCCTGCGCAGTCGCGCGGTGTCATGTAAACAACTCGATACAAATGGCGGCTTACTCGAGTAGTTCAGAGAGCGATATCAATTTTGACGCGGATCACGAAACGTTTGATCATATATATTTCGGTGACAGTGAGGATGACATTGCCGAGATCGACAATGTTGATGTTAGTCAGTTAGTGTGGCACCGTATAGACACGAACCAGTGAAGAAGCTTTGACAACTGACCAGACCCACTTGCGCAGATTCGCCGGTAACCGAATCGCCTTCGCCTCTGTTGTGTTCGTCGAAGGAACGGCATATTTCTTTACAGCTTCCTTACGCCTGCAACCCATCTTCCATTGTACGAAGCCTTCGAAGTCGCCAGGCGCAACGAAATGCGAACCACAAATAATGCTATTTGCCGTAGCATGGGTCCAGTCGGCCCTGTTGTTTCGAACAAAACGTTTCCATTTCTGCCGAGTAACTGGCTCTTTGGGAAATTCGTGCACAGAATGGCCAGTAAGATTCGAATTGTTGCAGTTTCCAACAACACATTTGTTCACCATTTCTATATGTGAATGCATGTATACCAGTTCAAATATCCACCAAATAAATCCAGCCGCCGAGAACGCTTGCGATCCCGGGAACGTTTTCCACAACTGACGTCACGATTCTGCCTCTCGCGGCATTTTCGGAAACAGACTTTTCCTAGCCTGCCCATTTAATGTCAATTTTAGAAAGGTTTCAGCAAACGTGTGGTTTCTGGGTTGTCATTATATTGCAGAACACATATGTACATGCATATTTTTATATTTAGTAGCAATTTTTCCCCCCAGGATATGGCCTTTAATCGAGATTTGCGAACAAATATTCAGATGAATAAAATGTACATTTTAGCAGTTCTAAGAACAGATATCTGATTTGTTAAGGTCGTGGTTGTAAAGCTGACAATAGAAATGTGGTTTTTAATAGCACCGTGGTGTATAGTGTCCAGGATGCTATACATCTGGGCCATCATGTATCCGTTGTTAATAAGAATAGTTTAGTCGCCGATGCCACTGCTAAATTTTGGAGTTCATGGCCGATTTTGGTCATATCAAGACGACTGTAAAGTGAAATTTATATAAACAATAATGCTGCTCTTACTATGGAGCTCCGCTATAGGATCCCCAGAGTAATAGTGTTGGCACTATATGCATAGCATAGCGAAAAGCACTACGGAAGTTGTGGAGCTAGCACCGCTTACACACGGTGATGGTATACCATTGTTATCGGATAGTTTACCATTATTAGTCATATTAAAGCAATGGTTAACAACATTTATTAATAAAGCCATAAACAAAAATTTACCGATAATAAGCAGTGTTGCCAAGACATCTATTGAAAATCCATTGTCAAATAGTAGCGCAAATTACAGACACATCTTAAATGAATGTAACACAATTCATGATGTGTCTGTATATGATGTTCGCCGTGTGTGGCAGGCTAGTGTCTTAAACGTAGTAATACCTAATGTGAATGGTTTAAAGCCATGAACCACAATTCACCGATTGTAAGCAGTGTTGCCAATATATCTATTGAAAATCCATGGTTAAATAGTAGCGCAAATTACCGACACATCTTAAATGAATGTAACATAATTTATGATGTGTCTGTGTATGACTTTCGCCGTTTGTGACAGGCTAGTGTAGCAAACGAAGTAATAGCTAATGTGAATGTTTTATACGAAATGTCACAAATCAAAAATGGTTTTAAAACATGCACTCTTGTAAACGATGATGGTGTCAGCCGTATTATTACGGAAATTACAGTATTTTAAAGAATGTACAATAGCTTTTTTCAATGTGCAAAAATAAAGATATTTATTTATTCTCCATTTAAACAATCCTGTGTGACGTAATATATATACATATATATACATATATGTATACATATATATATCACTTACTTTCTTATACCCTTCCCTCTTTAAGGAGCATAGGCCATCAACGACAACTCTCCAGCGCACACGACTTTCGGCAATCCTCTCCGTTTTCTTCTGTGTGTAGCCACCCCTTCGTTTCCTTGAGGATTGTTGTCCGTGCCTTGCCCCTGTTGCAGCAACATCTGCCTCTGTATCACCTTATTCGTGGCTCACGCTCCATAATTAGGTAAATGAAGCCAATTTATACAGGGGTTCTCCTCCTGCTATACATGGGTTTGTCATTCATGTCGTATCTTGTCACGATCTTCGTTTTGCTTCTGCTGATCTTCAGACTTGTCATTACTGATGGTGATTCCAAACATCTCGTTTTATCCTGCATCTGCGTGTGGGTGTCTGATAAGTCCAAGTCCTTCAGCTGAGTCCACGGTGTCCGCTGTATGTCCTTTCGTCTCCAGTCCGTGGTGGTCCTCATAATCCAGTCGATCATGAGGGTGAAAAGGAAAGGCGGACAGCAGGCATCACTGTCGAACCACTCTCTTAAATTCGACACTCTTATATTTGTCCTCCATGCACCACCTGGCACGCCTTTCCTTGGTAGGTAATCTGGATCACGGGGATTAACCTTTCTAGCACTAAATAAATTGATTGTTATATATGTAAATATATATATAATTATATATATATTTATATATATATATAATTATATATATATACATTGTATATATCCCACTATTTTAGCAGATGAATTTATAATATTAACTATTGAATTTGTTGCAGAGACACGCACCCCTGAAAGAGGTTCTATGTGGAAATATATTCATTGTCAATCTTTCTGTCAAATTGAACCCCTGATATAACAAATACATTCCTTATTAATGGTTCCAATATGTAGGCTTCCAGCGATTGCGATTTGATGTAGGTTCTCTTCCGGTGACAATACTAACAAAACACCTAAATGGATTTATGTAAGAATCATATAACTGTGTTATATTCTACAATAATTTCTAACAGATAAAGTGCCCTCAAATCCATTAGCAAATAAAACATACATTTTGCCGGGATCTGGGACTAATGAATTGCAAAAAGTTTGTCCATTTTCACATTTCCTCGAATACCCTCCCTCCCATTTAGTCCATGGGCTAAGCCTGCAAATATTTAAGCTGGTTCTCAAACCCCACTGTGATGTTCAGCTACACCTATATCTGAGGTGTCCGAAAATGAGTGTGGACATTTCAGAAGCGTAGCTTATTAACCCTTTTGGACGCCATCTTTAAACATGGCTCTTCGTTTTGAAGCGGAAAACAAGCTATTAAAAACTGATGACCTGCAGCTAAATCTAGTCAGTGGATCTTAAAGTTGTATTAACAAACGTTTTTCATAATAAAAAGTCTGCCAATGCCGGTCCCAAGTCAAGATATGAAAAGAGGATGGTTGGGCAAAGGGCTAACAACCCTTTCCCGTAAAAACAGATTGTTATGAAAACATCGACCGAAGGAACTGTACTGAACTTGGGAAAGGGAGGGCCTCTCAAGGAGAGTTTGACGCTATGTAGTGAAAGCCGAAAGAAAGCTACATCGCACATGCTGTTTTTATCTTCCAAGAAAATTTCAAAAATCGGAACATGGAACGTGAGAATCATGTGCGAAGCAAACAAAGCAGCCCAAATAGCAAGGGAACGACGTGTCTACAACATCACAGTACCAGGACTATACGAAACAAGGTGGAAGTCAAGACAAACCTGACTGAACACGGGATAAATTATACTTTTCTCGGGGCATGAAGTAGATGCTTATCACATAGAAGGCGTGGCATTTATGTTGTCACAAGAGACACAGAGCGCTTTTATTAGCTGGGAGGCAGTGGGACCAATGATCATCTACGCCGCATTCAAAACAAAGAAGAAAAAGATCAAGCTAAACATCATACAGTGCTATGCACCAACAAATGACAAGGATGAAGAAACAAAGGAGGACTTCTACAACAGACTGCAAGCACTGCTCGACAAACTGAAGGACAAGGACATGACGATACTCATGGGAATCTTCAGTACTAAGATAGGATCAACGAACAGTGGGTACGAAGAAGTCATGGGACAATTAATGAAAATGGCGAGATGTTGGTGGACTTCTGCGCATTTAACAACATGATCATTGCCGGTAGCGTATTCCCTCTCAACAGAATTCACACAGCTACATGGATATCGCCAGATCACCGAACAGAAAACCAAATCAACCACATCTGCATAGAAAGAAAGTTCAGAAGATCACTGCAAGATGTACGGGTAACTAGAGGAGCAGACGCAGCTTTAGACCACCACCTAGTGCTGGCCAGACTGAAGATGAAGCTGAAGAAGAGAGACGCAAAGAGGAACACCAGAACAAGATACACTGTTGATTTCCTAAATGAGAGAGTCACAACAGAGACATTACGACTCACAATCAGCAACAAATATGAAATCTTACAAGTCCTTCTCGAAGAAGAAAACATGGACATAAGACACAGTGGCAAAATATCAAGGAAACATGGACCAGCACATGCAACGAAGTCCTGGGAAAGAAAAAATAACAACATAAGGAATGGATCTCTGCTGACAATATCAACAAAGTGCAAGTGAGGAGGGAAAAGAAAGGTGCAATTAACAACAGCCGAACTAGAGCAGGAAAGGCAGCAGCCTAGGAAAAATACGCTGAGGCAAACATACCGGTCAAGGAAAGCGAAAAACACACAAGAACAATTTCATCGATGGACTCGCCAAGGAAGCAGAGGATGCCGCAGCCCAAGGGAACATGAAACAACTGTATGACACAACAAGAAAGTTAGCAGGAAAATAGAAGCACGCTGCCAGGCCAATCAAAGACAAGGACGGCAACGTACTTACCAATGACGAAGATCAGTTGAAGAGATGGAGGGAACATTTTGATGAACTGCTGAGCTGACCACCATCAAAAAACACACCAGATATACCTCCAGTTGAAGAACTACTCCAGGTAAACTGCGAAAAACCAAGCAAGGCAGATCTCAAGAAAGCTTTTAATCACCTTAAGACAGGGAAAGCTTCCGGCCCCGATTAAATTCCTGCCGAGGTAATCAAGGCAGACAGGGACACCTCCACAGAGATGCAGCATGATCTGATTGGGAAGATATGGGATCAAGAAGGACTACCAATTGAATGGAAAGAAGGATACCTGGTGAAACTCCCAAAGAAAGGAGACCAACAAGAATGCAAGGACTACAGAGGGATAATGCTCCATAAATAGGTAAAGGTAGGCACCGACCAAATAGCTACAGTCCGAATCATAGATGAACAATCAATGGAATGCAACTCATCCCTGTACATATAAGTATGTAGACTACGAGAAGGCATTTGATAGCCTCGACAGGGAGACGCTATGGACGCTACTGTTACAAAGTAACTATGAAGGCAAGGCATGTAAGGTCATTCATGCAGGACAACTCACAGGCTCATTTATGGTGAAGACAGGAGTGAGGCAAGGTTGCCTTCTGTCACCATTCCTCTTCCTGCATTCCATAGATTGGAAAATGAAAAAGACAACAAAAAACAGAAGAAATGGTATCCAGTGGACACTTTGGAGTCAGTTGGAGGACTTGGACTCTGGACAGGAGAAAACAGAGCTTCTAAACCCGGTGTCAACACAGTTAGGATTCAACATCAACAGAAGCATCACAAATATCTTGAAAGCCAATACGAAGAACAATAGCTCAGTTATGTTACGAGGGGAATCACTGGAATAAACCGACTCCTTCACTTCAATCTAGGAAGCGTAATTAACGAGAGTGGATGCACATTAGTAGACGTCAAAGCAAGGATAAAAAAGCAAGAGTGGCATTTCTCATTGTGAGGAACAGTTGGAAGGCAAAACAAATCAAGCATAAAAAAATTGAGAATAGTCAACTCAAATGTAAAGTCAATGTTATTCTATGGCTGGGAGACATGGCGAATTACACAGAAAACACTAACAAGATTACAGATCTTCATCAACAATGCCTGCGCAGAATCATACACCTAAAATGGCCAGACAAGGTCTCCAACACTACACTATAGGAATGGACGAAACAACTACCAATAGAAAACGAAATACAGAATATAAAATGGAAATGGTTAGGCCATACACTGAGGAAACCTGCAACAAACATCACACGACAAACAATTACATGGAATCCCTCAGGGAAGAAAAGAAGAGGAAGGCCGAGAAACTCCTGGCAGAGAGACCCGGAAAGCGAAAGAAAGCAGATGGGAAAACCTGGAAAGAAATTGAGAACATAGCACCAAACCGAGAACAGTGGAGGACCATTGTCTATGGCCAATGCTCCCAGCGAGCAATCAGTCCTAAGCAAGTTCATCATAAAATTCCGTGTACGTCAATGCTAATATAATCTTTCTGTTAACATTATTAGCCATCATATATAGGAAAATGTCAAGGAAAACACAAAAACAATTGCATTTTTGACAATATTTTTGACTTAAGTTTTTGTAATATTTTGAAAACATAAATTATATTTGTTTTACTTTCTTATGAAACTTTAGACAATTGGCTATATATCTGTAATTTTATATGTCTTCTGTACTGCTTATATGTGTTGTCGGCACATCAAAATATAAACGTACACCCATACAGATTTCATTTACCTCTTACAGCAAAACGTACAGGCAGATTTACATGACATTTTTGGTTTATATGTAAACATATGCGAATATCTATTTTATTAAAATAATCTTTATGTAGATGCTGGGGATTAACCTGTCCTCCCCGAACGAATGGACTGCTCTAGCAAGAGCATGCTGGGAAGTACAGCTGGCTCGGTCACTTCGATTTCTCTGCCAACAAAGACAGTCCATTTTTACGAGAGAAGACATTTCAAACCTCTACCTCCTCTCCGCCTCCTCTTCAGACAAGTCAGGTTAATAGTTCGTATTCATGTTTATACGTTTTTTTGTACAACTGTGGTAAAATGCTTTATGATGCCTGTCATATGGCGTACAAATCGTACCAGATTAGTGAGGTGCTACATTGTTTTATTGAGCTGTATTACAGCGTTGTTGTGGTTACTGGTGTTAATTAGTCTTGTCTTAGTATGTGGTCGCTAGATGGCGATACCGCTGTGAACTTTTACATGACGTCACGATATTAAGTAGTTTTTATCTTAGTATTTGATCGCTAGATGGCTATACCGCTGTGAACATTTACCATGGTATAGGCGGTTGGCCCCTCCCCTTTGATGCATGTAAACAGCAATAATTTTAATGCTGCCTTTAATTCATATACTGTTATTATAATGCATAGATCCAGTTATATGATTTATGGTTACCATGAGGTGATCCGGCAATAAAATTTGCCCTTTTTTAACTTTACAACTTTTGTCATGTGTTCCTATTGGTGCATCAGACAAGCCTCGAAACTCGAGCGCCAAACATTGAGGGATTAATCTACGACCCCTAGAATAGGACATGAGACCCATATCGTTTCAAAATAACAAATGTATCTCAGGTTTTTCACCTTTTATGGGGTAAATCAGTTGTGCGGAACGCAAAACGTAATGTGCGCATAATATATAACAATCGTACGAATTACGCGCACGCGGAAAGTACTTTGGGAAAAATAGTCCCTACACAATGTACTTGGCATCATGGCACAACATGCTTATGACACTGGCACAACATGCTAATGACTACCCTCATGCCAGTTGCAGAGCAAAACAAACATTGTTTGACAATTCTACACTATCACAACTAGGGTTTATCGATCGACGTGAACTTCGCATTATCTCCGACCGTCGTAGTTTTGAACAAACAACGAGTAGATACCTATCTGCAAGCGCATTATTGTTTTATGTAACGATGCATTGTGTTTTCTAACATTTGGTACATATTGTTATCACGACTGTAAACTACCAAGGCATTCCGTCAGCTGACGGCCATTTTGCTAGTCAATTTTAACCGCCCTTTACTTTAGCATGTAATTTGTTACACTAGGTAAGTAGGCATAACTTCTAGTTAACTAAAGCATATACCAAGTCATTTTGTATATAAAATACAGAGATAATGTGTCGAATTATTTTGAGGCAGCGGTAATGGTATTTCGAACTGACAAACTAATTATGTTACTGTTCCGCCATCTCTACATACATTTTTTCGGGTCTTCCTCAGTACAAGTGAGGGCTGTTCAGATCGCGTTAACAGGTTGGCATGGCCAGTAACCCCAGGATGTTATTATTGCTATGGGTGCTGTGAAAACATATAAACATGTGTTGTTTCTGTGAATTATCAACGCTTTCACTTGTAAGATTGAGAATTTAGATAATCAAAATCCTGAAATCTATCGGGCATGGGTGCTCTTATTTGTCTCTGGACGAATTTTACACAACGCTGTGCATTGATAAACTATCATGTAATGACAGTAATTACGTTCCACTTCCTTGCAAATATATCTAATTCCGTCCCAACTGTCTTGGCGTTCGACACCATGAATAGACCAGAGGATTCGCTGACTGGGGGAGGAGCATCACATCGAGTCTGTGGCATAGTTCTCTATCCAAAGTTGTTAATGTGCATACCGCACCAACTTTACTGTTGGTAAAACAGATAAGAGGCAATCAATCCAGCTATCCTGGAAATGTCTTCCAGTGTACAGCATTGGGAACAGAGAAGGCCCACCTACATTCAAACCGATTGATTTATATGGGCCTGCAGACGCAGCATCATAAGCACAACGAAGTAACCACGTGTGGGTGTTTACTCGTTTGCTATCAATACTTGATAGTTTATCAGTGCACAACGCTGTGTCAATTTCTTTCAGAGCCAAATGGGACAACCGAGAGGCTTCATGATATTGATTACCTCAATATTATCTGTGAAAGTGATAAAACCCTGGGCTACTGACCTTGCGAGAAGAATCGTCGTCACTGGCATGATAAGACCCGAAGAAATGTATGTAGAGATGGCGGAACAATAACATCACTAGTTCGTCAGTTCGAAATACCATTATAATTTCTGCCTGAAATTAATTCGAGGGATTCTCTAGGTATTTTACGTACAAGTTTTCTTGGAAAATATTTTAGTTAACTAGAAGTTCAGCCTAGTTACCTAGTATAACAGCCGGACTAAACACGTGCAAAACGCGGTTAAAATGGATTACACGGCATCACTTTTGAAGGTATTGTTGGCCTACGGTTTAAAGCCACACGTTCGGAAACATATTAAGTGCATAGCAATATTAACTGCCGACCATATAACTTGATTTACATATTTTATTGACTATATATATTCGAAGGCAGAAATTTAAACATAACATGTATAGGCTAATGGTTGGCAAGGCTTCTGAAGTAGTCACTTGGTTAATAAATCGTATACATAATTTATTTGTTCTGTTTCTAACTTCATAGATGCGTAGTACATATATGTTCATGTATTAACACACATGTCATGCAAATCTGCCAAGCTGTTTTGCTGTAAGAGGTAAATAAAGTTTGCATGGAAGTGTTCCCGTTTACAGAAACCGGATGGGGGTACGTTTATATTTTGAAGTGTCGACAACACATAGAAGCAGAATAGGAGACATCTACAATGAGTGTAGTATAGCCAATTGCCTAAAGTTTCATAAGAAAGTAAACAATGTATCATTTATGTTTTTAAAACTTTATAAAAACCGAAGTAAATTTTTTTTGAAAAAAGCAATATTTTTGCGGTTTTTATTTCCCCTATATTTTGCCAATAATGATAATAGAAAGATTATATTAGTATTGCCGTACTCGGAATTTTATTATGAACAACTTTTGTTAATACAACTTTAAGATATGCCTGTCAGATTAATGCAAAGCAATGAGTTGTCGTGTTTTCGACAGTCTCGTCAGGCGCTATTTGTGGGTCACATACCGGTTTATAACGTTGAATAGATATACAAATTCCAGTTTTAATTTCAACTAGTAAACAATAACATTTTCTATGATATCTTACTTGCATACATAGGTAGTAGTTGTGTTTTCTTTACCAGACGTATGATCAAACGGTTACATTGAACATCACGTGCGTCAGTTGTCCAAGTTCATTCACACGAGAAATTCCTACGAAATCCTTACAGTTCGGGTCCCGTAACAAATTGACAAGCTTACGCACCGTGATAACGTAATGATGCGATTGTTGTTAAACGTCAGACGAGCCTACCTTTGCGATGCTGCTCTCACCAATGACAAACATTAGTATGTTCAAAAAAGGTAACAAAATAACTGCTTCTCGACAGTTTTTATAAGCATTCATAGGAATATTGTTGTGGTAGTATCACCATAAAGCTACGATTCCATATGTACGGATGCGACATGCGGATGCGGATGCTGATGCTGATGTGGATGCGGATGCGGCAACAAATGGCTATAGTGGGAATTCATAAGAGTGATTCCATATTTGCGGATGCGGTTGCGGATGGGGTTACGTTTTGTCGTGCGGATAAGGATGCGGCAAATTTAATCGCTCCATGTAACGTTTCAAATCGTATCCGCACACGACTCGGACAGGATATTCCCAGGAGTGACGTCATTATATGGTGGCGATCGTATTGAGGATTGAAACATGCCGTCTCGGAAACTTCCAACAGTTTAAGTAGAAGCATTGGTTGAAGAAGTGCGTCATTACCTATTTTATATTTTTATGCTGAATGTACACGCCGCATAGAAGGAAGCGGAAAGAGAAAACGCACTGCGTTCCGCACGCATGAAATTAAGCAAAACGCATTCCGCATTCCGCATTCCGCATTCCGCATTCCGCATGCCGCAAGCCGCATGCCGCATCCGTGCATATGGAATCGTAGCTTAACAGTATAGAACGCCGGCACGCACAACGCATCTTTTGCTATGTTGTGGCCTGTCTGGATTAGCTACCTTACATCCGCCCGTGGAGTAACACACCAGGGGCATCTGTTATCACCAGTACCGTATTTATTACTACCTTACACCCACCCGTGGACTAACACACCAGGGGCAACTGTTATCACCATTACCGTATTTATTACTACCTTACACCCACCCGTGGAGTAACACACCAGGGGCAACTGTTATCACCAGTACCGTATTTATTACTACCTTACATCCACCCGCGGATTAACACGCCAGGGGTAACTGTTACTTACTTTACCGTATTTATTACTACCTTGCATCCACCCGTGGAGTAACACACCAAGGGCAACAGTTATCACCATAACCGTATTTATTACTACCTTACACCCACCCGTGGAGTAACACATCAGGGGCACCTGTTATCACCATTACCGTTTTTATTACTACCTTACATCCACTCTTGGAATAACACACCAAAGGGCAATTGTTATCACCGTTACCGTATTTATTACTACCATAAATCCACCCGTGGAATAACACACCAGGGTCTACTGTTATCACCATTACCGTATTTATTACTACTTTACACCCACCCGTGGAGTAAAGCACCAGGGGCAACTGTTATCACAATTACCGTATTTATTACTACCTTACACCCATCCGTGCAGTAACACACCAGGGGCATCTTTTATCAAGAGTACCGTATTTATTACTACCTTCCTTCCACCCGTGTAGTAACACACCAGGGTTATCACCATTACCATATTTATTACTACCTGACACCCACCCTTGGAGTACCACACCAAGGGCAACTGTTATCACCATTGCCGTATTTATTACCACCTTACATCCACCCGTGAAGTAACACACCAAGGGCAACTGTTATCTCCATAACCGTATTTATTACTACCTTACACACACCCGTGGAGTAACACACCAGGGGCAACTGTTATCACTTTTACCGTATTTATTACTACCTTACACCCACCCGTGGAGTAACACACCAGGGGCAACTGTTATCACCTTTACCGTATTTATTACTACCTTACATCCACCCGTGAAGTAACACACCAAGGGCAACTGTTATCACCTTTACGATATTTATTACCACCTTACATCCACCCGTGAAGTAACACACCAAGGGCAACTGTTATCTCCATAACCGTATTTATTACTACCTTACACCCACCCGTGGAGTAACACACCAGGGGCAACTGTTATCACCATTACCGTATTTATTACTACCTTACATCCATCCGTGGAGTAACACACCAGGGGAAACTGTTATCACCATTACCGTATGTATTACTACCTTACATCCACCCGTGGAGTATCACACTAAGGGCAACTGTTATCACCATTACCGTTTTTATTACTACCTTACATCTACCCGTGGAGTAATACACCAAGGGCAACTGTTATCACCATTACCGTATTTATTACTACCTTACATCCACCCGTGGAATAACACACCAGGGACAAATGTTATCACCATTACCATATTTATTACCACCTTACATCCACTCTTGGAATAACACACCAAAGGGCAATTGTTATCACCGTTACCGTATTTATTACTACCATACATCCACCCGTGGAATAACACACCAGGGTCAACTGTTATCGCCATTACCGTATTTATTACTACCTTACACCCACCCGTGCAGTAACGCACCAGGGGCAACTGTTATCACCATTACCGTATTTATTACTACCTTACACCCACCCGTGCAGTAACACACCAGGGGCATCTGTTATCACCAGTACCGTATTTATTACTACCTTCCTTCCACCCGTGTAGTAACACACCAGTGACAACTGTTATCACCATTATCGTATTTATTACTACCTTACATCCACCCGTGGAGTAACACACCAGGGGCAACTGTTATCACCAGTACCGTATTTATTACTACCTTACATCCACCCGTGGAATAACACACCAGGGGCAACTGTTATCACCAGTACCGTATTTATTACTACCTTACGCCCACCCGTGGAATAACACACCAGTGGCGTCTGTTATCACCATTACCGTATGTATTATTACCTTACATCCACACATGGAATAAAACACCAGTGGCGTCTGTTATCACCATTACCGTATGTATTACTACCTTACCTCCACCCGTGAAGTAACACACCAGGGACAACTGTTATCATCATTACCGTATTTATTACTACCTGACATCCACTCGTGGAATAACACACCAGGGACATTTGTTATGATCAATACTGTATTTTGATCTTAAATTCACTCGTATTGAATTGATGCTGTCGACAACTAATGTAATTTTTGTTATTCCAACACTCGCTCGTCGTGAACTCGCAGATAAGAGTTCTGGGGCGACGAAGGTGGCGCCACCTAAGGGCGCTTGTGTAATCTAGGGCAAACACCACGACAAACTGTGACGGAATAACCTCTAGATAAGCACATCGCAAAACAAGAAACCTTTCCAACTATACCCACATATCATGTGACGCATTCACTGCTTTGATAACGCGGCCGACTCTGAAACTGCCTTCTGGCGCATATGCAATTATGTCACAGGTCAGCGTATTATAACCATAACAGTAAAACATGGGAAAGTAATTTTGATAATGCGGTATTTTCACTATTCGGGTAACTCGGGCCTAGATCACTATGTCCACCACCTGGCCACAACACATGTGTTAAATCGGATAGGGTCTGTCACGCGTTGCTTAATACCGTGCGTACACATTCATACCATACACTTAACATACATATTATACTTCTGCTATGCATTTTGGCTGTATTCCTCTAAAAGATGACAAACACAAAGACATGTTTAGTTATTTTACCTTTGTCGTTATACAATTTATAATCATTGGCTAAATGTTCTTTCCTCTTTTAGAACAGCATACAGCTCATCCCATTACTTGTCTTCTCAATTGAAATCACTTACCATCATCCTACAGTTTAACGATGAATAAAACATTACATATTCAATGGAGGATTGTTTGTGCGGCTCGCGTTATACGTAACCTTCCTGGAGATGATTAAAGAATGTATACGCTCGGTATCGCGGAATGGAATGGAACATTACCAGTTGTTAGCAATAATGGACCACGAATCGAGAGTACGAGAGATTCTGGCTTGTGTGTAAAATAATCATCTGAAAAATGTAATCAATTTTCATAGTTGAATGAGTTTCTCTACGATGCAAAAATACGCTACACGTTTCGAACAAGTATGTTGTGGTCTAACATCCGCAGATATTTGTCCAGTAACCAGCTCATATATATTTGGAATGTTCAATACTCACGACAAGCCAGCCTTCTGTCGTCTGTTGTCTCGATTAAACAACATTTAACAAGGTTGCCGTCCAGAGCTACAAGCTAGAGACGGCTTGCGGACAAGGATGCTTTTGGCTTATCGAGCAGTCCAAAATTGTTCCAATTACGTATTGCCCGCCCACCCCAAATAGCTGTAAATTATATTTTTGAACATATTCACATTGCTGGCATTAACACAATAATCATATAATTTGTTCCAGTCATTTATTGTCCTCTGAGAAATTGGGTATTTACTCGCATCTAGCCCACACTGTTCTTTGACTAAAGACGCATTGTGCCTTCTGGTTCTACTGTTTTTTTAGTTTGAAGAAAATGTTTGTATAAATATCTTCATAACCATTCAATATTTTAAAAAGTTCTATTTGGTCTCCTCTTAGTCTCCTTTTCGCTAATGTTGTCAAACCGCATTCTAATAGGCGTATTTCATAGCTAAGATATTTAAGGTCAGGAATCGTCTTAGTTGCTCTTCGTCGTACTCTTTCTAGCTTATTTATTGCCTCCTTACGATATGGCCTCCATGCTTGTATGCAATATTCGAAATGATGTCTAACTACTAATTATGCCTAGTATTTGGTTACCCGTTGAAGCAGCAATTCCACATTGCTCTGAAACGTTCATGTTAGCACAAACTGTCACTCCTAAATCCTTTTCCTGTAATGTTTAATATAATATGGTATCCCCCATTATGCATTCTATGTCCTCATTTCCATGTCCTAAGGGGATGTATTTACATTTACCCAAAATGATTAAAATTTTCCGGTTTTCAGACCATTTAACTAATAATCTTGTAAAGTGTGTTTATCTGCAACTGTTTTAACTCTTCTGAACAATTTTGTATTGTCTGCAAATCTCAGTATTTTGCTAGATATGTCATTATCCAAATCATTTATATTTACCAAGAATAATATAGGTCTCAACACTGACCCCTGCGGCAATCCACTCAAAACCGGTTTCCAATTTGAAATATCCCGCTCTACTATTAGTTTCTGTCTTCTGTGTGTCAACCATATTTCTAACCAGCTAATGACACCATTCCCTATACCATGCGCTTTAATCTTAAGCAACAATCTTTGATGTGGCACATTATCAAATACTTTCTGAAAATCTAAGTAGACAACATCCACTGGTGACCCATCGTCTAACCACTTTGTAATTTCTTCCAAAAAACATAAGTGACTGGTTAGACAAGATTTAGCTTTTAGGAACCCATGTTGAAAGTCATTTATTAATAATGTTTTACAATGAATTCCATCATGTGGTCTCTTATAAGCGTTTCTAGTAATTTGCATAAACTGATGTTAAACACACTGGTCTGTATTTATCTGTATTGCTACTCGATTCACACATTCTGGTTGGTTCCAAGACATGTTGAGCAAGAAAACAGTCCTGTATTACAACCAGAAACTATTGGTCTTCACCTCCAGCAATCTCTAGTGATTTCCACTGAATACGTCGTTGATTTAATCACCCATTATAACACATTCCCTTTTATTCAACTCCTATATAGCACTGTGTAGGTTTACGTCATCCTCCTATCGTATGCTAGGACAAAAAATTAAATAAACTAGTAATTCTTAGTGTTGGCTTTCAGGTAAATATTTTGCACCAATTAACTTTCTCATAATCTGCTTCACTTTTCAGTCTTACTTAATATGCATGTATATATTATTTAATATATATAATGACCCCGCCTCCCCTTCTCACTTGTCAGTCCTTTGTAAAAATAACACCACCTGTTGGAGCTTGTTCAGTGTCTAGCATGCCTTCGGGTGATGATTCTGTGATGCCTATTATATATGGGTGAATATATGATTTCTAAATCGCTTCTTTTATTTACTATGCTTCTGGCATTGAAGCATATACATATACATTAATTTTGTTATGGATATTAAGTTAACTCTTCCATGTAGATTTGCTCATTGGGGTGTCTCTATGTAACCTCCTGTGAATCTAGTTTAAATATTCAACTGTGCATGTACGTTCATCTATGCACCTGATGAAATCACTCTTGCGCTCCTTTTCCTGTCAGATGAAGCCCAACACTCATAAGCAGATCGTCCCTACCTACAAAGCCTGCCGACATGTCTACAAAGCCGACCCCTTCCTCCATACGCAACTTTTGTTACAGTCTCAGTGAATATAGTCTCCTATATTTGCGAATGATGACCAGCTCTACTCGTTCTGTGACATCCTCTATATTTGCCCCTTGTTTAGTGTCTTGTTCAACTTCCTGATAATATAATCCCTCACGACCATTCGCAGTATCCTCTCGTTCCCATTAACTACTGCATCTGCATCTGCAGTTCCTCAACACCGACCTGTTTACCGTCATGTTGCAGAACATTTTCTCTTCTTCCATCTGCTTTCTTCTCAGTCGTTTGTTTTACAGTCTTACTAACTGCTTCTGTCGTATCTACCTCTTGATCAGTTGTATCGCTTTCGCTTCTCTCCTCATTCTCTACAGTCTGCCCACATGGTGATTTGTCCCCACTGGCCCGATAATATTTCCTCTGCCGAGCACTTTTCCTCCGTCCTTCTGTTTTCTTCTTTTCACTTGTTCCTTCTGTTTCACAGTCTCACCAACTACTACAGATATTTAGCGTCTCTCACCACACCACCTGTCTCCTTCATTTCCACTGTATTACCACGTGATTTCCCTTCTTCGTTTGTGTTTCCCATAAACACCCTAGCTATATCTTTCACATCGTCTACTTCCTTCTTTAGGCTTCTAACGTAAGCCAAATGTCGCGTTGAATTTACTTTCCGTTTGCAAGGCGCCATGCTAGCTAGAATTGATTATTTTCTGATATAGTCAACTAATTCACTATATAGTCTTTATTGTGCACAAACGGTAATAGGGTAACTTGCACTGCAGTGGGCATATGCTCACATAATCATGTAATTCAGCAATGGGGACAAAAAGTTGTATATATTAAACTAAAATATATGTATGTATGCATGTATGTATTTAAGCACATAATGTATATATGTATGTATGTACGTATGCATATTCTCTATAATGTATTTAGTGTATATATATATATAAGTATGTACGTACTTCGCATGTAAGTTTGAATATACGCCTACATTGAGTGTATATACTAAGATAGGCTAGCTGTGACCGAATGTGCCTATCACTTATATGTTCCGGGCTCCTGCTGTAAAATCCAAGGCGAATTGTCTCTACATACTTTGTTCACCAGTACAGCGAGGGCGTGGAAGCCAGAAATGTTCCCCGACTTGAATAAATGCACCAGTTAGCTTACACAATGTAGTTCATAGGCCTAAGCTATTGTCAACACCACTTCAATTATTTTTGTGTAATGTGCTTCTGCAAACGAGACTATTGTAACCCTTTCGGTGATGTTTATTACGACATACGCCACATTAGGCAGGGTGTTACACAGTTTTGATATGAAAATACATAACACGACAATTTGGATTGTTACGCGAATGCTGTCAATTATATTACAACCGAATGCGATTATTCTTGCTTTCATGACACATACCTAACTCGAAATGATTGCATGCTTTATGCATTACACAGTTTCACACTTTACACAAACTACACCACATCTAATTCGATGCATATAATGGATATTCAATAAACATTCTTGCTTGCTAGATATATTGCATGCTGTATATGCAAGAGACGTACAGTGTCAGAATCATTGGCCGATATTTGTGAAACAATGGTTACATTTTAGGAGCTTCCGTGTCACATCTTTAATGTGTGAGTCATGTTACAAAGGTACAAGTATATATTTCTTAACATGTTACGTTCACATAAAAATGCAATAACGTGAAAACTATTCACAATGTTATGATATATGACAACAGATTTGTAGATAGTATTAAAATCTTGCTTACAATGACATCGAAACAATAAAACTCTGTCGATCTCGTCAATATAAAAATCCCATCCGGGCCCTTAATGAAATAACAAAACTCCCAATCGACGAATAACCATAATGGGCTAGCTAACTGGCTAACAAAATATCAGTCCTGTACACACAAAATTGAAAAATTCTCGGAGAGAGAAACAAACAGAGACACATACTCCATTTTATTTAATGGATTTAGATAATTTTCATCGCACCGTTAATCAAAACCCTCTTGTCTTGTCGCCATGAGGGAAGGCAGTGAAGGAATGGCTTGAACAGAAACCGACGTTGGTAGAAATGCTTGCCGGTAGCCTCTCCGGCGTCCTGGTGAAAATTAATAATTACTAATCCGACACAATCGTATCAAAGCATGTTGGCCTAACGAAGGACTCGGATTGTTTTGATGAATATTATAGGTATCACATTATACATGTGTGCTTGCGCGAGGGCGTGCGTACAAGCGTGCGTGCGTGTGTGCGTGAATGTGTGCCTGTGTGCGCGCGCGCGGTGGCTGTGTGCGTGCGCTGTTTATGTAGTACATGTGCGAGTGTGTGTGAATGTGTGAGTGTCCGTTTGCGAGTGTTTGTTTAATTATATATCGCAATATCATCTCGTTGCAGATCCTACTCTCCCTCATCTACCGAACCTTCCGTCCGTGTTTCGAAGGCATCAGCACAACTGACCCGGTACAAGCCACCACAAGTTAACATAGGGGATACAACAACATTTTGAACTCTGCCTTAGGCGCCCAAATAAAAGAGCGATGAATAATAATAATAAATTGCGTTTCCTTCTAGTTCTGATCTGATTTGATGTTAGTAGCCAGTCACTAAATACGAATTAGAAAGGAATACTGATAACCGATACTACTTATTGCAGACAACATACCGCAAACAAGAATGGACACTCAACAGTTTTCATCTTCTTTGCCTGCGAACAATCGTTGGCGTTAAATTGCATGTTAAAATTACTTATCTCGAGGTCCTGCAGCGCTACAAGTGAACGCCACTAAGTAACATTCTCAAACGCAGACGCCTACGATGGCTTGGACAGGTACAGCGTACGCCCAGTGACCGCCTCCCAAAGTCAATGTTCTATGGTGTGTCGACTGAGGGTAAACGTCCAGTAGGCAGACCCAAATTAAGATTCAAAGATGTCGTCAAGAGAGATCAAAAAGACTACGGTATTGACCCCTTTTGTTGAGGACAAAGTCATCTTGCGAGCCCGCCTTTCAAATGACACACACCAGATAAACCAGGAAACCAAGAGTGAGAGACGTCATGTCCTCAAGCCTTCACTACAACCATCATTCCATCCACCACTCCAACCTTCACTCCAGTCATCACCCCAGCCATCGCTCAAGCTATCACTCCAACCACCACTCCAGCCATCCCTCGACTAATCACTCCAGCCATTATTCCAGTCACCACTCCAACCATCACTTTAGTCATCACTCCAACCAACCATTCAACCATCAATCCAGCCATCACTCCAGTCATCATTCCAACCATCCATCCAACCATCACTCCAATCATCCATCCAACCATCACATCTAGCCATCACTCCAGCAGAGGCACTGGTCTATGTACCACTTCGACTTGTCCTCTTTACCCGAATGTTTGGTGGCTTCGTAAGTTGCAATGTGCAGTGAATCGCAGAGTGGTCTGACATTATGTTGGATGTATGTTCTTACGTTGTTAAGAAACACATCACAGGAACGATTTATTAGCAAATCGAGTGTGGGTTCATCAGCAACTGTCGGGTCTTCTACATTCTGTGCCAGATCTGCAGCTTCCAAGATGTCTAGAAAGCGGTTCGTGTCGTAGTTTTAGTCATAATCTATCTGCAAGTTAAAATCCCCAACAGTCAACATGTTTTGTGGATCCATCGCCATAGTGTTAGTCAAATCACCAAACATTAGGAGTTCTAGAAACTCCAACTTTGTAAACCGTGTCAAATGCTGCTAATAAATCATTACGAAGTACATAACAAACGGCACTTCACAATTCTTGTCGAGACCACCAGCAATGTCATGCCGGACACGCAACAGGGCAGTCTCCGTACTGTGAAACATCTTATATGCTGAATGCACTGCAACACATTTTTCTAGGATTTTGCCGATAAACGGTATTTTGAAGACTTGTCTGTAGTCTTTTAAAAGATCTTAGTCGAGAGTGTCAGTTTTATAATTTCTGTTCTGAGAATGTTCGGAAATAGTCCTTGCATGACGCTATTGCTCGTTGTGCCATCAGAGTGGGAAAGTCGATATGTAGTGTTTTCTTCAGATCATTGAGGTAGTAATCCAAATTGCATATCTTTCAGGGGCACAGTCTGAAGATGTTCCTCATTTCCTCTTCAGTGGTAGATAGCAGTCTCGATAGAGGTGGATACGAGTTACGTGCCAACATCGATGATGTAATTAGAATATCACCTTTTCGAAGTTCTGCAGAGAGAGACAGAAATAGAGAGGGAGAGAGAGAGTAAGAGAGAGAGAGAGAGGGGGGGGGTGTAAAAGATAGAGAAAGAGAGTAAGAGAGAGAGAGATAGTAGGAGAGAGAGAGAGAGTTTTAAAAGTCGAGATGTAGGCCATGGGCAAGGACAGAACATTAGGGCCACCCGTACACTTTAGTGACAAATGCTCATTTTTGGCTAAACCTACATCCCTAGAGATGGAAACTAGGTCATAGCATTGCAGAACTTGCAGCATTCTGTGACAGATCGCACTGTTTAACACTATCCTCATTTCCACGAAAAGTTTACTATGAAATTACTAAAGGGATGGCCATGCACAAACCGTTATAAAATAGTTATTATTCATTTCAGGAATAAGAACATTCAGCACAATATCGCTGTTGTGTCATGTTTCGCATATATAAAAACTATGTTAATATCTTTTCATAGAAAACTTGTTGCCGAAATAGGGAAAGGATTAACAAGATTGATTTCACACCGAAATATATGCGTGCTACAATGCTAATAATTTAATCGGTGTGAAACAAAACGCATCACCAATGTCGTGTTCAATACTCCTGAGATAAATTATTCTATGATTACTTGCATATGGCCACCCATTTTGCAATTTCACGGACCACTTGTTGTCATGGAAATGGAGAAAAGGTTAATAAGAGTGATTTTATACGGAAATCTGTGCGTGCTGCAATGCTACCACCTACTGTCCATGTGTAAGGACGTAAGCCAACATTCTGTTGTATTTGGAACCTTGAATGAGGATGCATGAGGTAATTAGCCAGAACTGTTGTCGAAAAAACTGAGTGGCGTGCTTTCCATTTTGAGGTGTGGTACATAAAATGTGACAAATAACCACAAGTCAAGGGCATCTCTCACAGTCGCCCTATGTTACGACCGTTTAAGGCAACGCATGATTGCTGGCTGTGGTCAAACGTGTCACATTGACGTCGGAGTGGAGAGACCTCGAAGGTTGGATCACATGAGCAAATTGCAAGCAATGCGGCGGCATTGTTTGCGGAAGATCAGGCTCATCAGAAGTACGACGGAGCCGCGCCTGGTGAACAGAAAGCAACATTTTAAGTGTAATTATTGTCACAAAGTGGTTTGAGTAGAATTATTCTGGCTGGCAAATTAAAGGATTAATCAATAAACTAGGCACAAATGTCCTTGTATGGTGTTGCCATCCCTCGAAAGCTTACACTAGGGCCATCTTGCGACCAAATATTACACTAGGGCCATCTTGCGACGAAAGCACAAGTCATATTATCGACTGGCTAACACATTCTATTTGATTAATTACACTAATGTTACGACTAGAAACGTCAAATTTAGTATGAATAGAATTGACTTAACCTAACCGCTAATGTGGTGCTATTATAAGTCACTATTAGTGACATTAGAAGGAGTTAGTAGCGTGAGTTAGGAAGGTTGTTTATTGCGCAGGGCATGTGCGAGTAAATGGTTCACACCTCATGTCTGAATGGAATATTTGTTTTATTAACATAATGTGTTAAGTTGTGAATGGTAAGATATGTTATTATTATCGTTATTTCGTCTCAATTCAGGGATTCTGATGATATTAAATTTAGATGTGATCGAGGTAATTTGAGGATTTTCATGAGTTGACAATTGAGTGTTTATTACGCAAGAATGTTTGTTTTTAAACCAACGAGTTGAATAGAGTTTGACCATAGGTTCTAGAGATTCGGGAGCGAAGTTTATAGGATGGTTTAGTTTGTGTTAAGTTTTGGTATCGGCTAGTTAGACTTCCTGCGCTTGGTCGCCATTAGAGTAATTAAGATAATTACGGCCATTTTACAGACAGACGACTGTGATTGCATTGCTGTGTGCTAGTGTTATCTTGTCTCCGTGACACGGGACTTATTTTCGACCTGTTTTTTGTCGCCCGTGTGTTGAAGGTGTAACTGCATCAATGTCTTAAATGCAGCCAGGGTAGTTTAATAGTTGCGTTTGGCTACTTGGGAGAATTTCCAGTGGCAACCGTGATGGCTCTACAAGACTGAATTACTTCGAAGCCGAGAGAATCCGTTCGTCCATTATCGCTCAAGGACAAGATTGGTTATTGCTGCTGATACAGCTGATTCGTGTCGTTTATTGTACACCGTGAAGACCAGAGGGTGGGTTTTGTAGTTCGTATTCCCTCACTTCTCGAAAATTCAGAGTATCAATTGTCAATTCGTTCTCCGCGTGACCCCTGTCGACTCCCACCGTGTACCGTCGTACTACCGCATACCTTCGTTCATCACGTGACGCCTGTCAACGCCCAGCGTGTACCGTTGTACTGCCGCATACCTTCGTTCATCACACTCCCACCGTGTACCGTTGTCGCGCTTACATTTATCCGAGTGATGTTTATCTGCATATGTAAGGCATAATATTTGGCACCAGTAGATCACGTAATGATAAATAATATCCAGTAGTTAAATATGTTTCGTTTGTTGTCGTAATACGAGCGTTATAGTTAGAGTACATAATTATAATTTGCTGTTTCAGATTTGTGACCAAGTATAAGAGTAAATCACGTGACGTGTGCGTGGAGGAAACTGTTTTACGACAGAAATTGTTTATGTCTGTGGGAAGCAAACATTTTATAATTGAAGTATATATATAATATATATACACATATAAATATATATATAAATATATATATTTATATATATACATATAAATATACATAAAGCCCGGATAAATGAAAACGCGACAGTCGTAGCTGGTGTTAAATACATTCCCCTAGATACGCGCACGCGCAGAAACGTCACCCGGATATTATTTAACGCCCGGATAAATGTAAGCGCGACACCAGCGTGCTGCCGCATACCTTCGTTCATCACGTGACGCCTGTCGACGCCCCCCGTGTACCGTTGAACTGCCGGATACGGTCGTTCATCACGTGACGCCTGTCGACGCCCACGGTGTACCGTCGTGCTGCCGTATACGTCCGGTTTCTTCACGTGACGACCCTCGAAGACCGTCGTGCCGAGATACGGCCGTATCTTCCTTGTGTAGTTATAGTAGGCGGCTTAGCCTTGTCATTTTAAATTCGTCGGAAATGCCGGAGTTGTATGTTGTATCCCCCGACATACCCCCGCAATCGGGGTGCGTAAATGCTCGTTATGATTAGTTACACTGTACTTCACGACTCTCTTCGTGGGTGAACAATAACACTTTGTTATTATTTCTTATCACATGTTTATATGTGTATATACCTGTACATGTGATACATTACTTTGTAACGAGGAAATCCTTTAATTGTTGACCAACTCATATTTGTACTCCTTTATTTGGCTTATTGTACTTATTAAATGGTTATTCCACTTGGATTCTCACATAAAACCCCCATGTGTTGTGTCATATTCCTGGTCTACCCACCCTTGTTGTGTCATATTCCTGGTCTACCCATCCTTGTTGTGTCACATTCCTGGTCTACCCATCCTTGTTGTGTCATATTCGTGGTCTACCCATCCTTGTTGTGTCATATTCCTGGTCTTCCCATCCTTGTTGTGTCATTTTCCTGGTCTACCCATCCTTGTTGTGCCATATTCCTGGTCTACCCATCCTTGTTGTGTCATATTCCTGGTCTACCCATCCTTGTTGTGTCATATTCCTGGTCTACCCATCCTTGTTGTGTCATATTCCTGGTCTACCCATCCTTGTTGTGTCATATTCCTGGTCTACCCATCCTTGTTGTGTCATATTCCTGGTCTACCCATCCTTGTTGTGTCATATTCCTGGTCTACCCATCCTTGTTGTGTCATATTCCTGGTCTACCCATCCTTGTTGTGTCATATTCCTGGTCTATCCATCCTTGTTGTGTCATATTCTTGTTCTACCCATCCTTGTTGCACCTGGACCTTTGTCACGAGTCAGTCACATTTGGTGCCGCCAGTCCACGAGCCAAATTTGTGACAATTATATTGTAATTTTAGTCATTTTTATTAATGCTGGACATGTAAAATCAATGCCCAGGGCCTGACTGTGTATGTTAATGCTGGACATGTAAAATCAATGCCCAGGGCCTGACTGTGTATGTTAATGCTGGACATGTAAAATCAATGCACAGGGCCTGACTGTGTATGTTAACGGTGGACATGTAAAATCAATGACCAGGGCCTGACTGTGTATGTTAATGCTGGACTTGTAAAATCAATGCCCAGGGCCTGACTGTGTATGTTAATGCTGGACATGTAAAATCAATGTTCAGGGCCTGACTGTGTATGTTAATGCTGGACTTGTAAAATCAATGCCCAGAGCCTGACCGTGTACGTTAAAGGTGGACGTGTAAAATCAATGCTCAGGGCCTGACTGTGTATGTTAATGCTGGACATGTAAAATCAATGCCCAGGACTTGACTGTGTATGTTAACGGTGGACATGTAAAATCAATGCCCAGGGCCTGACTGTGTATGTTAACAGTGGACATGTAAAATCAATGCCCAAGGCCTGACTATGTATGTTAATGCTGGAAATGTAAAATTAATGCACAGGGCCTGACTGTGTATGAGGACAATATAACACATTACAATAACATTTTGTTGTCCCGTTAAGTGAAATTTGCGTGCAACATTCATTAAAAAAAAAAAATACGCAGTAAAAAGCGGTTTCTATTACACAATAATGAAAAAACTAATTGTCTGAATGCTTAATTGCCTAGTTGTCTAATTGCCTAATTGTGGTCGTCGCACCACATATAAATAGCATCATAGTGTAATGAGAATTTGTGACAAAACCTGAAAGTGCAGGTTCATGACTGCAAGCCAAGTTCCTTGGATGACTTTTGAGAGAAGCCAAATACTGCCTCGCAGAGTATAACACACGCCGAACTCTTAACAGTAATCCATTCAATGCCTAAGCGTGTCAAGGCTGCTATTTCAGCCAGAAGAGGTGCTGCTCGATATTGATATAAGCTACAAATAAAGAATGGAACAAAATTAGAATGACAATTTCTTCAATCGTTAACTTTGTTTAATTTAATAAAATAAAATAAAACAGATTTATTGCCTATTAACTGAAAAAAAACTACGTATATTTACTGCAAAGTCGTGAATATTGCTTAACATAATC
>OZ023213.1:48882676-48951391 GCA_963995525.1 Escarpia spicata
GGAACGATAATAGGGCCATAATTCCACAATGCTACATTGCTGATTTCTGACTTTCGATTATCCATTTACGCCGAGATTGTCGAATTCTGACTTTCGATTATCCGTTTACGCTGTCATTGTGCAAGATTGTTGTCAAATAATTCACTAGAATGGCGTTTCTCCAAAATATTTTCTCCCAAAAATTTTCGCCAACATATTTTCTCGAAAAGATAATCTGGCACAAATTGCACTCAGTGACCTAAGCTAAGCAACTTGTAAATACTGAAGTATCCCTTGCAAGTGAGGCCAAAGCAATTATATAATTGCTTTGGTCAGGCCTTGCGCTGTCATCACCAACGTCACGACGTGGTGTACAGAATACTTATATCGATCATTTTTCACCCACGTTATGAGCTGTTTTATCAAAGTTGGAGTTTAAAAGAACTCAAAGTCGATGAACGGAAGAAACGAAATGCCAAGCAGTCTGCCAAAAAACGCGAATTGTTTGTCGGGAAAGTTGGTACTGTGTGTGAGCGATAATTCATGATGTTTCGAAAACTGTCAATAATAATATTTATTCGTACTATAACGTGTACAATTCAGTGAATGTAACGTGTACATCCATCTAAAATGTATATAAAACGGTCAGTGTAGCCAGTCTCGTCTATGAATCGTGAGCGTCTATGTCATGAATGGGGGAGGCTGTTTTTAAGTGAATATTATTAAACTTTAAAGATAATAATAGTGTGGAGTCTCCCATCACACAGTGATTTGTTTTGAATTTTGTTGACATTATGTAAATTGTTATTGTAAAATTTGTAGCTTAATATTTGTTTTCATATTTTTTAGTTCTAGTTGTCTCCAACTCTTGGCAATGTTCTATTAAATGACTAGTCTGTATTATTGTGGTTACAATGTAATGGTCTTACGAGGTCTCATTCTTTATATACTGGCACTGAGGGTGGTCACTACCAGGGTGCTTGTCGTCCTCAGTGGTTCTTTTACGTCCCAAATTTAGACGGGACCAACATTAATGTGATCACCGTGTCACGAGGGATACGCAGTCCCCAATTTTTAGAGTCAGATTTTTACACCAAATATCATGCCTGCTCGGTCCAGGTTTCGAACTCAGAGCACTGGCATGCCAGGCGGATGTGCTAACCACTACACTAGCAGCACTCTCTGTATAATTTTTTTCTGCTGTTGGGATAAATAAAATGTATCCTTACCTTACCTAAGATGGGAGTGTGTGTTTCTATATTTCATAAAAACCAGCACAAACCCTTGGAGTAACATACACTATCGAGAGGGATGCGAGGGTACCAGCCCAGCCTGATAACAGTGCTTTCTTCTATATCATGAGCAGTCTTACTCCAAACCCACTATACTTTATCTTAGTCACATATTGAACATAACTTGGGATAATGTCATTGTTTTTCATTTTACAGGTTAATGAAGAGGAGCTCAGCATGAAACTGCCGCAGAATAACATGTATAGGGACGTACATGGTGGTATGGACCAACTACCCAAATTTACATGGGGAGTCTTGTGGAATACTTATCCCAGTGCGGAAAGAAGCTGGAGGAAAAGAGCAAGTCTCTATACAAAGAAAGGCGAGTTATCTTAACATTAAACTAAAAGGACTGTAGGATTAAAGGTAAATGCGAATAACCATATGAGCTTAATAGTTTGTACGTCCCTGTCAAATATGATACTGCCTTGATGAAATATTGTTCTTTGTCAATGGATACCAGCAGGCTTATTTGTAAGAGGTTTGGCAAATTTATATGTGTTAAATGTAAGAACAAACATTCGAAACCTAACAATAAATTATTCAGGACCAGTATTCAGGAATACCCTGCCTCATAAACTTTGAATACTCCTGACCATTAACCAGTTTAAAAGAAACCTAACAGCTCCTTACTCGTGAATTATTATTGATATTACATTATATACGTGTCTGGGTAAATATATATAGGTGAAGCACAATACTGGGCCAAAAAAGAGGGCTGGACAGCAAAAACAAAGTCTTAGATGGTAACCAAAATACATCTACACCTAAAATTAAAGAAGATAAGATATTTTTACTCACTGTTATGTGGCGCAATGCCAAGTGAAGTTCACGATGTAAGTTACATGGTGTCTTTTAACAAAAATATGAGAATGTGAAACACTTCAGAAATCAAAATTTGCTTGACTGATGTATGCTAGTACCTCATCAAGAATCCAACCCAGACTTTTAAAATGTTAAGAATGATCAGAGCTCTCTGGACGTGAAATGGTGGACACTGTAACTTACGTTATCCACCACATTGTCCACAACCACAATTATTTTCAAACAACAATAAACAGGCAGGATGCGTTTTTTGTGTGTCTTCTTTCTTCATGGGCCTAAGATAGAGCACAACTGTTATCAACAGGAAATGTCCGCAAACGAATCTGGTTGTGGAGTAAATATAGCGTAAGTTACAGGACACCAATTTGACCCAGTATTGTGCGACTCCACATTTTTTTTTAAATATATTGTACATTGTTTTCTTCAGGTTATTGCGGTATATGCGTGTCAGCTGTTGTGTGGGCAGAGATGAGGAAGTCTGCCTCTTATAAAGTAGATGTGTCCATGAACAATGATGCGGTGGTGCAAGAAGCAGAATGTCGTGCTGGGCTGGGCCCTACAGCTCACTGCAAGCATGTTGCAGCAGTTCTGTTCGGCCTGACACTACTGTCAGAAAGGAACTATCTTGACAGAAATGACATGTAAACAGGTAAGACGTTTAAAAAAAAACACTTATTTTCTGCATTCAATGTATTATGTACAACTATTGGGGCAATTGTCAAGGAACATACTTTCCCAGTCAGAAATCTCTAGTTAATAACCACAGTTGCAAGTAGTTGAAAGGCCATAATCATTTTTGTTTGTTAAATCAAGCCAGGAAATCCATAATGGAATGTCTTTGTTGCTCTCATAAGAGACACGACTAACTGCTGGAATCTTCTTCTAAAGACTTACAGTGACTCAGCCAGCCTTTAGACAAGTGTAGCCAGCTTGCATTGGCACCTTGCAGTCCAGCTAAAGAACAAAGGGGATATTGATCATTGGACAGTAACAGCTGGTAATCCACCTTCTGAGTAAACAGTAGAACTGTGTGGATACTGCCAGGGGTTCACCCACTGCCAGCCAAATGTCCTCCTCATTAATTAGCAGTGTTAGATGAATGACACATTGAGACCACAACTAAGGCATTGGGTATTTTGCATGGTTTACTATTGAATTCCTAAAACTTTGTTTTGTTGAACTATCAGTGAAATATTGCAAAACTTTTAATTTATTTTATATTTTTCGAATAAAATTAGTTTGACTTTATTTCCTGTAACCTTCTTTCCAGCCCATCTGTGTTCTACCTGTACTTAGTTAATAAGTTGTAAATTGTCTAGTTGTTTGTTATGTACTACACTTTTACAATATATATACAATAATAACTTTGCCACTCTCATATCATTGTAATTGTTTCACAACTGGGAACAACCTTTTCACTCGTGAGTGCTGGGCAAATGGCCTTTGGGCAACATATTTTTACCTGTTAATGAAATTAAAAAGTTTACAAGTTACATACCACACACATGCATATTATATATATATATATATATATTGACGGGTAGTAGTCCTGTCAAACCGTGATCATTTTCACAAATAATTTTACTCATTCCATATTCCAATTCATGACTCTGTTCGACAGCTTCAACACAAAGGCGTGAACTACCTCAACACCACTGCAGCCATCACATATGACAAGATCTGTGGTGGCTCTATCGAGCATCAGTGTTCGTAGCAAAGGCAGCTCAAGTGTCCAGTCACTTCCTGAGGCTGGATGCAGCTCAGGACAGTTAGAACAAACGTAAGTATTAATTGATGCTGCTATGCAAATGTTATATATATATATATATATAAATCATAGCATAATAATTGGAAGATATGCAAACATATGCGATTGGTTTTAACAATTGTTTTATTCTGACCAATCTTAGGGTAGTTACACCATCTTTGGTCGATACGGCTTTTGTGAAACTTTCAGTTGCATTCTACATTTAATTTGCAGTTAAATTCTTGAACTTAATGGTCTATTTATTTAATTTGGAATATTTATTTTGCAAACATAACTTCGTATATACAGTGCAAGTATGTTTCATTAGCACACCCCCCCCCCCCCCCCCCCCCCGTCTTCCGATATCACCACTCCAGCCAAGCGGCCGAAGTTATAGTTATGGCGGCTCGGTAGTGCCAAAATTTAGACTACACCATTTGGTTCGGCCAGGCTCAATTTCTGGATCCACCCCTGTATGTGAATGTTTTGTTTGTCTGCATGAGGATTTTGCAGTAATGGGTGTCCTCGTTAAATTGCATATTGTTGTTAGAAATGCATGTGAATTAAAGTAAAGACAATGTAAAGTACAAACATTTTATTGAAACTATTTGATAAGATTGACTACAAAATTATGAAAAGCACAATACAACTACAGGTACAATCACTGCACTTGATATGCATAATGTAATAATTGTTAATATCACATACACATCACATACACATAATATGTAAAGCAACAATAGAAAAAAAATTAGGAAGAGGTTGAAAAAATGTCAGGTACATATAAAAAACAAACAGTTACTTTTATCACGATTCTTTGTTGCAAAAAAACAAAACTAGTTAGTACATGTGATATCAAATGCTAGTTGTAGTTTATACATACCTTATATGTTTACAACTCACAAAATTAGTGACTAAACAATTATGTGTATTTAACAACAATTTTTTATATTTAATACCCATAAAATGTAAATCAATGAGAAAAAATTACTTAGAAAGATGTTTAGTTTATCTTAACATAGTGATCAGACTAGACAGGGTCATCCCTATGTGACTGAGAATTACATATACAATCACTACATGCTACATTGCTCCAGTTTACTCAGCTGTATGAAGTGTACCTGCTACAGACAGTGGTGGATAGTCTTCGCATATTAATTTCAGCTTAATGCTTCCCACATAAGTCAAGACGGTGTTTTCGATTTAACAGGCCTGCCAGGGAGCCAGTAAAGTGCTTTGAGCAATCCTGGGGGCTGGATAGTAGACAATAGCAGAACTAACCTTATTCAGGTGTTGTTTAGTTATCATGTGAAATGAAAATGTAATGTAAATTATTTGTTAAAATATAAAATAGTGATAAAAAGAATAATTTAGAAAGATGATACGTGGCATGAAAAATATATAGCAGTCCTCATGATACATACATAATTTAAACAAGTAAAATGCTGCTGCCAGTGTATCAACAGACTGTTGCTGAAAAATTTAAAAAGGCTTTCAATACCATTACTTCATCACAAACTTGTGTTGTACATAACAAGTGCCTGGTGTATGTTGCAAGAACTCAGCTGGCTGCCACTGACTATCAGCAACACAAAGACAATGAAACCCTACCACTATAACAATGCTGGATAATTCACATATTTTTTCAAGGACACTGGTAAAAGTTATAGTTGAATTGAATACAAATACCTTGTATTATTGACTTTTGATAAATGTGTCGTCACGTATAAAAATATCATACATGTCAGAGCCATGCTAATTGTCACTTTTTCTTCGGTATATGTAGATGCAGATGTACAGGAAAAAGTCAGGAAGCTGGTATGCAGTACCATCAAAGATAGCGAAAACATACAGTGATGTCATTGATATCTAAACCGATGTAGTTCACCGAAGAATGCTCGACACTGAACGTCTCTCACAGCGTTGAAAGTTGTTGCCCGAAGACTCATGCCATAACTGCCAGACCCTGGCACCCACCGTTCCATCACCAATTGTAGAGCTAGTCAGGCGTCACTACATTCTTATGTCAACCTGCATTCTACATTGGTCTCCAGTCAGTCAAGCTAACTGACTGATCTGGAAGCCAGTGTACACCCCTTGGCACTGGGGAATCTGTCATGGATGCAACTCACGACACACAATTGGGATCACTCGGTGGACATTCACATGACAAACTGTTAATATGCAGCGTATTGCATGGCTGTAGAATCTTGTCCGAGATCCTGGACATACAACTGCCCAGTATGCCATATTAACTTGGAGAGCTAGTAGTACTAAGCACACTAGTTCAATCTCCTGTAAAGAAAAACATATATTCAGTAAACAAAAACATGCATCATAGTAGCGTTGGGAGGAAATAACTATGGAGTTGTTCATTGTCATAATCAGTAGATATAAAATAATGTTTCATGTATGATCTGCAGCATTTCACAAGATAAAAGACAGCAAGAACTGTTCTACTACAGCTGCATCTATGCATCTTGATATCTTACTTCTTGGGAACAGTCAGTGTTTACCGGGTGGAGAAAGGGGGTGGGTTGATACAGCATGCAGACATTAGTGGATTATGCTATTTTTCAAAACGGTGAAAAATGTGAACTATTTTTCTTTACTAGGTGTTCATTGTTATTACAGCAATTTTAAATTGTTCAATTTCATTATAGTGACGCTTGATCTTAGTCAATATTATAGACTGATTTAAATTTTGCTAATCAGTAAAGTGCATTTATATATATATATTTTTTTTTCAGTATATAAATTCATGTAACTGTCTGCCATGTGTAACTACTACACATATTCATGTTTGACATTTTAAGCCTGAGGTTTAATGGTCAAAGTGTATGTTGGAAATGACAACATGAGGTGTATTTTCTAACAGTGTATTTTCCTCGTCAAGTATTCAAAGGTTCATAATATGTATGTCTACCTTCTTCAAGAATGAATCATTTATTTTATAAATTTATTTTAGAGTCATCGCCATATGCTAAATACTTTTTAAAAGTGTATTAATATGTCTTTGTTGATACGCTGGGTATAATATACAAGTGCAGTTAACCTAGTTTTTCATGTCCAAGATGTTATTATTAAAATGTGTATGAAAACAAATGTATATTTAAATGTGCACATTAAAATACGCTATATTAACTCCATAACAAGCTTCTTTGTGGACAGTTCCTGTTGATAACATTTGTGCTGTATATTAGGCCCATGAAGAAAGAAGAGACACAAAAAACGCATCCTGCCTGTTTATTGTTGTTAAAAAAAATTGTGGATTTGGTGGATAACGTAAGTTACAGTGTCCACCATTTCACGTCCAGAGTGCTCTGATCATTCTTAACATTTTAAAAGTCTTGGTTGGATTCTGATGAGGTACTAGCCTACATCAGTCAAGCAAATTTTGATTTCTGAAGTGTTTCACATTCTCATATTTTTGTTAAAAGACACCATGTAACTTACATCGTGAACTTCACTTGGCATTGCGCCACATAACAGTGAGTAAAAATATCTTATCTTCTTTAATTTTAGGTGTAGATGTATTTTGGTTACCATCTAAGACTTTTTTTGCTGTCCAGTCCTCTTTTTTGGCCCAGTATTGTGCTTCACCTATATATATATTTACCCAGACATGTATATAATGTAATATCAATAATAATTCACGAGTAAGGAGCTGTTAGGTTTCTTTTAAACTGGTTAATGGTCAGGAGTATTCAAAGTTTATGAGGCAGGGTATTCCTGAATACTGGTCCTGAATAATGTATTGTTAGGTTTCGAATGTTTGTTCTTACATTTAACACATATAAATTTGCCAAACCTCTTACAAATAAGCCTGCTGGTATCCATTGACAAAGAACAATATTTCATCAAGGCAGTATCATATTTGACAGGGACGTACAAACTATTAAGCTCATATGGTTATTCGCATTTACCTTTAATCCTACAGTCCATTTAGTTTAATGTTAAGATAACTCGTTTTTCTTTGTATAGAGACTTGCTCTTTTCCTCCAGCTTCTTTCCGCACTGGGATAAGTATTCCACAAGACTCCCCATGTAAATTTGGGTAGTTGGTCCATACCACCATGTACGTCCCTATACATGTTATTCTGCGGCAGTTTCATGCTGAGCTCCTCTTCATTAACCTGTAAAATGAAAAACAATGACATTATCCCAAGTTATGTTCAATATGTGACTAAGATAAAGTATAGTGGGTTTGGAGTAAGACTGCTCATGATATAGAAGAAAGCACTGTTATCAGGCTGGGCTGGTACCCTCGCATCCCTCTCGATAGTGTATGTTACTCCAAGGGTTTGTGCTGGTTTTTATGAAATATAGAAACACACACTCCCATCTTAGGTAAGGTAAGGATACATTTTATTTATCCCAACAGCAGAAACAAATTATACAGAGAGTGCTGCTAGTGTAGTGGTTAGCACATCCGCCTGGCATGCCAGTGCTCTGAGTTCGAAACCTGGACCGAGCAGGCATGATATTTGGTGTAAAAACCTGACTCTCAAAATTGGGGACTGCGTATCCCTCGTGACACGGTGATCACATTAATGTTGGTCCCGTCTAAATTTGGGACGTAAAAGAACCACTGAGGACGACAAGCACCCTGGTAGTGACCACCCTCAGTGCCAGTATATAAAGAATGAGACCTCGTAAGACCATTACATTGTAACCACAATAATACAGACTAGTCATTTAATAGAACATTGCCAAGAGTTGGAGACAACTAGAACTAAAAAATATGAAAACAAATATTAAGCTACAAATTTTACAATAACAATTTACATAATGTCAACAAAATTCAAAACAAATCACTGTGTGATGGGAGACTCCACACTATTATTATCTTTAAAGTTTAATAATATTCACTTAAAAACAGCCTCCCCCATTCATGACATAGACGCTCACGATTCATAGACGAGACTGGCTACACTGACCGTTTTATATACATTTTAGATGGATGTACACGTTACATTCACTGAATTGTACACGTTATAGTACGAATAAATATTATTATTGACAGTTTTCGAAACATCATGAATTATCGCTCACACACAGTACCAACTTTCCCGACAAACAATTCGCGTTTTTTGGCAGACTGCTTGGCATTTCGTTTCTTCCGTTCATCGACTTTGAGTTCTTTTAAACTCCAACTTTGATAAAACAGCTCATAACGTGGGTGAAAAATGATCGATATAAGTATTCTGTACACCACGTCGTGACGTTGGTGATGACAGCGCAAGGCCTGACCAAAGCAATTATATAATTGCTTTGGCCTCACTTGCAAGGGATACTTCAGTATTTACAAGTTGCTTAGCTTAGGTCACTGAGTGCAATTTGTGCCAGATTATCTTTTCGAGAAAATATGTTGGCGAAAATTTTTGGGAGAAAATATTTTGGAGAAACGCCATTCTAGTGAATTATTTGACAACAATCTTGCACAATGACAGCGTAAACGGATAATCGAAAGTCAGAATTCGACAATCTCGGCGTAAATGGATAATCGAAAGTCAGAAATCAGCAATGTAGCATTGTGGAATTATGGCCCTATTATCGTTCCATAATATCAAGGCCAAAGGTCAATATCAACATGTCAAGGTCAATGGTCAAAGCCATAAGAATACAGATTTCAAAGGCCAGCCAAGCATTGGTAGCACTCAGAAGTACGCGAAGACGCATCAGCACGAACATCAAGATCAGACTGTTCAAGAGCAACGTCTTGAGCACCCGTCTGTATGGAGCTGAATCATGGAATAAGACCCAGACCATCAGCCACAAGCTAGACGTCTTCCAGAACAGATGCCTTCGAAAAATTCTCAACATATTTTGGCCGAACATCATCACGAACGCCGAGCTACACAGGAGGACAGCTGCCAAATCCATCACACAAGAAAGCCAGAGGCACAGGGGAAGCTGGATCGGACATGTTCTACGAATGACACCTACATCCCTACCCGGAGTTGCCGTTAGATGGACTCCAGATGGCCGGAGAAAGAGACGCTGATCGAAAGACACGAGGAGGAGGACGGTAGAGAAAGAGATGAAAGAGCAGAAATGGACCTGGGGATACTTCGAAAGATATGCGACAGATAGATCACAAGGGCGAGGTCTGGTGGTGACCTTATGTGCAACTCCACGCGAAGAGGACTAAGTAAGAAAGTATAATCAGCTGTTGGATCGGGGCGAGATGCGGAAACAACAGCCGGTACGTGTGTCTGTGGTGAATCCACCCGGAGAGGCCCCAGCAGCACCCCCGCTGGCAGCAGTGGACCCGCGGCGGCGGCACCGGCGCCAACAACAGGCAGAGCACGGCGACGTTTTGGTCCGTCGCTACCTGGACAGCTCGTCCTGAGATGTCTAAGCATATACCACATTTTGCTGAAAGTACGACCGTACTTCTGACACTCATATTGGAACCGCTTCTTCAGCTTTAGACTCGGAAGGTATATCTTAATGTGTTTCTCCAGTCGAGCGCGTCGGTCGAAGGGAAGACCGCACGTCGCACAAATAAGAGCGTTTGGTGAGGACATTGTGAACGCTCGTTGAGCAACGGAAGGGGCAGCACCTACCAAGAGCCAGAGGTGAGCCTCTCGTGGTGGCGTAGTGCTGCTCCGTATCCAGTTGTATGGGCGCTCCAGCGTTGCTAGGTAATAACTGCAGGAATCGTACATTCGGTCAATATATATATATATATATATATATATATATATATATATATATACCCACTGCGGCGCCCTCTCGCTTAGTAAGTATGTATAACGCTGGACTCGCTCTATGCCATTAATGGTATGACATTTGTTATCATTTACACAACGTGTATACGTATTTGTCTATCGTGCAGCACATACACTACTAATGGAGATCATGATTCTATCACTCTAATACAAATGGGTGAAATTAACATACAGGCATGTTGATAGTAATGAAATCCACCTTGTTTTATTCCTACGAGTTACGTACTATGAATTACTCACTAGTTCTTTTAGCACACTTGGAATCACAGCAAGAACATATTTTTACACCGATCGATATTGGATAGAGATAAAGGATTCTGCCAAATATGTAAAAAAAAGTTGGATGCATGTTAATATTTCTTTCTCATTCCAAGAACTAGAAAAGAAAGCTTTCGTACCGTTTGAAATCAACAGTGAGTCAGATACAGACATCCTATTTAACTCTGATCCAGATACAATCTACTATTGTGAATTCACTCAAAACATGAATACGTGTAATTACCATATAGAAGATACCTTTAATAAGTCATGCATACAATTTGGTGTAACAGATCCCACATTCTCTGTTGTTCATGTCAATATTAGAAGTATGCCTCGCCACCACCAACAGTTTGAAAATTACTTTGTCAATCTCAATCACTCTTTTTCAATAATTGGATTCTCTGAAACGTGGCTACAGGAAAGCAATGTTGATACTTATAACATTGCAGGTTACGATATGGTAAATAACTACAGAAACAATAAAAAGGGTGGTGGCGTGGCGGTCTGCATAAAAGATTCGCTTCTCTACAAACGAAGAGAAGAGTTATACAAAAGTAATGAAGATATAGAGTGTGTATTTATTGTGTTGGACAAAGGTATATTTACATATAAAAGGAACGTTATTATAGGAGTTGTGTACAGGCCGCCAGACAAAGACATAAATGTATTCACCTCAATCTTTCATGCTATTTTAAATAATATCCATAAAGAGAATTGCCTTTGTTATCTCATGGGTGATTTCAATATAAATTTGCTAAATGTGGATAAACATGTACCTAGTTCAGAATGTCTTGAATGTATGTATACCATGTCATATATTCCTCTAATTAGCAAGCCAACTAGAGTAACTGCTACTTCTGCCATACTCATTGACAACATTTTTACTAATAACCTAACTATAAATAGCACATAAACCGGTTCTGGTATACTATATACAGATATATCAGATCATTTTCCTGTCTTCTATATCGATAACAATAGTTGTTCAACTTATGTAAACACAAAATACATAACTAAGAGGTTTTATAACGATCAGAACATAGCAACGTTTACAACAAGTCTAACTAATGCTGACTGGTCACTTGTTACTTCTGAGTTTGATGACCCAAATAATGCATATGCTGCTTTCTATTCACAGTTTGGTAAGCATTATCTTAACTGCTTTCCTGAAGTAAAGATTAAACCAAAATACAGTAATAGGAAACCATGGCTATCACATGGGCTGAAGACTTCCATAAAATAAAATAAAAAATTATTCGCCTACTACAAAAAAGCGCCTACCCGTACTAATGAAACTAACTATAAAGCATACCGCAATAAACTTAACTCAATTTTAAGAAGAGCAGAAAGAAATCACTATCAACAGTTATTAAAGCAAAATCAATCAAATCTTCTGAAATCATGGCAACTTATTAAGCAAATAATTAATAAAAATAATAAACCTCCCCAATCTCCGAAGATAACTATTAATAATCAATTAATAACCGATAAAAAGATAATTGCCAATTACTTCAATAACTATTATGTTAAGGTTGGACCATCGTTGGCTGAAAAGATTACCAGAGATGGTATTGACCCGTTATTATATATTAAGCATCGAAACTTCCATATAATATTTATCTCCCCAGTTGAACTGAATGAAGTAGAAACTATAATCAAAGATCTAAAAATATCAAGCCCTGGTTGGTACTTAGTAACTCCACATATTGTTCAATTAACATATCATACTTTCTTACTTCATTTAACACATGTTATTAACTTGTCGTTAACTAAAGGTAATTTTCCAGACGACCTGAAAAGAGCAAAAGTGATCCCGATATACAAAGGCGGTGACAAGACACGTGTAAGCAATTACCGTCCAATATCGATTTTGCCAGTTTTTTCAAGTTCTAGAAAAAATAATGTACAACAGATTAACATATTTCATAAACAAACATAATATCTTATATGATTGCCAGTTTGGATTTAGGAAGAAGCATTCTACAAACATGGCTCTTGTGTAACTAGTAGACAAAATTTCCACAGCTATAAATAGTGGTGACTACTTACTAGGAGTTTTTCTTGACTTCAGTAAAGCTTTCGATACAGTTGACCATAAAATATTACTTAATAAACTAGAACATTATGGCATTAGAGGAAGAACACTTGCCTGGCTGGAAAGTTATTTGTCTAATAGAACGCAGAATGTTTTATTTGATGGAATAAAATCGAACATTCATTCTTCAAAAAGTAATGTATTATATAAAACCATTAGATACCGAGGTGTCAAATTATGGAACTATATGGCGACAACAGTGGATTGTAATTGTAGTTATGCATTAGCAACGTTTAAACGTCAACTTAAGAATTTTTTGCTAGTAAATAATATTAATGACATATATAAATAGCATTCTTCGTTGCTATTTTACATGAAGTATTCATGAAAATAGTACTGTTGTGATTCATGTTTCTGTTTTTTCTTCTTTCTTCAATCACACAAATTGTTATCTTGCACCATGGAATTTACCTATATATCACATGTATTGTGAGGGCTAATCAGCCACTCGTGGCTTTATACCCTCATTACAGAAACCATGGCAATCTATGTAATTGATTGGAAAGTATCACAGTTTCTGTAATAAACCATTAATAATAATAATAGATAGCGCGAGAACGCTAAGCGACTCGCTAGTGCTCGCGCGGTTGTTCCATTGGGTGGACGGTTCCGCCTTCAGTTTTTTCAAGCAGCAGCCAGACTCTTCTTTTCATACTTTTAGGGGAATTTTTCACGATTTCACCTTCTAGTCCACCTATCTCCGCTGCAGCAGTGGTGGTGCCGGGGTCTTTCCTGGTGGATTCATCACAGACACACGTTGTTTTTCCGGGGTTTTTTTTTTTTTTATGCTGAGGAGTCAACTTCATGTTTCCTTTCAAGATGTTATAAGCGCACTCGCATAAACCGCAAATAAGGTCGGCGCCGGCGTTGGCGAAGATGACGATTCCCAACGTTGTATTCTTCTTCCTATTCAGCATCTGCAGACACAAGATATATCTCTTCACGCGCTCTGACATATTGACAAATGACGCCTAGGTAGATGCATCTCGACTTATATACTTTCGGCACGTAGAAGTACTGAACGGCGTCGTCAGGAAAGATGCTAGTGAGCAGGCGCCCTATTTCCGACGTCTCCTGTTTCAGGTCGACCAGGGGATAGCAGTAGGCTAATGACGACATGGCGTCTTTGAACGCGTCCTGCATGTATTTCACTCGACCAGGATACATCTGACTCACAGACTCTTGATCAACACCATGTACTGCGCGTTCAGGCTTACTTTGCGGTTTCCCTTCCCTTTCGGAAACATGTTGTGCAGGAGATACACGAAGGACATGTTGGATTGATGACTTTGTTTAGTGAACAAGATTGTCCGTTTCCGTCATAAGGTTGTCGAGGACGACGATATTTCTACTTCTCGCATTAAAGGTCGCTTGGTCCAGTAAACCGTCTACGAATTCTAGTTAGCCATAGAGGAGTACGCGGTTTGCCACTGGCCGTACCACCACAAGAGTTTCTCTGGCGGCGGCTGTATCTTATATGAAGCGAAACGAAGAAGACGGGTGACGAACGTGGTCTTACCACACTCCATAGGACCGGCTACAGTACCCGTATAAGGAAGATTCGACATCTCATCCATATCGGCGATTTGTACGTATCCCATTTTAATCTTCTGCATTTATTACGCACCTCCTTCAATACCTTTCCGAGCGTGTTTCAACCTTTTTTAGAAGTCCAGCCGACCCTAAAAAACATCTTTCGACGGCACCCACTCCACCAGTTTCACAATCATAACTTACGTAGTATTTTCTTATAACTTACGTGACGGAGATGAAAGGTTAACATACAATCCCCTTTGTGGATAATCTAGTTATCTATTTAGTTCGATATCAGTCTAGCCTTCGTGAACATTTGTAACATGCAGGACATCTATTTAGGGTAAGACCACATTAAGGATCCGTCCGCCGAAAGAGTGCACTTGAAAATACCGTTTTGGTGTGATATGCGTCAATTTGTTTCGATCATTTTGAAATGGGATATGTTTGTCTCGTGAATTCTGGATGTTCTACTGCATTAGACAAGATAAAACGTCAGATGGGAATGAGTTTTCAAACACATAATTTGCGGAGTATTTTCTTGTAACTTACGTGACGGAGATGAAAGGGTAACATACATTCCCTTTGTGGTTAATCTAGTTACGTGTGTAGTTTGACATCATTCTAGCCTTCGTGAAGATTTGTAATATGCAGGACATATATCTGGGGTAAGACCACATTAAGGATCCGTCCGCCGAAAGAGTGCACTTGAAAATACCGTTTTCGTGTGATATGCGTGAATTTTTGTCATTCATTTTGATATGGAATATGTTTGTGTCGTGAATGTTGAATGTACTACTGCATTAGACAAGATAAAACATCACATGGGAATGAATTTTCACACCCATAACTTACGTAGTATTTTCTTGTAACTTACGTGACAGAGATGAAAGGGTAACATACATCCCCCTTGGTGAATAATCTGTTGATGTGTTGAGCTTAATATCAGCCTAGCCTTCTTGAAGATGTTTGATATGCAGGACATAATTGTTTTTAATCGTTTTGATATGGGACATGTTTGTGTCGTGAATGCCGAATGTTCTACTGCATTAGACAAGATAAAACATCACATGGGAATTAGTTTTCTCACCCATAACTCACGTAATATTTTCTTGTAACTTACGTGATCAAGATGAAAGGGTAACACACATTCCCATTAGTGGTTAATCTAGTTATGTGTGTAGTTTGATATCAGTCTAGCCTTCGTGAAGATTTGTAACATGCATGACATCTTTTTTGGGGATAAGACCACATTAAGAATCCGTTCGCCGAAAGAGTGTGCTTCAAAATCCCGTTTTGGAGTGATATGTGTGAATTGTTTTGATAATTTTGACAGTGGATATGTTTGTCTCGCGAATTCTGAATGTACTACTGCATTAGACAAGATAAAACATCAAATGGGAATGAGTTTTTACATCCATAACTTACGTAGTATTTTCTTGTAACTTACGTGAATAAGATGAAAAGGTAACATATATTCCCCTTAGTGGTTAATCTAGTTATGTGTGCAGTTTGATATAAGTCTAGCCTTCGTGAAGATTTGTAACATGCAGGACATAATTTTGAGGTAAGATCACATGAAGGATCCATCCGCCGAAAGAATGCGCTTGAAAATACCGTTTTGGTGTGATATGCGTGAATTTGTTTTAATCATTTTGATATGGGACATGTTTGTTTCGTGAATGCTGAATGTACTACTGCATTAGACAAGATAAATCATTAAATGGGAATGAGTTTTCACACACATAATTTCCGTAGTATTTTCTTGTAACTTACGTGACGGAGATGAAAGGGTAACGTACATTTTCCTTTGTAGTTAATCTAGTTACGTGTGTAGTTTGATATTATTGTAGCCTTCGTGAAGATTTGTAACATGCAGGACATATATTTGGGGTAAGACATCATTAAGGATCCGACCGCCGATAGAGTGCACTTGAAAATATCGTATTGGTGTGATATGCGTGAATTTTTTTCAATCATTTTGATATGGGACATGTTTGTGTCGTGAATGCTGAATGTACTACCGCATTAGACAAAATAAAACAACAAATGGGAATGAGTTTTCACCCACATAACTTCCATAGTATTTTCTTATAACTTACGTGAAGGACATGAAAGGGTAACGTACATTCCCCTTTGTAGTTAATCTAGTTATGTTTGTAGTTTGATATCAGTCTAGCCTTCGTGAAGATTTGTAACATGCAGGACATAAATTTGAAGTACGACAACATGAAGGATCCCTCCGCCGAAAGAGTGCATTTGAAAATACCGTTTTGGTGTGATATGCGTGAATTTGTTTTAATCATTTTAATATGGGACATATTTGTGTCGTGAATGCTGAATGTACTACCGCATTAGACAAGATAAACATCACATGGGAATGAATTTTCACACCCATATTTTACGTAATATTTTCTTGTAACTTACGTGACGGGTATGAAAGGGTAACATACATTCCCATATGTGTTTAATCTAGTTATGTGTGTAGTTTGATATCAGTCTAGCCTTCGTGAAGTTTTGTAAGATGCAGGACATCTATTTTGGATAAGACCACATAAACGATCCGTCCGCCGAAAAAGTGCATTTTAAAATACCGTTTTGGTGTGATATGCGTGAATTTGTTTCAATCATTTTGATATGGGACATGTTTGTGTCGTCAATGCTGAATGTACTACCGCATTAGACAAGATAAAACAACAAATGGGAATGAGTTTTCACACACATAACTTCCATAGTATTTTCTTGTAACTTACGTGAAGGACATGAAAGGGTAACATACATTCCCCTTTGAGGTTAATCTAGTTATGTGCGTAGTTTGATATCAGTCTAGCATTCTTGAAGATTTGCATCATGCAGGATCTCTTTTTGGGGTAAGACAACATTAAGGATCCGTCCTCCCAAAGAGTGCACTTGAAAATATAGTTTTGGTGTGATATGCGTGAATTTTTTTAATCACTTTGACATGGGACATGTTTTTCTCCTGAATATTGGATGTACTACTGCTTTAGACAAGATCAAACATCACATGGGAAAGAGTTTTCACACCCATAACTTACGTAATATTTTCTTGTAACTTACGTGACGGAGATGAAAGGGTAACGTACATACCCCTTTGTAGATGATCTAGTTATGTGTGTAGTTTGATATCAGTCTAGCCTTCGGGAAGATTTGTAACATGCAGGACATACATTTGAAATAAGACAACATGAAGGATCCCTCCGCCGAAAGAATGCATTTGAAAATACCGTTTTGGTGTGATATGCGTGAATTTGTTTTAATCATTTTAATATGGGACTTATTTGTTTCGTGAATACTGAATGTACTCTTGCAATAGGCAAGATAAAACATCAAGTGGGAATGAGTTTTCACACCCATAACTTACATAGTATTTTCTTGTAACTTACGTGGCGGACATGAAACGGTAACATACCTTCCCCATTGTGGTTAATCTAGTTATGTGTGTAGTTTGATTTCTGTCTAGCTTTCGTGAAGATTTGTAACATGCAGGCTATCTTTTTGGGGTAAGATCACATTAACGATCCGTCAGCTGAAAGAGTGCACTTGAAAATACCGTTTTGGTGTGATATCCGTGAATTTGTTTCGATCATTTTGTCATGGGATATGTTTGCCTCGTGAATTATAAAAGTACTACAGCATTAGACTAGATAAAACATCAAGTGGGAATGAGTTTTCACACCCATAACTTACATAGTATTTTCTTGTAACTTACGTGATGGACATGAAACGGTAACATACCTTCCCCATTGTTTTTAATCTAGTTATGTGTGTAGTTTGATATCAGTCTAACCTTCTTGAAGATTTGTATCATGCAGGATATCTTTTTGGGGTAAGACCACATTAACAATCCGTTCGCCGAAACAGTGCACTTGAAAATACCGTTTTCGTGTGATATGCGTAAATTTTTTAGATCACTTTGACACGGGACCTGTTTGTGTTCTGAATGTTGAATGTACTACTGCATCAGACAAGGTAAAACATCACATGGGAATGAATTTTCACACACATAAATTCCATAGTATTTTCTTGTAACTTACGTGACGGACATGAAAAGGTAACATACCTTCCCCATTGTGGTTAATCTAGTTATGTGTGTAGTTTGATATCTGTCTAGCCTTCGTGAAGATTTGTAACATGCAGGTCATCTTTTTGGGGTAAGACCACATTATGGATCCGTTCGCAGAAAAAGTGCCCTTGAAAATCCCGTTTTGGTGTGACGTGCGTGAATTTTTTTCGATCACTTTGACATGGGACATGTTAGTCTCCTGAATATTGAATGTACTGCTGCATTAGACAAGATAAACATCACATGGGAATGAATTTTCACACCCATATTTTACGTAATATTTTCTTGTAACTTACGTGACGGGTATGAAAGGGTAACATACATTCCCATATGTGTTTAATCTAGTTATGTGTGTAGTTTGATATCAGTCTAGCCTTCGTGAAGTTTTGTAAGATGCAGGACATATATTTTGGATAAGACCACATTAAAGATCCGTCCGCCGAAAAAGTGCATTTTAAAATACCGTTTTGGTGTGATATGCGTGAATTTTGTTCAATCATTTTTATATGGGACATGTTTGTGTCGTGAAGATTTGTATCATGCAGGACATAAATTTGAGGTAAGATCACATGAAGGATCCGTCCGCCGAAAGAGTGCACTTGAAAATACCGTTTTGGTGTAATATGCGTGAATTTTGTTCGATCACTATGATATGGGACATGTTTGTCTGCTGAATATTGAATGTACTATTACATTAGACAACATAAAACATCACATGGGAATGAGTTTTCACACGCATAACTTACGTAGTATTTTCTTGTAATATACATGGCGGAGATGAAAGGTTAACATACATTCCCATTTGTGTTTAATCTAGTTATGTGTGTAGTTTGATATCAGTCTAGCCTTCGTGAAGATTTGTAAGATGCAGGACATCTATTTTGGATAAGACCACATAAACGATCCGTCCGCCGAAAAAGTGCATTTTAAAATACCGTTTTGGTGTGATATGCGTGAATTTGTTTCAATCATTTTGATATGGGACATGTTTGTGTCGTCAATGCTGAATGTACTACCGCATTAGACAAGATAAAACAACAAATGGGAATGAGTTTTCACACACATAACTTCCATAGTATTTTCTTGTAACTTACGTGAAGGACATGAAAGGGTAACATACATTCCCCTTTGAGGTTAATCTAGTTATGTGCGTAGTTTGATATCAGTCTAGCATTCTTGAAGATTTGCATCATGCAGGATCTCTTTTTGGGGTAAGACAACATTAAGGATCCGTCCTCCCAAAGAGTGCACTTGAAAATATAGTTTTGGTGTGATATGCGTGAATTTTTTTAATCACTTTGACATGGGACATGTTTTTCTCCTGAATATTGGATGTACTACTGCTTTAGACAAGATCAAACATCACATGGGAAAGAGTTTTCACACCCATAACTTACGTAATATTTTCTTGTAACTTACGTGACGGAGATGAAAGGGTAACGTACATACCCCTTTGTAGATGATCTAGTTATGTGTGTAGTTTGATATCAGTCTAGCCTTCGGGAAGATTTGTAACATGCAGGACATACATTTGAAATAAGACAACATGAAGGATCCCTCCGCCGAAAGAATGCATTTGAAAATACCGTTTTGGTGTGATATGCGTGAATTTGTTTTAATCATTTTAATATGGGACTTATTTGTTTCGTGAATACTGAATGTACTCTTGCAATAGGCAAGATAAAACATCAAGTGGGAATGAGTTTTCACACCCATAACTTACATAGTATTTTCTTGTAACTTACGTGGCGGACATGAAACGGTAACATACCTTCCCCATTGTGGTTAATCTAGTTATGTGTGTAGTTTGATTTCTGTCTAGCTTTCGTGAAGATTTGTAACATGCAGGCTATCTTTTTGGGGTAAGATCACATTAACGATCCGTCAGCTGAAAGAGTGCACTTGAAAATACCGTTTTGGTGTGATATCCGTGAATTTGTTTCGATCATTTGGTCATGGGATATGTTTGCCTCGTGAATTCTAAAAGTACTACTGCATTAGACTAGATAAAACATCAAGTGGGAATGAGTTTTCACACCCATAACTTACATAGTATTTTCTTGTAACTTACGTGATGGACATGAAACGGTAACATACCTTCCCCATTGTTTTTAATCTAGTTATGTGTGTAGTTTGATATCAGTCTAACCTTCTTGAAGATTTGTATCATGCAGGATATCTTTTTGGGGTAAGACCACATTAACAATCCGTTCGCCGAAAGAGTGCACTTGAAAATACCGTTTTCGTGTGATATGCGTACATTTTTTAGATCACTTTGACACGGGACCTGTTTGTGTTCTGAATGTTGAATGTACTACTGCATCAGACAAGGTAAAACATCACATGGGAATGAATTTTCACACACATAAATTCCATAGTATTTTCTTGTGACTTACGTGACGGACATGAAAAGGTAACATACCTTCCCCATTGTGGTTAATCTAGTTATGTGTGTAGTTTGATATCTGTCTAGCCTTCGTGAAGATTTGTAACATGCAGGTCATCTTTTTGGGGTAAGACCACATTATGGATCCGTTCGCAGAAAAAGTGCTCTTGAAAATCCCGTTTTGGTGTGACGTGCGTGAATTTTTTTCGATCACTTTGACATGGGACATGTTAGTCTCCTGAATATTGAATGTACTGCTGCATTAGACAAGATAAACATCACATGGGAATGAATTTTCACACCCATATTTTACGTAATATTTTCTTGTAACTTACGTGACGGGTATGAAAGGGTAACATACATTCTCATATGTGTTTAATCTAGTTATGTGTGTAGTTTGATATCAGTCTAGACTTCGTGAAGATTTGTAAGATGCAGGACATCTATTTTGCATAAGACCACATTAACGTTCCGTCCGCCGAAAAAGTGTATTTTTAAATACCGTTTTGGTGTGATATGCGTGAATTTTTTTCAATCATTTTTAGATGGGACATGTTTGTGTCGTGAATGCTGAATGTACTACCGCATTAGACAAGATAAAACAACAAATGGGAATGAGTTTTCACACACATAACTTCCATAGTATTTTCTTGTAACTTACGTGAATGAGATGAAAGGGTAACATACATTCCCATTTGAGTTTAATCTATTGATGTGTGCAGTTTGATATCAGTCTAGTTTAATATCAGTCTAACCTTCGTGAATATTTGTAAGTTCCAGGACATCTATTTGGGGTGAGACTTTTTACTATCCGTCAGCCGAAAATGTGCACTTGAAAATACTGTTTTGGTGTAATAAGCGTGAATTTTTAGATCACTTTGACATGGGTCCTGTTTGTGTTCTGAATGTTGAATGTACTACTGCATCAGACAAGATAAAACATCACATGGGAATGAGTTTTCACACACATAACTTCCGTAGTATTTTCTTGTAACTTACGTGATGGAGATGAAAGGGTAACGTACATTTTCCTTTCTAGTTAATCTAGTTAAATGTGCAGTTTGATATCATTTTAGCCTTCGTGAAGATTTGTAACATGCAGTACATCTATTTGGGTTAAGACAACATTAAGGATCCGACCGCCGAATGAGTGCACTTGAAAATATCGTACTGGTGTGATATGCGTGAATTTGGTTTGATTATTTTGACATGGTATATGTTTCTCTCGTGAATTCTGAATGTACTACTGCATTACACAAGACAAAACTTCAAATGGGAATCATGTTTCCCTCCCATAACTTACGTAGTACTTTCTTGTAACTTATGTGACGGAGAAGAAAGGGTAACATACCTTCCCCATTGTGGTTAATCTAGTTATGTGTGTAGTTTTATATCAGTGTAGCCTTCGTGAAGGTTAGTAACATGCAGGACATATTTTTGGGATAAGACCACATTAAGGATCCCTTCGCAGAAATAGTGCGCATGAAAATCCCCTTTTGGTGTAATATGCGAGAAAAAAAATTCCATCACTTTCACATGGGACACGCTTGTCTCCTGAATATTGAATGTACTACTACATTAGACAAGATAAACATCACACGGGAATGAGTTTTCACACACATAACTTCCATAATATTTTCTTGTAACTTACGTTACGGACATGAAAGGGAAACATGCCTTCCCCATTGTGGTTAATCTAGTTATGTGTGTAGTTTGATATCTGTCTAGCCTTCGTGAAGATTTGTAACATGCAGGTCATATTTTTATGGTAAGACCACATTAAGGATCCGTTCGCAGAAAGAGTGCGCTTGAAAATCCCGTTTTGGTGTGACATGCGTGAATTTTTTTCGATCACTTTGACATGGGACATGTTAGTCTCCTGAATATTGAATGTACTGCTGCATTAGACAAGATAAACACATCACATGGGAATTAATTTTCACACCCATATTTTACGTAATATTTTCTTGTAACTTACGTGACGGACATGAAAGGGTAACATACATTCCCCTTTGTGGTTATTCTAGTTATGTGTGTAGTTTGATATCAGTCTAGCCTTCGTGAAGATTTGTATCATGCAGGACATAAATTTGAGGTAAGATAACATGAAGGATCCGTCCGCCGAAAGAGTGCACTTGAAAATACAGTTTTGGTGTCATATGCGTGAATTTTGTTCGATCACTTTGATATGGGACATGTTTAACTGCTGAATATTGAATGTACTATTACATTAGACAACATAAAACATCACATGGGAATGAGTTTTCACACGCATAACTTACGTAGTATTTTCTTGTAATATACATGGCGGAGATGAAAGGGTAACATACATTCCCATTTGTGTTTAATCTAGTTATGTGTGTAGTTTGATATCAGTCTAGCCTTCGTGAAGATTTGTAAGATGCAGGATATCTATTTTGGATAAGACCACATAAACGATCCGTCCGCCGAAAAAGTGCATTTTAAAATACCGTTTTGGTGTGATATGCGTGAATTTGTTTCAATCATTTTGATATGGGACATGTTTGTGTCGTCAATGCTGAATGTACTACCGCATTAGATAAGATAAAACAACAAATGGGAATGAGTTTTCACACACATAACTTCCATAGTATTTTCTTGTAACTTACGTGAAGGACATGAAAGGGTAACATACATTCCCCTTTGCGGTTAATCTAGTTATGTGCGTAGTTTGATATCAGTCTAGCATTCTTGAAGATTTGCATCATGCAGGATATCTTTTTGGGGTAAGACAACATTAAAGATCCGTCCTCCCAAAGAGTGCACTTGAAAATATAGTTTTGGTGTGATATGCGTGAATTTTTTTAATCACTTTGACATGGGACATGTTTTTCTCCTGAATATTGGATGTACTACTGCTTTAGACAAGATCAAACATCACAAGGGAATGAGTTTTCACACCCATAACTTACGTAGTATTTTCTTGTAACTTACGTAACGGAGATGAAAGGGTAATACACATTCCCATTTCTGTTTAATTTAGTTTGATATCAGTCTAGCCTTCGTGATGATTTGTAACGTGCAGGACATAATTATGTGGTAAGATCACATTAAGGAACCGTCCGCCGAAAGAGTGCATTTGAAAATACCGTTTTGGTGTGATATGCGTAATGTGTTTCGATCATTTTGTCATGGGATATGTTTGCCTCGTGAAATCTGAATGTACTACTGCATTAGACAAGATAAAACATCAAATGGGAATGAGTTTTCACACACATAACTTCCGTAGTATTTTCTTGTAACTTATGTGACGGAGATGAAAGGGTAACGTACATTCCCCTTTGTAGTTAATCTAGTTATGTTTGTAGTTTGATATCAGTCTAGCCTTCGTGAAGATTTGTAACATGCAGGACATAATTTTGAGGTAAGATCACATGAAGGATCCCTCCGCCGAAAGAGTGCACTTGAAAATACCGTTTTGGTGTGATATGCGTGAATTTGTTTTAATCATTTTGATATGGGACTTTTTTTTCGTGAATACTGAATGTACTACTGCATGAGATAAGTTGAAACATCAAATGGGAATGAGTTTCCACATGCATAACTTCCGTAGTATTTTCTTGTAACTTACGTGACGGAGATGAAAGGGTAACGTACATACCCCTTTGTAGATGATCTAGTTATGTGTGTAGTTTGATATCAGTCTAGCCTTCTTGAAGATTTGTAACATGCAGGACATAAATTTGAAGTAAGACAACATGAAGGATCCCTCCGCCGAAAGAGTGCATTTGAAAATACCGTTTTGGTGTGATATGCGTGAATTTGTTTTAATCATTTTAATATAGGACATATTTGTTTCGTGAATACTGAATGTACTATTGCAATAGGCAAGATAAAACATGAAGTGGGAATGAGTTTTCACACCCATAACTTACATAGTATTTTCTTGTAACTTACGTGGCGGACATGAAACGGTAACATACCTTCCCCATTGTGGTTAATCTAGTTATGTGTGTAGTTTGATTTCTGTCTAGCCTTCGTGAAGATTTGTAACACGCAGGATATCTTTTTGGGGTAAGATCACATTAACGATCCGTCAGCTGAAAGAGTGCACTTGAAAATACCGTTTTGGTGTGATATCCGTGAATTTGTTTCGATCATTTTGTCATGGGATATGTTTGCCTCATGAATTCTAAAAGTATTACTGCATTAGAAAAGATAAAACATCAAGTGGGAATGAGTTTTCACACCCATAACTTACATAGTATTTTCTTGTAAATTAAGTGACGGACATGAAAGGGTAACATACCTTCGCCATTGTGGTTAATCTAGTTATGTATGTAGTTTCATATCTGTCTAGCCTTCGTGAAGATTTGTAAGAAGCAGGACATCTATTTGGGGTAAGACCATATTAACGATCCGTCAGCTGAAAGAGTGCACTTGAAAATACGGTTTTGGTGTGATATCCGTGAATTTGTTTCGATCATTTTGTCATGGGATATGTTTGCCTCGTGAATTCTAAAAGTACTACTGCATTAGACTAGATAAAACATCAAGTGGGAATGAGTTTTCACACCCATAACTTACATAGTATTTTCTTGTAACTTACGTGATGGACATGAAACGGTAACATACCTTCCCCATTGTTTTTAATCTAGTTATGTGTGTAGTTTGATATCAGTCTAACCTTCTTGAAGATTTGTATCATGCAGGATATCTTTTTGGGGTAAGACCACATTAACAATCCGTTCGCCGAAAGAGTGCACTTGAAAATACCGTTTTCGTGTGATATGCGTACATTTTTTAGATCACTTTGACACGGGACCTGTTTGTGTTGTGAATGTTGAATGTACTACTGCATCAGACAAGGTAAAACATCACATGGGAATTAATTTTCACACACATAAATTCCATAGTATTTTCTTGTAACTTACGTGACGGACTTGAAAAGGTAACATACTTTCCCCATTGTGGTTAATCTAGTTATGTGTGTAGTTTGATATCTGTCTAGCCTTCGTGAAGATTTGTAACATGCAGGTCATCTTTTTGGGGTAAGACCACATTATGGATCCGTTCGCAGAAAAAGTGCGCTTGAAAATCCCGTTTTGGTGTGACGTGCGTGAATTTTGTTCGATCACTTTGACATGGGACATTTTAGTCTCCTGAATATTGAATGTACTGCTGCATTAGACAACATAAAACATCACATGGGAATGAATTTTCACACACATATTTTACGTAATATTTTCTTGTAACTTACGTGACGGGTATGAAAGGGTAACATACATTCCCATATGTGTTTAATCTAGTTATGTGTGTAGTTTGATATCAGTTTAGCCTTCGTGAAGATTTGTAAGATGCAGGACATATATTTTGGATAAGACCACATTAACGATTCGTCCGCCGAAAAAGTGCATTTTAAAATACCATTTTGGTGTGATATGTGTGAATTTTTTTCAATCATTTTTATATGGGACATGTTTGTGTCGTGAATGCTGAATGTACTACCGCATTAGACAAGATAAAACAACAAATGGGAATGAGTTTTCACACACATAACTTCCATAGTATTTTCTTGTAACTTACGTGAATGAGATGAAAGGGTAACATACATTCCCATTTGCGGTTAATCTATTTATGTGTGCAGTTTGATATCAGTCTAGTTTAATATCAGTCTAACCTTCGTGAAGATTTGTAAGTTGCTGGACATCTATTTGGGGTAAGACTTTTTACTATCCGTCAGCCGAAAATGTGCACTTGAAAATACTGTTTTGGTGTAATAAGCGTGAATTTTTAGATCACTTTGACATGGGACCTGTTTTTGTTCTGAATGTTGAATGTACTACTGCATCAGACAAGATAAAACATCACATGGGAATGAGTTTTCACACACATAACTTCCGTAGTATTTTCTTGTAACTTACGTGATGGAGATGAAAGTGTAACGTACATTTTCCTTTGTAGTTAATCTAGTTAAGTGTGCAGTTTGATATCATTTTAGCCTTCGTGAAGATTTGTAACATGCAGTACATCTATTTGGGGTAAGACAACATTAAGGATCCGACCGCCGAATGAGTGCACTTGAAAATGTCGTACTGGTGTGATATGCGTGAATTTGGTTTGATTATTTCGACATGGTATATGTTTCTCTCGTGAATTCTGAATGTACTACTGCATTACACAAGACAAAACTTCAAATGGGAATCATGTATACCTCCCATAACTTACGTAGTACTTTCTTGTAACTTATGTGACGGAGAAGAAAGGGTAACATACCTTCCCCATTGTGGTTAATCTAGTTATGTGTGTAATTTTATATCAGTCTAGCCTTCGTGAAGGTTAGTAACATGCAGGACATATTTTTGGGGTAAGACCACATTAAGGATCCCTTCGCAGAAAGAGTGCGCTTGAAAATCCCCTTTTGGTGTAATATACGAGAAAAAAAATTCCATCACTTTGACATGGGACCCGCTTGTCTCCTGAATATTGAATGTACTACTACATTAGACAAGATAAACTTCACACGGGAATGAGTTTTCACACACATAACTTCCATAATATTTTCTTGTAACTTACGTTACGGACTTGAAAGGGTAACATACCTTCCCCATTGTGGTTAATCTAGTTATGTGTGTAGTCTGATATCTGTCTAGCCTTCGTGTAGATTTGTAACATGCAGGTCATCTTTTTATGGTAAGACCACATTAAGGATCCGTTCGCAGAAAGAGTGCGCTTGAAAATCCCGTTTTGGTGTGACATGCATGAATTGTTTTCGATCACTTTGACATGGGACATGTTAGTCTCCTGAATATTGAATGTACTGCTGCATTAGACAAGATAAAACATCACATGGGAATGAATTTTCACACCCATATTTTATGTAATATTTTCTTGTAACTTACGTGACGGACATGAAAGGGTAACATACATTCCCCTTTGTGGTTAATCTAGTTATGTGTGTAGTTTGATATCATTTTAGCCTTCCTGAAGATTTGTAACATGCAGTACATCTATTTGGGGTAACAAAATATTAAGGATCCGACCGCCGAATGAGTGCACTTGAAAATATCGTACTGGTGTGATATGCGTGAATTTGGTTTGATTATTTTGACATGGTATATGTTTCTCTCGTGAATTCTGAATGTACTACTGCATTACACAAGACAAAACTTCAAATGGGAATCATGTTTACCTCCCATAACTTACGTAGTACTTTCTTGTAACTTATGTGACGGAGAAGAAAGGGTAACATACCTTCCCCATTGTGGTTAATCTAGTTATGTGTGTAGTTTTATATCAGTCTAGCCTTCGTGAAGGTTAGTAACATGCAGGACATATTTTTGGGGTAAGACCACATTAAGGATCCCTTCGCAGAAAGAGTGCGCTTGAAAATCCCCTTTTGGTGTAATATGCGAGAAAAAAAATTCCATCACTTTGACATGGGACACGCTTGTCTCCTGAATATTGAATGTACTACTACATTAGACAAGATAAACATCACACGGGAATGAGTTTTCACACACATAACTTCCATAATATTTTCTTGTAACTTACGTTACGGACTTGAAAGGGTAACATACCTTCCCCATTGTGGTTAATCTAATTATGTGTGTAGTCTGATATCTGTCTAGCCTTCGTGAAGATTTGTAACATGCAGGTCATCTTTTTTATGGTAAGACCACATTAAGGATCCGTTCGCAGAAAGAGTGCGCTTGTAAATCCCGTTTTGGTGTGACATGCGTGAATTGTTTTCGATCACTTTGACATGGGACATGTTAGTCTCCTGAATATTGAATGTACTGCTGCATTAGACAAGATAAAACATCACATGGGAATGAATTTTCACACCCATATTTTACGTAATATTTTCTTGTAACTTACTTGACGGACATGAAAGGGTAACATACATTCCCCTTTGTGGTTAATCTAGTTATGCGTGTAGTTTTATATCATTTTAGCCTTCGTGAAGATTTGTAACATGCAGTACATCTATTTGGGGTAAGACAACATTAAGGATCCGACCGCCGAATGAGTGCACTTGAAAATATCGTACTGGTGTGATATGCGTGAATTTGGTTTGATTATTTTGACATGGTAAATGTTTCTCTCGTGAATTCTGAATGTACTACTGCATTACACAAGACAAAACTTCAAATGGGAATCATGTTTACCTCCCATAACTTACGTAGTACTTTCTTGTAACTTATGTGACGGAGAAGAAAGGGTAACATACCTTCCCCATTGTGGTTAATCTAGTTTTGTGTGTAGTTTTATATCAGTCTAGCCTTCGTGAAGGTTAGTAACATGCGGGACATATTTTAGGGGTCAGACCACATTAAGGATCCCTTCGCAGAAAAAGTGCACTTGAAAATCCCCTTTTGGTGTAATATGCGAGAATTTGTTTCGATCACTTTGACATGGGACATGCTTGTCTCCTGAATATTGAATGTACTACTACATTAGACAAGATAAACATCACACAGGAATGAGTTTTCACACCCATAACTTACGTAGTATTTTCTTGTAACTTACGTAACGGAGATGAAAGGGTAACATACTTTCCCCATTGTGGTTAATCTAGTTATGTGTGCAGTTTGATATCAGTCTAGCCTTCGTGAAAATTTGTAAGATGCAGGACATCTATTTGGGGTAAGACCACATTAACGATCCGTCCGCCAAAAGAGTGCACTTGAAAATACCGTTTTGGTGAGATATGCGTAAATTATTTTCAATCATTTTGATATGGGACATGTTTGTTTTGTGAATGCTGAATGTACTACTGCAATAGACAACATAAAACATCAAATAGGAATGAGTTTTCACACTCATAACTTACATAGTATTTTCTTGTATCTTACGTGACGGAGATGACAACGTAACATACATTCCCATTTGTGTTTAATCTAGTTATGTGTGTACTTTTGATATCAGTCTAGCCTTCGTGAAGATTTGTAAGATGCAGGACATCTATTTGGGGTAAGACCACATTAACGATCCTTCCGTCGAAAGAGTGCACTTAAAAATACCGGTTTGGTGTGATATGCTTGAATTTTTTGGATCACTTTCACATGGGACATGTTTGTCTCCTGAATATTGTATCTACTACTGCATCATACAAGATAAAACATCACATGGGAATGAGTTTTCACACCCATAACTTACGTTGTAATTTCTTGTAAATTACGTGACGGAGATGAAAGGGTAACATACATTCCCGTTTGTGTTTAATCTAGTTATGGGTGTAGTTTCATATCATTGTAGCCTTCGTGAGGATTTGAAACTTGCAGGACATATATTTGGGGTAAGACCACATTAAGGATCCGACCGTCGAAAGAGTGCACATGAAAATACCGTATTGGTGTGATATGCGTGAACTTGGTTCGATCGTTTTTACATGGTATAATAAGACCACATTAACGACCCGTCCGCCGAAAGAGAGCATTTTAAAATACCGTTTTGGTGTGATATGCCTGAATGTTTTTCAATTATTTTGATATGGGACATGTTTGTGTTGTGAAAGCTGAATGTACTACTGCATTAGACAAGATAAAACAACAAATGGGAAAGAGTTTTCACACACATAACTTCCATGGTATTTTCTTGTAACTTACGTGAAGGACATGAAAGGGTAACATACATTCCCCTTTGTGGTTAATCTATTTATGTGTGTAGTTTGATATCAGTCTAGCCTTCGTGAAGATTTGTAACATGCAGGATATAAATTTGAGGTAAGACAACATGAAGGATCCCTCCGCCGAAAGAGTGCACTTGAAAATACCGTTTTGGTGTGATATAACGACCCGTCCGCCGAAAGAGTGCATTTTAAAATACCGAATTTGTTTCAATCATTTTGATATGGGACATGTTTGTGTCGTGAAAGCTGAATGGACTACAGCATTAGACAAGATAATACAACAAATGGGAATTAGTTTTCACACACATAACTTCCATAGTATTTTCTTGTAACTGACGTGAAGGACATGAAAGGGTAACATACATTCCCCTTTGTGGTTAATCTAGTTATGTGTGTAGTTTTATATCAGTCTAGACTTCGTGAAGGTTAGTAACATGCAGGACATATTTTTGGGGTAAGACCACATTAAGGATCCCTTCGCCGAAAGAGTGCGCTTGAAAATACCGGATTGGTGTGATATGCGTGAATTGTTATCAATCATTTTGATATGGGACATGTTTGTTTTGTGAATATTGAATGTACAACTGCATCAGACAAGATAAAACATCACATTGGAATGAATTTTCACAGCCATAATTTCCGTAGTATTTTCTTGTAACTTACGTGACGGAGATGAAAGGGTAACATACATTCCCGTTTGTGTTTAATCTAGTTATGTGTGTAGTTTGATATCAGTCTAGCCTTCGTGAAGATTTGTAAGATGCAGTACATCTATTTTGGATAAGACCACATTAACGATCCGTCCGCCGAAAGAGTGCATTTTAAAATACCGTTTTGGTGTGATATGCGTGAATTGTTTTCAATCATTTTGATATGGGACATGATTGTGTCGTGAATGCTGAATGTACAACCGCATTAGACAAGATCAAACGTCAAATGGGAATGAGTTTTCACACCCATAACTTACGCAGTATTTTCTTGTAACTTACGTGACTTACGTAGTTAATCTAGTTACGTGTGTACTTTGATATCATTCTAGCTTTCGTGAAGATTTGTAACATGCAGAACATCTATTTGGGGTAAGACCACATTAAGGAGCCGTCCGCCGAAAGAGTGCACTTGAAAATACCGTTTTGGTGTGATATGCTTGAATTTGGTACGATCATTTTGATGTGGGATATGTTTGTCTCGTGAATTCTGAATGTACCACTCCATTAGAAAAGATAAAATATCAAGTCGGAATGAGTTTTCACACCCATAACTTACATAGTATTTTCTTGTAACTTACGTTACGGACATGAAAGGGTAACATCCATTCCCCGTTGTGGTTAATCTAGTTACGTGTGTAGTTTGATATCAGTCTTGCCTTCTTGAAGATTTGTAACATGCAGGTCATCTATTTGGGGTAAGACCACATTAACGATCCGTCAGCCGAAAAAGGACACTTGAAAATACCGTTTTGGTGTGATATGCGTGAATCTTTTCGATCACTTTGACATGGGACATGTTTGTTTCCTGAATATTGAATGTACTACTACATTAGACAAGATAAAACTTCACATGGGAATGAATTTTCACACACATGACTTACGTAGTATTTTCTTGTAAATTACTTGACGTAAATGAAAGGGTAACATACATTACCCTTTGTGGTTAATCTAGTTTTGTGTGTAGTTTGATACCAGTCTAGCCTTCGTTAAGATTTGTAACATGCAGGACATATATTTGGGGTAAGACAACATTAAGATTCCCATGTGATGTTTTTTCTTGTCTAATGCTGTAGTACATTCAATATTGAAGAGACAAACATGTCCAATGTCAACGTGATCGAAAAAATTCACGTATATCACTCCAAAACGGTATTTTCAAGTGCACTCTTTCGGCTGACGGATCTATAATGTGGTCTTACCCCAAATAGATGTCGTGCATGTCACAAATCTTCATGAAGGCTAGACTGATATCAAACTACACACATAACTAGATTAACCACAAAGGGGAATGTATGTTATCCTTTCATCACCTTCGCGTAAGTTACAAGAAAATACTACTTAAGTTATGGGTGTGAAACTAATTCCCATTTGATGTTTTATCTTGTCTACTGTAATAGTCCAATAATAGTCCAATATTCAGGAAACAAACATATCCCATGTCAAAGTGATCGAAAAATGTCACGCATATCACACCAAAACGGTTTTTTCAAGTGCACTCTTTTGGGCGGACGGATCCTTAATGTGGTCTTACCCCAAAAAGATGTCCTGTATGTTACAAATGTTCACGAAAGCTAGACTGATATCGGACTGCACACATAACTAGATTAACCACAAAAGGGAATATATGTTACCTTTTCATTTGCGTCACGTAAGTTACAAGAAAATACTACGTAAGTTATGGGTGTGAAAACTCATTCCCATGTGACTTTTTACCTTGTCTAATGTAGTAGTACATTCATTATTCAGGAAACAAACATGTCCCATGTCAAAGTGATCGAAAAAATTCACGCATATCACACCGAAGCGGTAATTTCTTTTTACAAGAGGCACGCATTTTGTGTAACACAGTCCACTTGAAACAGCTTAAAACGGGAAGAAAGAGGAACAAAGTGTGATGAAAGACGTGCGACATAAGACGACGGCCCGTTCATTCTCTACGAATATTCACGAGGAAGTATACATCCCGACTGCGGTGAAGTGGCTGTTCTCGCTATTGCCCAAGCACCAACGCAGAACAAGTACATGAGCTGAGTGCTCTGCGGCCGTTCGCACAGCTTGGAGACATGCGGACGGTTTCAGAAAAAAACTCGCGGAACGCAAGGCCTTCTTGAGGAAGAAAGGGTATTGCTACGGATGCATGGATGGAAGACATCTTTCACGGACTTGCAACAAGAGAACAAATTGTCAAACCTGTGGCGGCCTCCATCCGACTCTGCTGCATTATGATGTGGGACAAAAGGAAACGAGCACCACTACCGAAGTAGATGCGAAGGTAACTTTTCACCGCACTTCACCAGTTCTGTGCGTGTTGTATCACACCAAACTGATAGTGATGACGTGGCAGGTCATTACAACTCAATGATTGTGCCAATGGTGTTGTATCACAAGGACGCACCAGGTGAGACAGTCAAGGTGTACGCACTGTTAGATGATGATCTAACTCGACCTTCATTTCCCAACAAACATTGGACAACCTGAAGGCTGCCGGACAACCAATGAAGATAAAGCTGGAATGTTATGAGAGAGATATATTGACAGTGAGGTGGTACACGGACTGTCTGTGTGTAATCTCAATGATGGAAAGTCCAATCCCATTGCCAGGGGCATACGTGAGGGAATCAATTCCAACAAACAGGAGTTTGATTCCACTGCCGGAGACAGCTATGCAGTGGCGCCATCTCACCAATGTAGCAGATCAGTTACTCGCCTCCCTTCCTCCATCCATCCCTCCCTGCCTCCCTCCCTCCCTCTCCCCTACCTCCCTCTCTCTGTGTTTCTGTCTGCAGAACCTCGAGAAGCTGATATTCTGATTACATCCTCCATGTTGGCACCTAAATCGTATCCAATTCAATAGACTGCTACCTACCACTGACGAAGAAATGAGGAACATTAACAGTCTCTGCCCTGAAAGACATGCAATCTGGATTACTGGATTACTGCCTCACTGATCTGAAGAAAACACTACATATCGGGTTTCCCACTCTGATGGCACAGCGAGCAATAGCGTCATGCAAGGACTATTTCCGACCATTCTGAGAACAGAAATTCTAAAAACCGATACTCTCAACTAAGATCTATTGAAAGATTTCAAACAAGTCTTCAAAATACTGTTGATCGGCAAAATCCTACAGAAATATGTTGCAGTTCGTTGTCTGATTGACCATCTCACAGTGAATGAACGGCATCATTCAATATCATTCATCATATAAGATGCTTCACAGTACGGAGACTGCCTGGTGCGTGTCTAGCGTGACACTGCTGGTGCGCTCGACACGAATTGTGAAGTGCCGTTTGTAATGCTCTTCGTAACGATTAATCAACAGCATTTGACACGGTTTACAAAGTTGGCATTCGTAGAACTCCTAGAGTTTGGTGAGCTGACTAACACTACGATGAATCCATAAAACATGTTGATTCCTGGGTGTTTTAACTTGCAGATGGATTATAAATAAAATTATTGCACGAACCGCTTTCTAGACATCTTGGAAGCTGCAGATCTGACACAGCAAGTAGAAGACCCGACAGTTGCTGCTGGACCCACAGTCGATTTGCTGATAACTCGTTCCTGTGGCGTGTTTCTTAACAACGTAAGTTCAGACATCCAACATATGTCAGACCATTCAGCGATTCACTGCACTTTGCAACTAACGAAGCCACCAAACATTCGGGTAAAGAGGACGAGTCGAAGTTGTAGATATATCAGTGCCGCTGCTGGAGTAATGGCTGGAGTGATGGTTGGACGGATGGTTGGAGTGGTGTTTGGGTGTGTGGTTGGAGTGATGACTGGAGTGATGGCTGGATTGATGGTTGGATGGTTGGTTGGAGCGATGACTAAAGCGATGGTTGGAGTGGTGCTTAGAGTGATAGCTTAAGGGATGACTGGAGTGAAGGTTGGAGGGGTAGTTGGAGTGATGGTTATGGTGATGACTTGAGTGATTGCTGGAGTTATGACTGGAGTGATGTCTGGGGTGACTACTGGATTGATGGCTGGATAAATATATTGGGTCATGATTGGAGTGATGGTTGGATAAATAGCTGGGGTGATGGTTGGAGTGATGATTGGAGTGTTGGCTGGAAGGACAGCTGGAATGATGACTGAAGTGTTGGTTGGATTCATAACTGGAGTTAAATAGCTGAGTGATGGCTAGAGTGATGGCTGGATCGTTGTTTGAAGTGATGGTTGGAGTGATGGATGGTACAATTGTTGTCTTGGAAATGGGGAAAAGGTTACAAGAGTGATTTTACACGGAAAATTGTGTGTGCTGCAATGCTATCACCTACTTTTCCATCTGTACGGATGTAAGCCAACTTTCTGTTGTATTTGGAACCGTGAATGAGGAGACATGAGGCTGTTAGCGAGAACTGTCGTGGACAAAACTGAGTGGCGTGGATTGCATTTTGAGGTGTGGTAAATAAAATGCCATAACATCCACAATTCTCAAAATATTGATATACATTTATACGTCTGTGAAGCTTGACACATCAGCTAAATTATACAACATTTTCATACCCCTCCGGTATATAGTAATTATGTAATAATGGTTTGTGAATGACCATCCATATGTGTTCAATGTTCCCATGCTATTTTCGGAATGAAATTTATTATCCAAATATTCTAAGATGAGAACTATAACATATGTTACCAGTATGAATCATCGATCACTGATCAATCGATGATCAACCATCAGTCACAGAGTCGAGTCAAACTTTATCCAACGGTAGTAGGCTGAGATCTGTGGGAGTTGATTCGTAGAGATTTCAACATAATCTATCCACGCAAACTTTCACAAGCCAGTTGGTTCCTTTGCTCCTATCTAATGTTCTAGGAGGCATAAGACATCCCGGATAGTCTGAATAAGATTCGTTTTGTATATTAAGGTAATTGTTATTTTAGCATCTCATGTGACGAAAAGCAGGAGCAATTAGAGAAGGAAATAACCACAAGTCAAATGCGTCTCTCACAGTCATTCGACACGCCCTATAATACTACCGTTTTAAGGCAACCCATGATTGCTGGCTGTGGTCAAACGTGTCACGTTGACGTCTGAGTGGAGAGACTTCGACGGTTGGACCGATATGAGCAGATTGCCAGCAATGCCGCCGCAGAGGATCAGGCTCATCAGAAGTACGACGGAGCCGCGCCTGGTGAACAGAAAGCACCACTTTAAGTGTAATTATTGTCACAAAGTGGTTTGAGTAGAATTAGTATGGCTAAAAAATTAAAGGATTAATCAATAAACTAGGCAGGAATTCCCTTATATGATGCTGCCATCTCTCGGGTGCTTGAATGAAATTTTTTACACTAGGGCCATCTTGCGACCAAAGCACAAGTCATATTATCGGCTGGCTAACAAATTGAATTTGATTAACTATATTAATTTTACCACCAAGAACGTCAAATTTACTATGAATAGAACGGATTTAACCCAACTGATAATGAGGTGCTATTATAAATCACTTTTAGTGACATTAGAAGAAGTTAGTAGCGTGAATTGGGAAGGTTGTTCATTGCGCCGGGTTGGTGCTAGTAAATGGTTAACACCTCATATCTGAATTGAATATTTGTTTTACTAATATAACTTTTTAAGTTGTGAACGTTAAGATGTGTTATTATTTGTATCGTTATTTCGCCTCAATTCAGATACTCTTATAATATTAAATTTACATGTGATTGAGGTAATTTGAGGATTTGTTATGAGTTGACAATTGAGTGTTTATTACGGAAGGAAGACAATTTTAACCCAACGAGTTGAATAGAGCTTGACCGTAGGTTCTAGAGATCCGGGAGCGAAATTTCTAGGATGGTTTAGTTTGTGTTAAGTTTTGCTATTGGCTTGTTAAACTTCCGACGCTTGGTCGCCATTAGAGTATTTAAGAGAATTGCGGCCATTTTACAGACATACGACTGTAATTGCATTGCTGTGAGCTCGCGTTATCTTGTCTTATCTTGTCTCCGTGACACGGGACTTCTTCTCGACGTGAATTGTTGCCCGTGTGTTGAAGGTGTAACTTAGTTAATTTTAAATGCACCCAGCCTAGTTTAATAGTTGCATTTGGCTACTTGGGAGAATTTCCAGTGGCAACCGTAATGGCTCTACAAGACTTAATTTCTTCGAAGCCGAGAGCATCCGTTCGTCCATTATTGCTCATGGACAAGATTGATTGTTGCTGCTGATGCAGCTGATTCGTGTCGTTCATTATACAACATGACGACCAGGGGGTGGGTTTCGCAGTTCGTATTCCCTCACTTCTCGACAATTCAGAGTAGCGTCTCACTAATGATCTTCGCCCCGTTCTTTCTCCACGTGACGCCTGTCGACTCCCACCGTGTACCATCGTACTGCCGTATACGTTCGTTCGCCATGTGACGCCTGTCGACGTCCTCCGTGTACCGTCGTATGCCGTGTACGTTCGTTCATCACATGACGCCTGTCAACGCCCACATATACCGTCGTACAGGCGCATACCTTCGTTCATCACGTGACGCCTTTCAACGCCCAGCGTGCACCGTCGTACTGCCGTATACCTTCGTTCATCACGTGACGCCTATCGACCCCCACGGTGTGCCGTCGTGCTGCCATATACGTCCGGTTTCTTCACGTGACGACCCTCGACGATCGTCGTCCTGAGATACGGCGGTGTCTTTCTTACGTAGTTATAGTAGGCGGCTTAGCCTCGTCATTTTAAATTAATCGGAAATGCCGGTGTTGAATGTTGTATCCCCCGACATAGTACCGAATTCGGGGTACATACATGCTCGTTATGATTACTTACACTCGACTTTACGACTCGCTTCGTGGGTGAGCAATAACACTTTGTTATTATTTCTTATCACATGTTTATATGTGTATATACCTGTACATGTGATACATTACTTTGTAAAGAGGAAATCCTTTAATTGTTGACCAACTCATATTTGTACTCCTTTATTTGGCTTATTGTACTTATTAAATTGCTATTCCACTTGGATTCTCACATAAAACCCCATGTGTTGTGTCATATTCCTGTTCTACCCATCCTTGTTGTGTCATATTCTTGTTCTACCCATCCTTGTTGTGTCATATTCTTGTTCTACCCACCCTTGTTGTGTCATATTCTTGTTCTACCCATCCTTGTTGTGTCATATTCCTGTTCTACCCATCCTTGTGGTGTCATATTCCTGTTCTACCCATCCTTGTGGTGTCATATTCCTGTTCTACCCATCCTTGTGGTGTCATATTCCTGTTCTACCCATCCTTGTTGTGTCATATTCCTGTTCTACCCATCCTTGTTGTGTCATATTCCTGTTCTACCCATCCTTGTTGTGTCATATTCCTGTTCTACCCATCCTTGTTGTGTCATATTCTTGTTCTACCCACCCTTGTTGTGTCATATTCTTGTTCTACCCATCCTTGTTGTGTCATATTCCTGTTCTACCCATCCTTGTTGTGTCATATTCCTGTTCTACCCATCCTTGTTGTGTCATATTCCTGTTCTACCCATCCTTGTTGTGTCATATTCCTGTTCTACCCATCCTTGTTGTGTCATATTCCTGTTCTACCCATCCTTGTTGTGTCATATTCCTGTTCTACCCATCCTTGTTGTGTCATATTCTTGTTCTACCCACCCTTGTTGTGTCATATTCTTGTTCTACCCATCCTTGTTGTGTCATATTCCTGTTCTACCCATCCTTGTTGTGTCATATTCCTGTTCTACCCATCCTTGTTGTGTCATATTCCTGTTCTACCCATCCTTGTTGTGTCATATTCCTGTTCTACCCATCCTTGTTGTGTCATATTCCTGTTCTACCCATCGTTGTTGTGTCATATTCCTGTTCTACCCATCCTTGTTGTGTCATATTCTTGTTCTACCCACCCTTGTTGTGTCATATTCTTGTTCTACCCATCCTTGTTGTGTCATATTCCTGTTCTACCCATCCTTGTTGTGTCATATTCCTGTTCTACCCATCCTTGTTGTGTCATATTCCTGTTCTACCCATCCTTGTTGTGTCATATTCCTGTTCTACCCATCCTTGTTGTGTCATATTCCTGTTCTACCCATCCTTGTTGTGTCATATTCCTGTTCTACCCATCCTTGTTGCACCTGGACCTTTGTCACGAGTCAGTCACATTTGGTGCCGCCAATACATGAGCCAAATTTGTGACAATTATATTGTAATTTTAGTCATTTTTGTTAATGCTGGACATGTAAAATCAATGCCAAAGGGTCTGACTGTGTATATGGACAATATCATAAAATACAATAAAATTGTGTTGTCCCGTTAAGTGAAATTTGTGTGCAACATTCATAAAACAAAACAAATACGCAGTAAAAAGCGGTTTCTAATACACAATAATAAAAAATATAATTGTCTGAATACTTAATTGCTTAATTGCCTAATTGTGGTCGTCGCACCACGGATAAATAGCATCATAGTGTAATGGCTACGCACGAAGTAAATAGCAACATTTCAACACTGCTAAATGACATGCTCATACACCAGCTCAACACACTCACGCACCAGCTCAACACACTCACGCACCAGCACAACACACTCACGCACCAGCTCATTCACCAGCACAACACACTCACGCACCAGCTCATACACCAGCTCAACACACTCACGCACCACACAACACACTCACGCACCAGCACAACACACTCACGCACCAGCACAACACACTCACGCACCAGCTCATTCACCAGCACAAAACACTCACGCACCAGCTCATACACCAGCACAACACACTCACGCACCAGCTCATTCACCAGCACAACACACTCACGCACCAGCTCATACACCAGCACAACACACTCACGCACCAGCTCATACACCAGCACAACACACTCACGCACCAGCACAACACACTCAAGCACCAGCACAACACACTCAAGCACCAGCACAACACACTCACGCACCAGCACAACACACTCACGCACCAGCTCATACACCAGCACAACACACTCACGCACCAGCTCATTCACCAGCACAACACACTCACGCACCAGCTCATACACCAGCACAACACACTCACGCACCAGCTCATACACCAGCACAACACACTCACGCACCAGCTCATACACCAGCACAACACACTCACGCACCAGCTCATACACCAGCACAACACACTCACGCACCAGCTCATACACCAGCACAACACACTCACGCACCAGCTCATACACCAGCACAACACACTCACGCACCAGCTCATTCACCAGCACAACACACTCACGCACCAGCTCATTCACCAGCACAACACACTCACGCACCAGCTCATACATCAGCACAACACACTCACGCACCAGCTCATTCACCAGCACAACACACTCACGCACCAGCTCATACATCAGCACAACACACACACGCACCAGCTCATACACCAGCACAACACACTCACGCACCAGCTCATACACCAGCACAACACACTCACGCACCAGCTCATACACCAGCACAACACACTCACGCACCAGCTCATTCACCAGCACAACACACTCACGCACCAGCTCATTCACCAGCACAACACACTCACGCACCAGCTCATACATCAGCACAACACACTCACGCACCAGCTCATACACCAGCACAACACACTCACGCACCAGCTCATTCACCAGCACAACACACTCACGCACCAGCTCATACACCAGCACAACACACTCACGCACCAGCTCATACACCAGCACAACACACTCACGCACCAGCACAACACACTCACGCACCAGCTCATACACCAGCACAACACACTCACGCACCAGCTCATACACCAGCACAACACACTCACGCACCAGCTCATACACCAGCACAACACACTCACGCACCAGCTCATACACCAGCACAACACACTCACGCACCAGCTCATACACCAGCACAACACACTCACGCACCAGCACAACACACTCACGCACCAGCACAACACACTCACGCACCAGCTCATACACCAGCACAACACACTCACGCACCAGCTCATACATCAGCACAACACACTCACGCACCAGCTCATTCACCAGCACAACACACTCACGCACCAGCTCATACACCAGCACAACACACTCACGCACCAGCTCATACACCAGCACAACACACTCACGCACCAGCACAACACACTCACGCACCAGCTCATACACCAGCACAACACACTCACGCACCAGCTCATACACCAGCACAACACACTCACGCACCAGCTCATACACCAGCACAACACACTCACGCACCAGCTCATTCACACACAACCCTCACATCAGCAATGCAACAACACAAAATCTGGCTTAGAAGAAGCGTCATAGAGATGTGTCATGAAAACGCCGAACAACTGACAACCGCTTCCTATTTAGTATGCATGTGACAGTTCTATACCGTCTGTATGTGCGCAGAATGACGTATTCCTAATGCAAAATTGCGTTCTGTCAGCTAGAATGCGAGTGGCTTTCCGCAATACCTGCTTTCCATACAGAGCAGTGAGAGTGGATTGTTTCACATCGGTCACATGACTACTGGTGTTTACAATGCGCGGCAGATTATTCTTGTCGATTTGACTGGCGTAACCAAACGAACACGTAAAGAAAGGATCAAAACACTCTGCATACACGACTTATAAAACATGGTCAAAATGGTATTATCAATGTTAAAAGAACTAAGTTTCCTTAGGTATTGTAAACGTTGCTAACACTTGTTATACATGGCGCCACAGTTACGGTCAACCTATTGTATAAAGGTAAGTTCTTATATAGCGCGCGCAGTGGCCAGTCCTTACGACTGCTCAAAGCGTTTTACATTTTACTCCCTGATAGACCTGTTCAATCGAACACCATACCGACTTCCATTGAATGCATTCAGCCACGGTGCAATTAATACGCGAAGACTAATCGTGCACAAATATCCACCATTGTCTATAGCCAGGTACTTATTCACGAAGCTGGATGAACAGGAACAACGTAGAGTGAACGAACAAGATTTGATTTGCATAGGATTTGAACCCAAGTTCTCTCGATTGAGAATCTGAGACTGCAAAAACTGCACATTTATCTGCCTCTTTCCTCAATGATTGTACCGAGGTATTTGTATTTGTCAACGCCAGGACGTAATGTTCAAATGATAGTAAATACTACATTGCAGCAGCGTATGGTGCTTTTTTCTAATAACTGGAAGTCAATAATATATAATCTACTGACAGAACTTCGTTTCATATGAAACATTCGTGTGGACTTGGTTAAACTGTTTCAAATATCCGATGTTTCTCTATACACTTGGTTATATAAATCGGAGCAGGCCACAACGGGAATTTCAGATTTGTTCCGTTTAAGCGGGCGTTCTTTACATCAAGAGTCTTTACGTTAACAAATTAAACGAAAGACCAAGACGCAGCGAGGCGTCAGTCACTGGACACATCGAGTGCGGACGTCAGAGCACTACTGAATGTCATATTAGGTAACAACATACTGTACCTGAATATGAGTTGTGACGTGGTGAGTGTCGTCGATCCTGCAGTGGGATCATCGTCCAGCGCCGATTGGGTTGTTTCCACAAAGGACGCTGTTGGAAAATCATAACAATGTTTTGAGATATTCTGATGTGCTTTTATAATTGGCAACAGTGATTTTAATAGTATGAAATATTGATGGATATATATGTATGTATGTATATATATATATATATATACATATATATATATATATACATATATATATATATATAATATTAGGCCATGGGCCAGATATGCCCCTCGTGCACCCCACCCCTACAACTCTACCAACCCGTAATTTTGTTAATTTTGGGGCCCCTTGAAGATGATTTCAAGTGGTAAGAGTGAAAAAGTTGGGTCTTACTACCCATTTCCAACCTATCTTGGATGGTACCCTAAAATATCGTAGTTGTCGTCAATGTCGGTTAGTATTTAAACACCCACACTACAATCGTCATTGTATAGTCATATATGTGTCAATATGTACTTGTAACATGTCAAATTGAAGGGTTTCATCTGCTGATCATTATAATAGCATCCAATAGATGTTTACTATTATGACATGTGCCCTATTTAGCATATAATAATTATACCCTATTCTCACTCGTGACCGCATTGATGACATCATTATTTTTGTCACATATATCAGTTACCCTTGATTCCATCATATCTTTCATTTGATACCAGAATTGTCTTTCTGTCATTACAAATGGATTAGATATGATGCTTCAAAGATAATCGTAGTGTCGCGGATCAAGAGGCGTAACGCAAAGATAACCATGGATTGTCATGACTGGCATACATGTCAAAACTGTCTAGATTATGTATTTTTTCAGATATACAGTTACACCAGATTAATTCAGATGCACAAAACAAAGCATTACATATTTCATGTAATTCACATGTATATTAGCTTAATATGGTATCAAAAACTTGTTAAATTAAGATGTGACATATGTCAACAGTACAGACAAATCGAAAGCCAGTATCTCACAATATGATAATTCAGGTTAAAGCGAATTACATATGTATAACATTCATTTAGATGCTAGACATTGATAAAACAAAAAGTAGTTAGAAGCCACAAAGTGATTCACATCTTAATTGTATGCAATGACATACATTATCTAGGTTGATGTACGGACACTTGCCAAACATTGATAGCTACATAACCAATTACGTTAGTCACATTTTTATGCTCAGTCATAATCATTCTCACTGTCAGCGTATAGTTCCATCCCATCAGACATGTCCATGTCAGACTCGTCATCACCATCAGTGTGTTCGGGGTCTACCTGAGCTATATCAGTCAGTTCACGTGGCAGCACATCTCCTTCATACCAGAGTGGCTCAATGATTCCATTACTGATGTTCCAGCCATGGTTTCTGCTCACCTTGGGGACGCCCGGCACAGGAATATGTGCTCTCGTATATATGCCAACTTGGTAGTTGACTCTTCTGGCATGCTGGGTGAGACTGTGCTTGCATGGTAGATTGGCCATGCCAATATTACCTGAAGGAATAACACGGTTATCCTTGGCACACAGCTCATTGATACGAATTAGCCTGAAGTCATCAACTTTTGACCCTTTGGTGCTCTATCATATACAGCACAAGTTAAGCTGTCCAGCTCATCAATCCTTTCTTCGGGTACGTCCCATGTATCTCCCACTTTCTTGAGTACATGAATGCATTTTGGAATCTTCAGCATAGTTTTCACTGGTTTGAGTTTGCCAATCCCTCGGAAAGCACTAGTGCTGACACATCCACTAAAACATGCAAAACCATCAGATCCATACATTTGTTTTGACTGAGATCAACTGCTAGTTTGCTGACATCAATAAAAATCGTTGCTTATATCCTACACCAGTGTCAAACAAGACGGTACGTCTCTAACTGATGCAGCATAGTGCAGAAGAATGAAGAATATATCTGAATCTGGGTTCTTCACACGAACGAATCGGTAATTCATACTCCACACGTAATTAACATAGAGGATAACTCTTGAGTCAGTTTGCTCCTGTGATTACTTCAGATGGGGCAGTTCATGGGTTTCTGACGTCCGCCCATCATTGGAAGTCAGCAGAGTGGCATTCCTCTCACATATGAAGATCACTTGTCTTCCTTGCAGTTTTGATGCGTATTCATCACTCCGCCACAGCTTCAGAAGCAGTGTAATGAACTTAAGCTTGTTTTCACCATTGGACAAGAATTATTTCCAATCAGGTGGCCTTTAAGTTGCCTCCTCTTTCAGAATCAGCTTCTCTCCAGTGCCACGGCGTTGTCTCTCTGTGGATTTGATAGAATCAGGGAAGTATTGGTCGGTGCTGAAAACAGCATCTCCTGTCTTCCCGGTGATGTCAAAGACCTTGGCACAAATCAGGCTAATGTTTCCTGGTACATTTCTCATAGAGTAGAAGCATGCATTCCCGTTACGAACTGTCAGCGTTTCGGTTGCAGGTGGTACATCAGCATCAGTGCATTCTTTTGTTAGAAACTGGAATGCCTCTGCCTTATCGGCTGTGACAATACTGTATGGCTCTGTGACTTCACAAACAACTAGAATGCAACATTTCCTTGATGTTTATATTGAATGACCTTGTCTTGGTGGTCTTAATTTTTGTGTGTGCATATCACCCAGGGTTTTGAGATTCAGCCTCTTTATTGGCTCAAAGAAATCCTGGCCTTTCTTGAGTCGTGATCCCACAAAAGTGACTCTCGCCTGCTGTCCGATCACTTCTGCTTTTAGGACATCTTCTGACACCTCATCAGATGCTGTACTTCCAGAAGAGAGGAGCAGCAGCTTGTCCTTTGTGTCCACAGCAAAGGGATTCAAGAAACACTCAACAGACTCCTTTGCCAGCATCACCAAACGTTCTCCTTTCTGGATCTCTGTGGCGCGGACATCACAGTGTTTGTAGCCTTCACTGTGGTCAACCATGCTAGCCATTTCAACCCACATATAGTGGCCTGACATGTGTTGTTCTGACCCATCGCTGATATGCTTGGTAGTTGGTGAACACACCAGACCAGACATTCCTGCAGCACTTGTTCCTGCACCACCATGGGTCTTGGCATGCCGCATGAATGTTTCTTCCATAGTTTTATCAACAGCGCAACGGTTCCCAGGGATGAAGGAGCGGGCTACACTGATAGCTCTTTTCTGGATGAGATTTGCTACACCATGGTGAGAGACTTTAATATTGGCAAGGAATACAGTGAAGAAGGTGAGGCAACGTGCGTAATTTTGTCCTCCAAAACTGTAGAAAAATGGCGATATTTCAATCGTAGATTGGACATACAGGAGGAAATTGTTCGCCTTGACAGCTTCGAGTAGTGACAGGATTATATGGATGTGATCCATATAGGACACCCATAGTTGTGCAGTCTTCCCCAGATGGCCTGGCCGTACTTTCTCTCGAAACTCTTCACACTCTAGTGGCAGGCTGGTGACAGAAGGATCTGTTGACACAGCACCCAGAGTGACTGCGCCAGCGGTTTCCATGAAGGAATTTATCTTCTTGATCGACTCATCAGAGAGAGAGATGGCAAGAGAGTTTCATCATTCTGCTCCTTCTGATACTTTTCAATCCACAACCTTTCCATACATTAAGCATGATCACGTGGCAATGCAAAGCTCTGTCATAGTGTTTCCCAGACATCACCCCAGCCAGAGAACCTCCACTGATCAAACCATCTTCGAGAGGGATATCCGCCAGACCTGATCCAGCCATTGTACAGTCTTGGGCAAATAACAAAGCTTATAATTTATCATTATCCAACTTAAATAAAATTGTAATTTACATATATCTGTGAAGTTGACCTTAGGTAATCGTATAAGCAGCAATTGAGACTTAAATAATATAATATGAGACTTATATAATATAATATGGGATAACTAAGAAAACTAGCATTCCAGCTGCAAACATGTACCTAGATACTGCAAAAGAACTTAAAGGACTCATAAAACAACAATATTATAGTCAATTCTTCATTACATTTTAAACAATCCATTGCTGATTGAGTAATGTGTAATCACTAAAAAATGTCCTGCATTATGCCTCTTGATCCGCGACGCTACGGTTATCTTTGAAGAATCATATCTAATCCATTTGTAATGACAGAAAGACAATTCTGGTATCAAATGAAAGATATGATGCATCAGTGTGTTACGTATTATTATTTTGATCTTAAAGAGGCCATGGTGTCAAGGGAAATTGATATATTTGATAAAAATAATGATGTCATCTATGCGGTCACGAGTGAGATTAAGGTATAGTTATTATATGCTAATTAGGGCACATGTCATCTACTGGATGTTATTATAATGATCAACAGATGAAAACCTTCAATTGGACATATAACAAGTACGTATTGACACACATATGACTATGCAATGACGATTGTGGTGTGGGTGATTAAATACCACGCGACATTGATGACAAATACGATATGTCAGGGTACCATTCACGATAAGCTGGAAATAGATAGTGAGACCCAACTTTGTTACTGTTACCACTTGAAATCATCTTCAAGGGACCCCAAAGCTTTAAAAAAACATGTGTTGGTAGAGTTGTGGGGGTGCACGAGGGGCATATCTGGCCCATGGCCTATATATATATATACAGTATATTGAAATATATATATATGCACCCACGCGCATACGCACGCATGCACACACGCACACACATACACACACATGCATATATATATATATATATATATATGTATATATATATATATATATATATATATATAGTATATATATATGTGTGTGTGCGTTTGCGTGCGTGGGTATGCGCGCGTGTGCGTGCATGCATGAATCTGTGTGGAATTTGGTTTAATTTAAAACAGAAAGTGCTGTGAAAGCTTCGATATATGAAAATTATGTTTCTTCATCGATTCCCCAAAATACAAATACTTCTGTTTTCACATGTATGCCCATTATGTATGAAGTCTCGCGCCTTGTAATTGTATAGGTCTTACTTGTATTTTCATTACATTCTCGCATAGTATCGTATTCTTTCGGTAGCAATATCCCTGCCACGCCTGCTCGCTCCATCGCCTGTTCAAAGGACAAACATATTATTGTTATACTATCGCATAGCCACAGTGATGCTCTAAACACATTATAATACTGTATTATTGCATGTAACCTCCTCGTGCTATGGATAGTCTGCGTTGAGGCGCGTCCCCCGGGTGGCGGATGGGGGAGCCTTTCCTCGGAGGGGGTGCACCGAATAATACAGAAGAAGGTGCCGCGGACAAAACTATCCTAGGTGAAGGACAACACTGATTCCAAACTCGGGTAGACCCAGTTCGATAGCCTGGTAAGGCAGTGGGTCTAGGAGAAGGAAACTCTGATTCCAAACCCGGGTAGACCGAACCCGTTAGCCTTGGAGGGCAGTCGGTCTAGGAGAAGGACACTCTGATTACAAACCACCTGTTGCCTTACAGGTTGTGGTTCATCGGAACCAAAGGCTAGGCCCACTGCCTATAACTGTGGTTGGCGTCAGGAAAGGCATCCGGCCACAAAAATCATGCCAAATCCAAAAATGATGATGATGATTCAGCGAGCCTCGGATGCAGTTAGGGCGTACCCTGTAAGCGACGCGCAGAGGACTCGCCTGACATCAGTGAAAAGTGGACAAGGGCTACCGGGCCTTGGGCGGTCCCGGTTAAAGAGGTTAGTCCGGATGAGAGTGAGGGCGTTGAATGTGGGTACAATGACTGGACGAGAAAGGGAGTTGGCGGATCTGATGGAGAGGAGGAGGGTGGGAGTGCTGTGTGTGCAGGAGAATCGGTGGAAGGGGGACAAAGCGAGAGAGTTGGGGGGAAACTGCAAGTTGCTATATGCATGGAACAGATGAGCCAGGGCGAAATGGGGTGGGGATAGTGCTACACAAAGAACTTATGGATAGCCTAGTGAGTGTGAGCAGAAAGAACGATCGATTGATCAGTATCAAGCTGGGCTTAGGTGAGACGGTGGTTAACATCATATGCGCGTACGCCCCCCAAGTGGGCTGTGAAGAGGAGGAGAAGGAAACCTTCTGGAAACAGATGCATCAAGAGCTCAGGTCGATACCAGAGGGAGAAAGGGTGATTGTAGCCGGAGACCTAAACGGTCACGTGGGAATGAGTAGAGATGAAATTGAGAGGATACACGGTGGCTGGGGAGTGGGAGAGAGGAACGAGGAAGGCGAAAGGGTAGTAGGCTTTGCGATGGCATTTGATTTGGCGATAGGGAATACTTTCTTTGAGAAGAGAGCGAGCCAGTTGGTGACCTACAGGAGTGAAGGAAGAGAAAGTCAAATAGACTTCCTAATGTGTAGAAGATCCCATCTGAAAGAAGCTAAGAACTGCAAGGTCATAAACGGGGAAAGTGTGGCGGCACAACACAAAATACTGGTGATGGACTGGGAGATTAAGTGTAGTAAGAAAAGAAGACCAGAGCAGGTGACACCGAAGATCAAGTGGTGGAGATTGAAAGAAGAAGACCCAAAGACGCAGTTTAGGGAGAAAGTATTGAAGGAAAGGAGATTGTTGGAAAACGTACAGGAATGGTGGGAGGAGAACAGCAAGGTGATATTGAGAGCGGGAAAGGAGGTGCTGGGCATGGCAACAGGAAAGAGACCCCCTGGCGACAAGGAGACATGGTTGTGGAATGATGAGGTGAAGGATGCGATAAGATCTAAGAAAGTGGGTAAGAAGAAGTGGGAAACATCAGGAAAGCATGAAGACAGAGACAGCTATCGGCAGGCAAACAAAGAAGCAAAGAAAGAAGTAGCAAGATCAAAGACACAGACAATGGACCAGGTGTACGGGGAGCTGGGAACACCGGAGGGAGAAAGAAAGATATATAGAATAGCAAAGGCTCGCGACAAATGGACCAAAGATTTCACACAGATAAGACAGATAAAGGATGGACAAGGAGTGGTTCTATGGGAACAGGATAAGATCAAGGATCGGTGGAAAGGATATTTCGATAATCTGCTAAACGTACAGAACCCGAGGGCAGTCTTTGACGATGGAGTGCCAAATGAAAGCTTAACACCAGGAATTATCAGGGAGGAAGTAGAGGTGGCTCTGAAAAGAATGAAAATTGGGAAGGCGATGGGACCAGACGGAATTCGATATGCTCGATATGCAGGTCGATATGCTATGGGATCTGATGCAGAAGATATACGTACAAGAGAAAATGCAAGAGGAACGGAGAGACAGTGTCATCATGCCTATTTTCAAGGAGAAGGGAGACATCCAGGAATGTGGCAATTACAGAGGCATCAAGTTGATGTCGCACACCATGAAGGTTTGGGAAAGGGTAATTGTCAGAAGGCTGAGGGAAGAGCCAAGCATAGGTGAGGAGCAGTTCGGTTTTATGCCGGGCAGAGGAACAACGGACGCCATGTTTGCAGCAAGGCAGTTGATGGAGAAACACCGGGAGATGCAGAAGGAACTGCACATGGTCGTCATTGATTTAGAGAAGGCATATGATAGAGTGCCACGACAGGAGGTTTGGAGGTGTATGCGGGAGCAGGGTGTGCCTGAAAAGTATGTACGTCTTGTATAAGACACATATGAAAACGCAAGGACGCAAGTCAAGAGCAGTGTAGGACTGAGAGGCAAGACCACCGTTAGAGTGGGGATGCACCAGGGGTCCTCACTGAGTCCTTACCTGTTTGACTTGATTATGGATGTGTTGGGCCGGGGCATCAAAGAACAGCCCCCCTGGTGTATGCTGTTTGCAGACGACATCGTGCTGTGCAGTACCAGAAGAGAGGAGGTGGAAAGGAAGCTCGAGGAATGGAGAAGTGTAATGGAAGAGCGAAAACGGAATACCTGAGGTGCAACGAAAACAATGACCTAGAGTTACGGTTACAGGGCGAGACAGTGAAGAGAGTGAAGACATTAAAATCGACATAGGATCGACATAGGCGGATGATGGAGAATTGGATGCGGAAGTCACTCATAGAGTGCAGAGCGGGTGGAAGAACTGGAAGAGAGTATCTGGAGTGCTGTGTGACAGAAGAATGAACGTGAAGATAAAGGGAAAAGTGTACGGGACAGTGGTAAGGCCAGCACTGATGTACGGGGCGGACACATGGGCGGTAAAGAAGACACAGGAAAAGAAGTTGGATGTCGCATAAATACGAATGCTACGATGGTTGTGCGAAGCCACAAAGATTGACAAGATAAGAAACGAAAGAATCAGAGGGAAAACAAAAGTGGGGGAAGTATCAAAGAAAGTCCAATAAAGTAGGTTGAGATGGTATGGACACGTGATGAAAAGAGAGGAGGATTATGTAGGAAGGAGAGCGATGGGAATGAAACTGCAAGGGAAGAGGAGAAGAGGAAAGCCGAAGAGGAGGTGGTTGGACAGTGTGAGGGCAGATCTCAGGGAGAAGGGACTGTCGGGGGAGAAAGTGTACGACCGAGCGACATGGAGGCGAATGTCATCATACATCGACCCCATATAAAAGTGGGACAAAGATGAAGAGGAAGAAGAAGAATTATTGCATGTAACCAGTTTAGTTTCAGTCATAGCATATGTTCATTGGCTAGTAACACTTAATATCATTTAATGAAATATTACGTGTCTAGATTGCTAATGACGTTATTTTAGATCCTGTGAAACAGGTGGACTCCTAGCAGGTACAACTTACCTTTTTCACTTCGAGTGACCAGTCAATTCGTGCGGTAACAAACGTAATTGCACCGGCCTGCAGCATCAGGCCTCCAACCACGGCCCACCAGAAAGCTGTCAACACAAAAATTAAAATCATATATTTGTAGACCCAAGTATCTGCTGGACCAACATGTAATGATTCGATGAATTGAGACTCGTGCTTGCAATATCGCGTACATTTCCATAAGCCTTTAATCATACGTAAGCAAATAATTAAGGACACATATACATAGAGACACGCACACACGCACATACACACACACGCGCATAAACACACTCGCACGCACAGACACAAACCCCACGCACCACACACACACCACGCACACCACGCACACCACGCACACCACGCACACCACGCACACCACACACACCACACACACCACACATACACACCACACGCACCACACGCACCACACGCACCACACGCACCACACGCACCACACGCACCACACGCACCACACGCACCACACGCACCACACGCACCACACGCACCACACGCACCACACGCACCACACGCACCACACGCACCACACGCACCACACGCACCACACGCACCACACGCACCACACACACCACACACACCACACACACACACCACACACACCACACACACACACCACGCACACCACGCACACCACGCACACCACGCACACCACACACACCACACACACCACACACACGCACCACACGCACCACACGCACCACACGCACCACACGCACCACACACACACACCACACACACCACACACACACACCACGCACACACACCACACACACCACACACACACACCACGCACACCACGCACACCACGCACACCACACACACCACACACACCACACACACGCACCACACGCACCACACACACCACACGCACCACACGCACCACACGCACCACACGCACCACACGCACCACACGCACCACACGCACCACACGCACCACACGCACCACACGCACCACACGCACCACACGCACCACACACACCACACACACCACACACACACCACACACACACCACACACACACCACACACACACCACACACACACCACACACACCACACACAACACACACAACACACACAACACAAACAACACACACAACACACAAACACATACACATACACACACACGCACTCACGCACAAACACATACACACACATTCACACACACAAACATACACACACATACCAAACTCACACACACACACACACACACACACCACACACAAACACACCACACACACACACACACCACAACACACACACCACAACACACACACACACACACACACACACAAATACACACACCACAACACACACACACAACACCACAACACACACACGACAACACACACACACACACCACAACACACACACACACGCTACAACACACACGCACACACACACACACACACACTACAACACACACGCACACACACACATTAGCAATAGTTACGACCCACTTGAAATACAGTACACAAGCTTGTAGACTAAACTCGTGTGTGCAATAAAGCCAGCTGTCGATTTCAATACAACTGTTGCCAAAGGTATCCACCGAACTTGGTTATACTTAAACTAATTACACGCAAGGGTTAATGATATCGTACCGTACCTTCGGTCCGCAAGTTCGTGAGAAACATCAGCGGAATTCCAATGGGCATAGCGATGCAGTTGCGGCACACAACCATCAGTGCTAGGGCGTATACTTGTCGACCGATGCCACAGAGAATCGCTTTCCCCGCCATCTGGAAACGGACATGTTGGCCCAAAACAATGTATATTTGCTGTAGTCAGACACCCGAATAATACAAATGAAGAAATTAAATTACCTTGACTGAATATCGAACATGTATTCAGTTCTGCCAGTGATTAATATCTTATATCTTTTGTAGTGTTGTACTTCATGTTTGTATGCACCCAGGGTGTTAACACTGGGAGTGACAGTGACGAGTAGTAATTACTGATATTGCCACCAGTTACCAATGAGGCTTATGTGAAGCAGAAACGTGGCACAACAAATTAACTTTAAGAACAATTCGGTTTATAAACCCTCTGTTTACCTATGCAGGATCACACAATGTAAAACAAAATTAATAAAATATAAAAAAGAACACATATTTATTGTTAAAATTATGTTTGCCCTTTGGATGCTGACCTCTGTTTCCAATACGTACACTAAAACATTATTTATATTATTTCACTTCACGTCCCGGTGGGTGAGAAACCATCGAAACTGTCTTAATTGCTAAAATTAATATTATGTTTAGTTGAGAAGAGCAACGTTAGATATGTGACTGTTGGTCAATGGATAAAACTATGTTTTCTGTTATCCATGATAACGAAGGACTAGGGGAAGAGCCTCTCATTTAGCAAGCGAATAATATGTATTTAGCAAGATAAATGCTATCCGGGCGAATATCGCGAGTCGAGTAATATTTGGTTCAGAGACCCAGGATAGTTTATTTTCTCTGTAACCTTTTCATGTATTAGCTATGTATTGAATTGTTTATTTGTAGTACTCACGACTATTCCGTCGAACAAGGTGTAGAATGACATGATTGAAAACAGTTTGGACGCCAAGTCGACTATTTCCCTGAAAAAGTGATACAACAAAGGTCAATCAGTGACGTGTTCGCCCAATCATATCTTACGTGTGGCAATCTGTGAACATAATAACTGTGTCCATTTTAGAAATGTGTGCAATGTTCACGTCGGTGTATCGGTGTGTGAATGAGTGAGATTTTGTGAATGAGTTTATGAGTGTGTGAATGTGTGTTAATGAGTGTTAATGTGTCTTTTTTCTGTTTGTGTGTCTAGAAGTGTAGAAATGCACAGAAAACTGTGACATGTAGGGATATAAGTGTATATATTAATTGCTCTAAAACTAGACCTTACGTGACGTTTGTGATGATATGAGGCAGCAGGTTTTTCAGCAGCATAAACAACATCAGCGGGATGATAGATGCAATCACTGTAACAAAATGTAACAAAGGAATATCAAACGGACTCCTGTTAACTCTATGTTTACAATGTATGTTTAAATTATGTATTACAATATGAATGTTTTCCTAAAGATTGGGTACTGCGCAATCTAAGAACGTACCCTTTATCTTTTTTCTATGTACGATGACAAAACGCAATGAAATGGCATCATTAATTATTAAAATTCAAACAGTTTTGTTATGTAATATAAAATACACAAATTATATCTACATATGCCCCTCAAATCGTAGATATACAATATCATGAACCGTCCAGAATTAAATGATTATATAATTGTTATAAAAACAAATACTTATAATATTGCTGTTACTAACCCAACACAACGATAGCAAGTCTAGCCACTGTCTTTGCTCCGCATTCGTCTTGTGAACCCACCAGCTGTCCGATCCGTATAGAAGATGCTATCTGCATCCCAAACACCACCTGCAAAATGGGAAATATGTATCCTAATGTGATTGTTTGCGGGCCTAATTAAACACAGGCGGATTTACCCTATACTTAGCCACGTCCATTCTGCCGGGGCACAGAAAAACAACAAACAAGACATGAAACCAGACCACACAACTTTTGGTACTGTTTCTACTAGAAAACTGTGTAATCAAACCGATATGGTTACGTCACTGTTTTACAACAACAAAATAACACATATTTTAGTAGGTGAAATTATTTGTAGTATCTTTGCCTTCGTCTTCTTTCTTCTCTTTTGCATACTATCCAGTGAGGCCACTGGTTGTATTTTCTGTGAGTGTTTTCGTTGATGACGACTTTATTGTTTCTGTTCCATTGCCGTTTCCCTGTTGTGTACGTCGATATTACCGTCTGTTTTGTTTGTCATTCCTTTCGTGACTTCGACGGATATGCTGCTCTCAGTCTTTAAAGAGACGGGCGTCAGATTACGGTCAGACATAGACTTTGAGAAGCGGCGATGAGATGGCGTGAATTACGGGAGACTGATTGCTTTAGGCAATTACTGTCGCAGGAAAAGTATCGTGGTAAGTTGCAGGACGAGAGACGCTGCCGTGATGGCGCCACAGTTGATTGATGTAGTGGATATTCGATTATGCCCCCTTTGACAAACTGACATATATCAGCAAAGGAGCAAGACACAGCTGTATCACCTTGATAACCACCAACGTGTATCTTTCTTCTCATACTATGTCAATACATCAATGTTCCCATGTCTTTCTGTCCGGATTACATTTTCCTTTTTAACTAATTCCTAACATCACGGAAAAATTAAGGCAACTAGCGTGTTGTCGACTTGCCATCTGTTTTTAGTCAGGAACACATGGCATGCAGTGGCATGTATTATTCTTTCGAGGGACCCCATTAAGTGACAGTTTCGTTTGACATACCTCATACCACATGTTGGAGATTTGGAACACGACAGACATCGCGCCGAGTTCTGTCATCCCCAGTAAACCTACAACAAGACAGGCGTCTTGCTTATCTGTATCGTCTTAGGAACATTCGGTTATACTTTCTAAAGGCGGTATGGTTTGCGTGTGCGTGTATGAACGTGCGTGTGCATGTTTGTTTGTGTGTGTCTATGTGAATGCGTTTGTGTATATGCGGTTATTTGTGTGTAATCATGCTTGCGTGCATATGTGCGCGCACACAATATTGTGTTTGTGTGAACGTGTGCGCCGGGGCGTGTTTGAGTGTGTGCATGGTTGTGCATTTTGTTGTACATCGTACCTGACAGAAATGTCCCGATCTCCAAATTCCACCACTCCAAAGACACCATTAACATCCCCGAAATGCAAGTTCGGGTGAATTTATCCCAATCTTGTAAACTCTCCGTTGACCAACCTACAACGAAATACTAAAATTATAATATATTACCGAGAGTAGACGAGGTGTAACAGAGGACAACATGACAACGGACGTATGTCTGAGGGAATTGAGTGGAATAGTATTCTCAGGCAGCCAGTACGTATAAAACTACATTAAACTGAATCAATAATTGTTCTGGAAAAATAACAAATGCATGCGACGTTCCACCTGTTAAAATTAATAGCGTAACATTAAAGGCGTTTACTTTCAAAACCATATTATGCACATACACAGGCACGCTTGCACTCATGCAAACAAGCAAGCAAGTACGCACATATACACACTCCACACGTATCGGATGTTCGATTACATATAGTTGTATTTACATAACCATTATACCTATTGAAACATTAACAAATTGGCATATTAACTCCATGTTTTCCTGCTCTCTAATACTTTCCTACCTTCCCAAGTATCTTTGTACACTTTCGACCACCGAATGTAGATTATCGTCAGACTGAACATGGTGAAGTGGGCCAAGGCCAGAGATAACGCTGAGCCACTGAAAAAGAATGTATAATTGTGTGTTTTATTCATGTTTACTTTTATTAGTGCAATTAGTAGTGCAATTAGAAGTGGTGGTAATGGTAGTGGTGATGGTGGTAATCGTGGTGGTCGGGGAGGTGGTGGTGGTGGTGGTGGTGGTGGTGGTGTTCGATTTGGTGGTTGTGGTAGTGGTTGTGTTGGTGGTGTTGGTTGTGGTGGATACGGTAGTGGAGGTGGGTGTGGGGAGGTCGTGGTGGAGGTAATCGTGGAGGTCGTGGTCGAGGTGGTCGACGTTGTGGTTGTGGTTGTGGTGGTCGTGGTCATGCTGGTGGTCGTCGTGATCGTGATGGTCGTGTTGGTCTTGGTGGTCGTGGTGGTCGTGGTGGTCGTGGTGGTCGTGGTGGTCGTGGTGGTCGTGGTGGTCGTGGTGGTCGTGGTGGTCGTGGTGGTCGTGGTGGTCGTGGTGGTCGTGGTGGTCGTGGTGGTCGTGGTGGTCGTGGTGGTCGTGGTGGTCGTGGTGGTCGTGGTGGTCGTGGTGGTCGTGGTGGTCGTGGTGGTCGTGGTGGTCGTGGTGGTCGTGGTGGTCGTGGTGGTCGTGGTGGTCGTGTCGGTCGTGTCGGTCGTGTCGGTCTTGGTGGTCGTGGTGGTCGTGGTGGTCGTGGTGGTCGTGGTGGTCGTGGTGGTCGTGGTGGTCGTGGTGGTCGTGGTGGTCGTGGTGGTCGTGGTGGTCGTGGTGGTCGTGGTGGTCGTGGTGGTCGTGGTCGAGGTTGTAGTGGTCGTGGTCATGGTGGTCGTGTCCAGATTGTGGTGTTGGAGGTCGTAGTCGTTGTGTTGGTCGTTCTGGTCGTGTTGTTGGTGTTGGTCGTCGCGGTGGTCTTTGGTCGTGGTTGTGGTGGTGGTGGTGGTCGTCGTCGTCGTCGTCGTCGTCGTCGTCGTCGTCGTCGTCATTGTCATGGTCGTGGTCGTGGTGGTTGTTGTCGAGTCGTTGTGGTGATAGCGGTCGTGGTTGTGATCGTGGTGTTGGTGTTCGTCGTCGTCGTGGTGGTGGTCATCGTTGAGATGTTGGTCGTGGTGGTGCTTGTCGTGGTGGTGATCGTCGTGGCAGTCGTCGTGATCGTGGTTGTGATGGTCTTGGTCGTGAGGAGGTCGCGTTCGAGGTGGCCGTGGTGGCCGTGGTGGCCGTGGTGGCCGTGGTGGCCGTGGTGGCCGTGGTGGCCGTGGTGGCCGTGGTGGCCGTGGTGGCCGTGGTGGCCCTGGTGGCCGTGGTGGACGTGGTGGCCGTGGTGGCCCTGGTGGCCGTGGTGGCCGTGGTGGTCGTGGTGGTCGTGGTCGTGGAGATCGTGGTCGTAGTCGTGGTTGTCATGGTGGTGACCGTGGTGGTTGTGGACGTGGGCGTGTCATCGTAGTCGTTGTCGTTGTCGTCGTCATCGTAGTCGTCGTCTTTATGGTCGTGGTGGGCGTGGTGGTCTGGTGGTCTGGTGGTCTGGTGGTCTGGTGGTCGTGGTGGTCGTGGTGATCGTGGTGGTCGTGGTGATCGTGGTCGTCGTGGTCGTCGTGGTCGTCGTGGTCGTCGTGGTCTTGGTGATGACGGTCGTGGTGGTAGTGGTCGTGGTCATTGTGTTCGTGGTGGTGCTGTTCGTTTTGTTGGTCGTCGTGGTGGTTGTCGTCGTCGTATTGGTGGCGGTCGCGGTGGTCGTGGTGGTGCTTATTGTAGTGGTGGTCGTGGTGTCGGTGGTCGTGGTTGTGGTTGCCATGGTGTTGGTTGTTGTGGTGGTGGTTGTCGTCGTGGTGGTGGTCGTGGTGGTGATCGTGTTGGTAGTCGTGGTGGTGATCGTGGTCGTGGTGGTCGTGGTGGTCGTGGTAATGGTGGTGGTGGTGGTGTAGTAGTGGTAATGGTAGTTGTAGTAGTAGTGGTAGTAGTAGTAGTAGTAGTAGTAGTAGTAGTAGTAGTAGTAGTAATATTAGTAGTAGTAGTAGTAGTAGTAGTAGTAGTAGTAGTAGTAGTAGTAGTAGTAGTAATAGTAGTAGTAGTAGTAGTAGTAGTAGTAATAGTAGTAGTAGTAGTAGTAGTAGTAGTAGTAGTAGTAGTAGTAGTAGTAATAGTAGTAGTAGTAGTAGTAGTAGTATAGAACCGCCGTTTATTCGTGTTTCATTAAGAGTTGTTATGTGCACATGCTTAAAATCTACGGACTATTTGGCTCGGTTCAAACGTATTATTTTCTTTTGTTTACCACAAAATATTATAACATCGAAAGACGAACGTATAGCGAGGGAAGCTTAACTATGTTTGTTCTGTAATGTGCTTCGAAAAGTACAAATGACGCAGCGTGTCGATAAAATCAAAAGGATTTCGTATACTGTAGATATGATATGTCGTAACCCGTTAGATGGAGACACTTGGAATACAACTTTATTGGTTGATTTGTAATGAATTGATTGTAGCTTAATTTTAAATAAAACATACGTATTTCAATCAAAGTAAATCTTACCATTTTGTTAACCGTACCATGCATTATAGTATCTCGTTGTACTTACTCTGTGCCCCAGTGCAGCTTATACAGGAACACGTAGTGCAAGATCACATTCAACGTATTCGCCACAAATCCGATTATCACATTTGGTATGACAATGTTCTGCAAGAAGGAGCACTGAATTATTATAGGGACACATGTCTCATACAGGTCCATACAAACGTATTATAACTAATATATATATACACTGTATATATATATATAAATATATATATATATATAGCGTAAACTACATTTTATTTATATAATATGATTTCGCTTTAACAACTTTATACATCTATATAGAAATGTTCATTATATGGAGTTGGATTGCGTTGGACACAGCACAGATTTGTGTCGGGAAATAATTGCAATATTTGTGTGTGCGTGCGTCACTGCGTGATTGGTGAGTATGCATGTGTGCATGTGTTTGTCTGTGCGCGTTTCCATGTGGTGTTATGTGTGTTTGTGTGACATGTTTGTGGGAAATCCATCACATATTCGTGTTGTAGGTGGATATGCATTGTGTCGAATTAATACGGACACCACACTGTCTGCATGCATTACAGATTTAGTTGGTTGATATTGAATACTTACCTGATTCTGTAAATACTTCATCAGGATAATGTACATGAAGAAACACTGCAGAAGAAACACGATGACAATATTGTGCCTGATAAATAATAGGCTGCATATATGTTAATCCTTATCCTAGCATTATGCCTTAAGATTTGAGATAGTAGACACCGTTTGAGCAAATTCTGAACATTTCGTGCAGTTTGCTAATTATTGTATAGGGATAATTCGTGATTCAAATTGAAGGAGACATACTTACAAAGGCTCCAGGTATAAAGATCAGCATGTAGCGTCCTGCCACACTGTGGAAGACACCATGTGACAATAAATTAGCAATGTACACGTTTATTGCAACACGTATCAACATACATAATGCCAAAATAGCCGATGAATACCTAAAGACCGTGTTAGTACTACGATATAAACCAATTCTCTTAGCATAAGTTATATTGTAAGCTGGCCGGCCTTAAATGAGGATGGTAAAGAGGTAAAGAACATGTTATTTTACTCGCATCGCTAAAGACTCCACTTGATTTTTTGAATATTGTATTTGTAACATAAAACATTTTATAGTAACAATATTAACAACAATAATGAACTCATATAGCGCAGCATCATTAGGAACCGGCGCCCAGAGGCGTAACATACAGTGATCATTAGGCAGAATCATAAATCTCACTCAAAAATGCAATGAAATATATTAACCTTGATACTTGTCTGTTTTGTCCTATCAAAACCAGGATGCTATCAACGTTGAGGTATACGGCGATCCACGGTATTAGGGCAAACACGAACAGGTACACAGCTGCAAAATGATAACAGGCGTATCAACGTGCGTTTCATGTGATATATGACATTAGAACCAGTAGGAAAACGTATGCTAATACGGGATCATCTCATAACGTCAATGTCCGAAATAACTTTGATCTGGTCTCAGACCTCACACCCTCCCCTCATACGAAATTTGGTAATCATTGACATGATGATAACAATATATTAAAAATATCGATCCGATGCGCAAAATATAGATGTCTGACGCCAGAAGAAACTCTTCAGAAGCCTCTCCCCAAACAAAAGTAATTTCGTTTGATATCGGATATTAACGTTCTGGGATGATCCCTAAGATGTACCGGAAATGTCGATGTGAATCAAGCGGTCCGCGAGACTTTCTTACATATTGATGTTAAACAAACGTGAGACGGCAATACAGAAAATAACAAGATGTGTGTTAGAGAGTTAACTGAAGATCTGTTTCTTGCCGCGAAACTTCCACCTATGACTTGACTACAAATGAATCGATTTATTCGGAGGAGGATTTCGAATAACAGATTGGTTTCGCAAAATGTTTCGTTAACGGATAGCTTCACGGTGTTTTATATAGTGTGAGATACAAACCTTTTTGTACATAGATCCCAACCATCTTTTTGTTTTTACTTCCAAACGACTGCAAACGAAGAAAAGGCACGGATTGTGTAAATAAACTAACTTTGTGTGTGTGTGTGTGTGTGTGTGTGTGTGCGTGTGTGTGCGTGTGTGTGCGTGTGTGCGCGTGTGTGCGCGTGTGTGCGCGTGTGTGCGCGTGTGTGTGCGTGTGTGTGCGTGTGTGTGCGTGTGTGTGCGTGTGTGTGCGTGTGTGTGCGTGTGTGTGCGTGTGTGTGCGTGTGTGTGCGTGTGTGTGTGTTTGTGTGTGCGTGCATGTGTGTGTGTCACAGGTTGGCGACGTTCCCGTAACTAGCTGGTTCAAGTCTAGATAGTTTCAGAATTAATCAGCTCAGCAGCAGTGAACAAAGCAGCAATGAACGGTGAAAATTGTAATTTTTATTACACGATAATACAGTCAGGAAGTCTTCAACACTGAAAATTATTACAAAAAACCAAATATAAAATAACGGTTTGTCCTAATATTAAAAAATAATTCTAGTGCCCTCAAAACATTACAAACTGTTGATACTCAAAATGTCCGAGTCCACGCAGACTTTGTTTACTAACAACGGGTATTATATATATCCGAAAGTACCCGGATAACTGTTACAGTCTCTGGTTCACATTAACATAAAGTGTCCTTCAGGCAATGGTGTCTAACCGACATTATGACAAATAATTTGGATGTCAATGTGCCACTTCCCTACGTGTGGTTGAGCCACGTAGTCATTAACAGTCCATTCGCCCCTTCTCGACGAACTGGTTCAGCCTCGCGATCCCGTCCGATCGCCGACTGGTCAGACCGTTCACGATGCCATGCTGCGCTGCTGGTGTACCCTGACTCGGGCGCCGATCAAAGTGTCGCATCCGCCTTGATCGTCGATCATGCTGTCGCACCCCGCCTTGGCCGTCGATTAAGCGATCGCATCCAGCCACTACGTCCGTAGTTGACACATTTCACTGCCCACGCTTGCCGTCGCTCTAAGCTGCTAGGCTCATCGCTAACGTTCACTGCTTTGTGGAGACCCAAGGTGTGCACTATCTTCACCGACACTTGATGCCAAAACGCATCGGCACCACATCACAGCCTCCACCCACCGATTCTTCCAAATATTTTTAATTGCAACACTTAGATAGTCACCTCTGTTTATATCAATTTGTGCTGGGAGTATGACTTTGTTACTTGCCTCCCACACGACATTACAGTGTCTCTTGTCTTCCTGTAGACAATCGGGTAGCACGTTCTTAGTCTTGTGTACTCATTCCCGATTCCCCAGGATACTGTCTTCTGTACAACGTATCTTTTTTATATACTAGGTCACCAGTGCATATCACACGACTGGCTTTAACCAACCATCAAATACATCAGATGTGGGACAGACCCGTTATGTGGCACAACTCTAAACATGCATGTAATAAACTAAAAGCACCCCTAATCAATAATGAGATAGTCCATGTCTACGGCGTAGAGTTAATTATAGCCGTACCTTCAGGCAGTGTGCACCTGCAGCTAACCACACATATTATGTAACACAATATGTTCCGCTTAAAAGTCATATGCCAGACTGGCTAGCCTAATGTACAAACAAAAAAGGAAAAGGAAATATGATTCTGATTACATCAATAGCAGATTGCTACAATATATATATATATATATATATATATATATATATATATATATTATAACACTATCTGCTACATTGCCTGTACACAAATTGTCATGATCGAAAATGCATAAAATATGCCAAACATTATTTTAGGTAACCTTTTTTTTTAAATTTAAGCTATGCTATCACATTTTTCACCGGTATACGAAAACTGTCTGATGGACTCTGGGATTGATTCAGTAACTTTGTAACATGAATACCTCTGATATTCCTCACACAACGCATCTAAAACTCTTCAAGAGATTGTGTCCCTTTTGGTGGGAGTGCCAAGATTTATGCACCATGCATTGCAATAGACAACATAAAAGTTCCGTATATTTGAGTTGTCAGTCTTGCAGAGATGCCTCTGTTCGCAAATACGAAATATCGATTGATGTTAAATGCGTATTACTCTACCATCATCTACCATCATCTCCCCCCCCCCTCTCTCTCTCTCCCAAATTAATATTTAAAATAGTAATTTGTTTTACACTGAGTTATAAAAGTACATTTTTTTGGCAATGCTAATATGACTTTAGTTCACATAAATTGTTGCTGACCAATATATTTACTCCGATTTGGATATCTAAAATAGTATGTTATTTTTACACTTAACAACATTTAACAAGACAAGATTGCCACCCAGAGAATTAACTCTTGGTGGCAGGTGGAGAAGGAAGCCATTTGGCTTATCGAGTCCAACCCTTTTATCTATATGTATCCCTCCCTTCTGAGGTATGTGTCGATTTTATTTGTAAACATATTCACGCTACTAGCACCCACACAATCAACATACCATCTATTCCATTTATTTACAGTCCTTTGTGAAAATGAGAACTTTCTTACATCTAATCTATGCTGCTCCTTTGCTAATGTAACTTCGTGTCGTCTAGTTCTTCTATCTTTCTTAACTGAGAAAAACATATTTCTATCAATATTTGTATAACCATTAAGTATTTTAAACAATTCTATCTAATCTAATCTCAATCTCCTGGTCTCTAGTGTTGTTAAACCACATTCTTTTAGGCGAATTTCATAACTAAGATCCCTAAGTTTTTGTATAATTTTAGTTGCTCTCCTCTGTACTCTTCCTAGCATATCTATGTCCTTCTTGCGATATGGCCTCCACGCTTGTGTACAATATTATAAATGAGGCCTCACTATTGTTTTGTACAGCGGTATTATTAGTTCTTTTTCCTTATACGCTATATTTCGCCTCATTAATCCAAGGATTTGATTTCCCTTTGAAACTGCAATTCCGCACTGCTCTGAAACCTTCATATCAGCACTAATGGTTACCCTTAAGTCCTTTTCTTTTACAATAGTACTTAGTACAGTACCCCCATTGTATATTCTACATCTTCGTTCCCATGTTCTGTGTGGAGGCGTTTACATTTCCCAAAATTGAACAACATTTGCCACTTTTCAGACCATTTGATCAACCTGTCAAGATCATCTTATAAATGCTGTCTATCTCCATCACGTTTAATCCTTCTAAACACTTTTGTATCATCCACAGATTTCAACACCTTGCTTGTTATATCATCATCCAAATCATTGACATATTATTAAGATTAATATAGGTCCAATTATTGATCCCTGTGGTACCCCACTCAATACCGATTTCCAGTTTGAAGCCTCCCCATCAACTATTACACGTTGTCTTCTGTCATTTTTCTATCCAGTTAATTATACCATTTCCTATGCCATGGTAATCTTTGATGTGGTACTTTGTCGAAAGCTTTTTGAAAAACCAAGTAGATGATATCTACTGGTGATCCCTCATCTACCCACTTAGTGATTTCTTCCAAGAAACATAACATATTTGTTAAGCATGACCTCGCTTTTAAAAACTCATGTTGAGATGGATTTATCAAGTTATGTTTAACAAGAAAATCCACCATGTGATCTTTAATTAGTCTTTCTAATAATTTGCAAATCACTGAATTTGTTCTACAATTTCCGATAGTAGTTTGGGCGGAATCCCATCCACTCCAGGTGATTTATTATCCTTCATAGCCCTTATTTTCTTAGCTACCATTATTTGTAAAAGTACATTATTTTTGACAATGCCAATGTGGCTTTAGTTCACATAAAATATGTTAGTATTTTTTTCATGCATTTTTATTTTATTATTTACGTGTTCTATGTATTGTTCACTTTTTCTTTTTATGAAATAGTTAAATTGACCAATTATATTTACTCCTGTGATAAACAGTCTTAAGTCAACAAGTCAGGCATTTAATTAACTATATTGATCTGCTCTCATTTCAATGTATGATTATAATAATAATAATAATAATAATAAACTTTATTTACACACCATCTAATTAACCGTTCACGGGTGTTTACAAATCAGCAATAATCTAAGAAGTGTAAAAACGCATTTAAGAGAAATAAATAAGAGAAATAAATAAAGTTAGGAAACAAAATCCAAGTTTATATATATATATATATATATATATATATATATAAACTTGGATATATATATATGTGTGTGTGTGTGTGTATGTATATATATGTATATATATATATATATATAAACCTATGCATAGTAAAATTACGGGTAAACGCAATGATAAAATAAACGATTAGCAAAAGTGCTGAACAGCTGAACATATTGGATAAAAAAGTCTAAATTACATTAAATAAGTTGATTAGATACTAAAATTAGATTCTGAGATAAATAAGACTAAAAATGTATTAAAACTATATGCATGAATAATACAAAGGTTAATTGATTTATGATTATATTAGAATGATAACAGAAATTTTTTCAATAATTTTCAAAACTGCCTAGTGTTCTCAATCGCGCGTAGTTCCAGAGGCAGAGAGTTCCACAATGTCGGCCCAGCACATGCAAACGCCCGGTGACCATAATGTTCTAGGTTCACATGTGGAACGTCCAGAAGCAGACCACTGCCAGAGCGTAGGGTCCTGCATGGCGAATGACGATGCAGCAGTAACACGAAATACACTGGCGTGCCTGCAAACAGTGCCGTGTGTACAACCATGAGTAACTTGTACTCGATGCGCTTTTTCACTGGGAACCAGTGTAGCTGTTGTAGGACCGCAGTGATAGATCGCCGGTCACCTCGTCGAAGTTGCATCACAACATGAGCGGCTGACCGTTGGACTCTCTCTAGACGGTGCAGCAGACGGTCAGGTATACCAAACAGCATCGCAATTCCATAATTAATTCTGGATGCCACAAATGCATGGGCAAGACATTTGCAGACACTAGTCGTCATTGCCTCTCGTACGCGAGCAATTCTCGCGAGATGGTAGTAAGCACTTCGACATTTGCCACCTGCGTCTATGTTGGCTAAAACACCTACCATGTGCTGGTTTAAATGCATTAGAATGTTGGTTAGAATGCATTAGAAATACAGGTTTATTATTAAGTTTCTTTCTCAGACCATCTTGTCGAATGGTCCTGATTTTTTTCTATTACATCGCTTTTTCTTTCTTGCATTTTTATTAAACATAATCTGGTTTTTTTCTGACACTTTAAGTAGCTACTTACCATGCACCACTTTAGCTTTACACGAACAACAGACAAATATTGCTAAAATAAATCTTATAACTCAAACACTAAAGGCACGCACTCTTACTGAAACATTACTGCACATTGGAAATATGAAATCCTGTCTAAAGATAAAATTAATAAATCATTTCTCAGAATCCGATTCTATTATGGCAGACAAATTAGAAATTGCAAATAAATTCAATACATTATTTACCAATATAGGTAGTAATCTGACTAATGATATTAAATACAAAGGCATTCATGATCATCCATATTATCTAAATAAAATACTAAACGTTTCATTTAAACTTTTCATTTAATTACGTTGAAGATGTCATAAAGAGAACTATAATTAGTCTACCCAACAAAAGTAGCTGTGGATGTGCTCGTCTATCCACCAAACTGCTAAAAATGCTTGAACCTGCACTAACCAAATCTTTAACTTTATTAACAAATCAAGTATTAACCACAGGAATATTCCCTGATAATTTAAAAATGGCTAAGGTAATTCCAAAAAAGGCGAGCCAACAGTATTCAATAATTATTGGCCTACATCTCTTCTACCAGCTATTTCAAAAGTACCTGAACAAATTATTTTTTGACCAATTATCATCTTATGATTCTAAGCTTTTTTTTACCATCAGTATGGATTCCGACCTAAACATTCAACTAAATACGCGGCTCTAGAATTAATAGATAGAATAATAACCCAACTGGATAAGGATGAAATACCCATAAATATCTGCCTAGATCTTTCCAAAGCCTTTAATACCATTGACCATTTAATTTTAATTGGCAAATTGAAATATTATGGTAGACATGAAACAAATCTGAACTTATTCAGCAGTTATCTAACACATATATGGAAATTGACAATATAAAATCAAATACGTTATCAATAACAACAGGTGTACCACAAGGCTTAATCTTAGGACCCCTGTTCTTCATTATATATATCAATGATTTTGCACAATCCAGTAAAATGTTTAATTTCATAATTTGTGCCGATGATACAACTCTATCAAGTACATTAAGCACTTTAAGCGATAACAGACATGACGAAAATGTAGAACCTTTAATAAATGAAGAATACAAAAAAAATGAATGGCTCAAAATAAATTATCGCGAAACACAGCAACATCTAAATACATGACATTTCAAAAGGCAAAGAAAAATATACAGACACTCACTCTGAAGATAGGCAATGTAAATATTGAACAAGTCAAGGAATTAACTTTTTGGGGGTATAACAATAGACACAAATCTACACTGGAAAAAACATACCGAAAAAATATCAAAAGCTTGTATTAAACAAATTGGCATTTTAAACAAACTGAAACATGTGTTACCTCTTCATATTAAAATAATATTATATAATTCTTTAATAGTGTCACATATAAATTATTGCGTCATGGCATGAGGCTTTCAACCAAATAAAATAATAAAACGAACAAAAACAAAAAAAACTTAGAATTATTACCTTAAGTAACTATATTTCTCACACAAAACCATTTCCAAAAAAAATTCAACTTGTTAAAAGTAGATGACATCCTTAAATTACAAGAATTAAAATTTTACTGTAAATATTTACATAAAGACTTTATTTACTAAATTGGAGGGTAATGTTTAACTATGAGGTACATAATCATGATACAAGAGTCAAGAATAAAATATGAATGAATTTGCAAAGAAATTTCTTAGGATAATTTGCCACTTTTATTAAATAACATTCCCGATATAGTCAAAGAAAAGCTTAGTACACATAGTTCACAAGGATTTGCCTTGTATGTTAAAATTATTTGTTTACAAAATTATCAGATAACATACACAAGACAAAATTGCTATATATGTATGCAAAATTAAGAACCGTCAACCACCGGTCAACTTTATACAGTAAAAATAGTGCCTAATCGACACACACAATAATCATGTAAGCTTGCTCACTTTACATACACGCTCATGTTCACATTATGTTTTTTCATCTTTTTTTAATATTTTTTTATTTGGACTCAGGTGATGTATTAAACTAATTCAGGTGATGTATTAATCCAGTTAAATTTTGTATCATCAAAGGTGGCTCCTCGATAGTGAATATTATAATCTTAGAGGAGTCTCCTGACCCTACTTTTTTTTTATTTACAATGCATTGCACCATGTTTATCATAAGGTTATATATTTGTATTATTTTAATTTTATTTTTGACATGGATGTATGTCAAGATTGTGATTTTTTGAAATTAACAGGTTGGTAGCGTCTGTGAAAGACTGCATTTAGGGTTACAATGTAAATCTATGGTTGGTTAACTCGTGTTACGGTTGCCCTGTAGGCCATAGATGGCTA
>OZ023213.1:48956591-49001591 GCA_963995525.1 Escarpia spicata
TTGGTGAATGGAAAGCGAGCTGTAATAATAACAAGTGTTTCCGAACAAATATCCCAACTTGATGGCCCATCATTTGATGAATATGGGAAAAACCTGTTATTATTTGGATATGATGTCCTGGACACGGACAGCCGACATTCCACGAGGGAATGGGCTGATGATGATTAGAATTTGAAACATGTGATGTGTATACATGTTATTGTGTTTCCTGTAGTTTAGCATTACAAAAACAAGAGAGTGAATACGAATATTGTGGTCTGACTATTAAAACAGTGCCATGATAATTAAATAATTTATGAAAACATAACAAGCGTATGGGTGCCAAAGTGTTCACTACATAACCTGGTGTCTTCGTTGAGCGTCAAGTGTATACGATAAATAGCGCAGATCCATTCAGCTCTTATCTCACCATTAATCTCGTGAACGGACTGTGAGCTGTGAAACACCCTGTTTACCAGCCAGAGTGACATAGACACTGTGTGTGCGGGTTTCCGTGCGTGCGCGTGTGTGCGTGTGTGCGTGTGTGCGTGTGTGCGTGTGTGCGTGTGTGCGTGTGTGCGTGTGTGTGGGGGTATGGCACAATATTTAGGATGCCTACAATTTGCTATTAATGCCGTAGGCCATGACGTGTTAAACATACAAAGTATTTCCTCTGCTCTTTCATGTACCCATCTCAGGGCTGGATTAACTTACAACTATCGCACATCTTCAAACAGCAGCATGCCTTACTAGAATAACAAGATTTAATAAGATTGCCGACCAGAGCGATAAGCTCCAGACGGTATTCGGACAAGGAAGCCTTTGGCTTATCGAGAGTCCAAAATGTTTCCACTTACGTATAACCCGCCATCGCCAGACAGCTGTCAATTTAATTGTTGAACATATTTACACTGCTAGCATTAACACTATCATCAGATAATTTGTAGTATTTTACTATCCTCTGAGAGAATAAGTACTTTCTCATATAAAACCTACACTGTTCCCTGATTAATGCTGCCTTGTGCTCTTTGATTATACTGCCTTCTTTCAGTTTGAAGAAAATAGTCCTATGAATATCCTCATAACCATTCAATAACTTAAAAACCTATATTTGGTATCATCTTAGTCTCCTAGTCTCTAGTGTTGTCAACCCACATTCTAATAGGCGTCTTTCATAACCAAGATCTTTCAGTTCATTAATCAGCTTAGTTGGTCTTCGTTGCACTCTTTCTAGTTTATCTATGTCCTTCTTACGATATGGCCTCCATGCTTGTATACAATATTCCAAATGTGGCCTAACTATTGCTTTGTACAGTGGTACAATTAGTTGTTTTTCTTTATATGTGATATTTCTCCTAATTAGCCCTACTATTAATGTTGGTTACTCTTTGAAGCAGCAATTCCACATTGCTCCGAAACTTACATGTCAGCACGAACGGTTACTCCTAAGTCCTTTTCTTTTATAGTTTTACTTTAAATTAAATCATCTAAAAGACTGAAGCCGTGATAATAAAAAAATAAAGGAAACATAACAGCAGAATAGTTTGGAAAATAACGTTGGCGGTCGCCTAGCAACGAATCCAAAATCTATCGTAATTATGATATGATAATATCCATACAGCTGCTCCCAAAAGAAACACACACACACACACACACACACACACACACACACACACACACACACACACACACACACACACACACACACACACACACACACACACATCGTCACACAACGACGTTCTAAAGCATTTGTCATCTGATGAATCTAGCTGAATTATGACGTCGCCAGCTATCCAGCAACATACGCAATGGACCTGTATCATCAATACGACTATTCGCATAGTAGCTGAACGACTTATCTCTTACATATACTAGCTGTACACTATGTTAGAGGTCGTTCACTAGTGTCGACATTTATCTATAAAGAGCGTACGTCTGGCTCCACTGGCTACACATAAAATTTCTAGAGCCGTAACTATCTGACAAAGGAGGTTTTACTAGTCATCGTCCATGATGCACCATTCGTGCCTTCATACGTTTGACGAGCGGCTAGGGCTGGGGGATTGAGTCCATGGTGTTCTGGGTGTGGGTGGCTTGATATATGTTTAGCCTATAGGCCATGGGCCAGATATGCCCCTCGTGCACCCCCCCCCCCCACAACTCTATCAACCCATGTTTTTTTAAGCTTTGGGGTCTCTTGAAGATGATTTTAAGTGGTAACAGTGAAAAAGTTGGGTCTCACTACCCATTTCCAGCCTATATTGGATGGTACCCTGAAATATCGTATTTCTCATCAACGTCTCGTGGTATTTAATCACCCACACCACAATCGTCATTGTATAGTCATATATGTCTCAATATGTACTTGTTATATGTCAAATTGAAGGTTTTCATCTGCTGATTATTATAATAGCAATGGATATATATACTATTATGGCATGTGCCCTAATTAGCATAGAATAACTATACCCCATTCTCACTCGTGACCGCATAGATGACATCACTATTTTTGTCAAACATATCAATTTCTCTTGATCCCATAGCTTCTTTAAAATCAAAATAATAATGCATAACACTCTGCAGCATCATATCTTTCATTTTATACCAGAATTGTCTTTCTATCGTTACAAATGGATTAGCTGTGATGCTTCAAAAATAACCGTAGTGTCGCGGATCAAGAGGCGTAACCCAGGGCATTTTAAATTATTACACACTGTACCCCATCAGCAATGGATTATTAAAAATGTAATGAAGAAGTAACTATAATATTGTTGTTTTGCAAGTAATTTACGTTCTTTCTGCAGTATCTAGGTACATATTTGAAGCTGGAATACTAGTTTTCTTACGTGTTTCATCATGATATGCGGAGATCACAAGGTTATATCCCATATTATATTATTTAAGTTTCATATTATATTATTTAAGTCTCATATTATATTATTTATGTTTCAATTACAGCTTATCCGAATACCTCAGGTCTACTTCACAGATTTCGATAAGTTAAAATGTTATTTAAGTTGGATAATGATAAATTATAAGCTTTACCTGCGTTGACCTGCTGATATTGCATACCTACCTTTGTATGTATTTACCATTAAAACGAAAACGAACAAGTGATCAAGCTGTCGAACCTACTTGTATAGTTAATGTAAAGGGCTTAACATATGGAGAACTTCAACTCATGTCTGGTATGCGTGATGCAGAGAAGAAGTTTGTAAAATTGCAGGAGATCAAAGAGAAGAGACTTTCAGAACATCCAACTTCAACCCACAGCATGGAGGGCACGTGCAAGCTCATCCCCAACACAGTGATGGAATATCATGGCTTCCATTGGGAATGCTACAAACGTTTCATCATGAAAATGGACAGGCTGACGTCCACCTCATCACCACCACCTGATGCCTCCACACCCCAAAGTACGAGCCGCATAACTTCCACAGAAGGTGATAAAATCATCAAGTCGGACTGTATTTTCTGTGGATCAGAGGGTCGTAAGACAGTAAAAGTGAAAAGCACATGGACAGTCAAGGCATGAGTCAGTTTGAATTTGATGAATGTAAGATTGTGGCGACGATGGCGGAAATAAAACAGGATAAGACGTCCTCACAAGAATACGATCTGTTTGCTTGTGAAGCCAAGTTCCACAAGAATTACCGTACGAACTATATGCAAAAACCAGAGAAATGGCGAAATACAGATGGAGATCGAGGCACGTGTTAACCTGTTCAACTTGATGGAAGCCCATGAAAAGGCATTTGACTAGTCTGTTGCAAGGTGGAGAAGGATGTCCTGCATGTTCGGAAGATAGTGAAATTAGCTGACCTGCAACAAGTGTACATATCCAGCCTAGAGAATACAGAGCATAGTAATCCTGACTTCCGGAGTGAGAAATTAAAACTCAAACTTGAAACCCATGAACCCTTCAAAGGCAGACTGTCCTTCTGCAATATGGGGAAGTTCCAGTCAAGCGTAGTCTATGTTTCACAGACTGACATCAACGCAGCCGTAAAACACGCCTTCCAGTTGGAATCAACTGATGCTATCAAGATCACTGGTACATATCTTCAACAGATTATCAAGGATGGGTTTGCTGAAGCAGCTGATCTTAAATGGCCACTAACTCCCCGTGATTGTGACAGAATTGGCACTATCGTACCAGATACACTCCAAAAATTGTTATGTTATGTCGTAACTGGGATGGCAGCTCCCACATCATCCCGCACAGAGAGACTTGTTCTGTCAATTGGTTAGGACATCTGCCGGGCAACAACCAATGGATCGTGGAAGCTGCCAAAATACATATTCATGAGCATGTCCATGCGTCATATGTTCAAATGTGAAAAACTCGTAATTCTCCTGAATAGAATGGGACACTGTGAAAGCTACCCCTTTTCATTGGAGCTGGAGACAGCGCTAGCTGAACCTGTGATGCAGTCGTCCACTCTTTTCTCCAACCAGATTGTCAGGTCACCACCAGGACCAACGGTATTCCATTCAGAATTTTATAATTTCGAACAGCTTCTGAATGATCTCACAGGTAAAGGATATAGGATCAGTTCAAACAGCTCATGGCATCATGTTACAGGAAGTTGGCAGTGATGATCATTCTACGGAATATGGTGACTGTCCTGAGATACCATCTCAAACAAGGAAAAAGGAGAGGTCGCTGAACCTGAAGGAGTCGGCCACACTAGAGAGAAGCTGATTCTGAAAGGAGAGGCAACCAAGAGGCCACCTGATTGGAAATCATCCTTGTCCAATGGTGAAAACAAGTGTCAGTTCATCAAACTGCTTCTGAAGCTGTGGCAGAGCGATGGATACGTATCAAAACTGCATGGAAGACAAGTGACTTTCATATATCAGGAGAATGCCACTATGCTGACTGCCAATGATGGCCGGACGACAGTAACCCATGAACTGCCCCTCCTGAAGTCATCACAGGAAATTGACTCAAGAGTTATTCTCTATGTTAATTACGCGAGGAGTAGGAATTACCGATTCGGTCGTGTGAAGAGCCCTGATTCAGACATCTTCTTCGTTCTTCTGCACTATGCTGCATCAATTGGAGACATCACCATCTTGTTTGACACTAGTGTAGGAAATAAGCAAATATTGATTGATGTCAGCAGACTAGGAGTTTATCTCGGCCAAGACAAATGTACAGCTCTGATGGTTCTGTATGCTTTCAGTGGATGTGACAGCACTGGTGCTTTCCGAGGGATTGGCAAACTCAAACCAGTGAAACCTCTACTGAATATTCCTAAATACATTCATGTACTCAAGAAGCTGGGAGATACATGGGACCTACCTGAAGAAAGGATTGATGAGCTGGACAGCTTCACTTGTGCTGTGAATGGTATAGCATTAAAGGTGTCAAAAGTTGATAATTTCAGGCTAATTCGTATCAATGAGCTGTGTGCCAATGATAACCGTGTTATTCCTTCAGTTGATATTGACATGGCCAATCTACCACCATGCAATCGCAGTCTCACCCAGCATGTTAGACGAGTCAACTATCAAGTTGGCATATGGAAGAGAGCACATATTCCTGAGCCTGACGTCCCCAGGGTGAGCAGAAACCATGGCTGGAACATCTGTAATGGAAGTATTGAGCCACTCTGGTATGATGAAGATGTGCTGCCACGTGAACTGGCTGATATAGCTCAGGTAGACCCCGACCACACTGATAGTGATAACGAGTCTGACGTGAACATGTCTGATGGGATGGGACTATATGCTGACAGGGACAGTGGTTATGACTGAGCATCAAAATGTGACTAATGTAATTGGTTAAGTAGCTATCAATGTTTGGCAAGTGTCCGTACATCTACCTAAATACTGTATGTATTTGCATACAATTAAGATGTGAATAACTTTTTGGCATCTAACTACATTTTGTTTTATCAATGGCTAGCATCTAAATGAATATCATACATACGTAATTCACTTTAAACTGAATTATCACATATTTTGAGATACTGGCTTTCGATTTGTCTGTGCTGTTGACATATGTCACATCTTAATTATTCACAAGTTTTGGATACTACATTAAGCTAATATACATGTACATTATATGAAATATGTAGTGCTTTGTTTTATGCATCTGAAATTAATATGGCGTAAATGTATACCTGAAAACACACACATAATCTAGACAGTTTTGACATGTATGCCATCCATATCCATGGTTATCTTTGCTTTCGCCACTTGATCCGCGACACTACGGTTATCTTTGAAGCATCATATCTTATCCATTTGTAACGACAGAAAGACAATTCTGGTATCAAATGAAAGATTATTATTTTAATCTTAAAGAAGCCATGGGATCAAGATAAATTGATATGTTTGACAAAAATAGTGATGTCATCTATGCGGTCACGAGTGAGAATGGGGTATAGTTATTCTATGCTAATTAGGGCACATGCCATAACAGTATATATCATTGAATGCTATTATAATGATCAGCAGATAAAAACCTTCAATTTGACATATTACAAGTACATATTGAGACATATATGACTATACAATGACGATTGTGGTGTGGGTGATTAAATACACGCGACGTTGATGAGAAATACGATATTTCAGGGTACCATCCAATATAGGCTGGAAATGGGTAGTGAGACCCAACTTTTTTATTGTTACCACTTGAAATCATCTTCAAGAGACCCCAAAGCTTAAAAAGTAGAGTTGTGGGGGGGGGGTGCACGAGGGGCATATCTGGCTCATGGCCTACTATATTATTTCGGCGATATTTGGTTAATGAAAATATAATAAATTACACCAAGTAACAAAAATGTCCGTAACATAATGGGATGCCATGATAGAAGACAGTCGTGAAAGTAATATTTACCAAATGTTAGAAATTACACAACATCATTACACAAACACCATAACGCGTTCGCAGATACTCGTTGTTTGTTCAAAATGACGAAGGTCGGAGAAAATGTGAAGCTCACGTCCATCGATAGGCCTTGGGGTGATAGTATAGAATTGTCAAGTAATGTTCGTGTTGCTATTGCTACGGATTTACCAAATAAAAGGTTAGAATCTTTATATGTACATATATATATATATATGTATACATATATCCCCCTTTCTTCTTGTCAGTTTTATTTTAGTCCTGTTATCTCCACACCTGTCACATCGCCCTCTCTCTCTCTCCCGTCTCCTGCTATCTCCTCCTCAACTTCCCCGTCCATCTCTCTGAGAACTTTCTCATCATATGCTTTTCGTTCTTCACACTCCGACCTCTCCGCCTCCTTCCTGGCGGCGAATCGCTATTACTTGCATGTATATTGTCCACTGCCCTATCAATGCTACCGCCATTTTTCAGTGGTACAACCCTCGTCTTCATTTCTCACTAACTCCAGTACTAACCTCCTCTTCCTCATCAGCCCATTGTCTTCTCACAACATATAATCCCGTAGATAATCGAACAAATAATTTAAGGGACATCCCTAGACATTTCACATCCGGACTGTTGATGTTGCCTCTTTAAAAAGGTGACTTTACTTTCACCTGCTGTCTTGGGACACCTTAGGACGATTCTATTCGATCGGAGGATCCACTTCTGTCTTCAAAGATCAGATCATCATCTTCAGAATCTAATAAAAATCGATCATACTTCTCGTTTACATCAGTGAGTGTTTGTGTTACTTGCTTTTTTGACAGGGAACAAAGGGCAATTGTTTTGTGATATGCATCTAAAAGAGTTAATACAAACTGAACATTTGCATCTACAATCACCATTTCCATGTTAGTGGTTAAGTCAGAATGCGGTCTTAAAGTGGAAGATTCTAATAAAATATCCGATATCCTGGAGGCTGACATGGCGAGAAGCTTGACCAACTAGCGCAGTTTTGCTCGATATTTATATGAATACGCCGGCACATGTATTGGTTTCTCATATCCTCTTCGATTCAGAAGCTGAAGTACACCTGTATACGTTTGAACAACAAGTATAACGCCATACCCTGGACATGGCGTTTTATAAGATACAGCGAGAAAGCTAATTCGGCGATTACACGCTCTGACAGTATCATGTCTTTATATGTACTTAATATGTTCGTTGTTTCAAATCAACCAACCATCCTCAACAAACGGACAACAACGAAATCAAAACAAATTGTAAACGTCTTATGTTAACGAGCTTTCAGACACAGATTTCCATCTAGACTAAACTAAAATGTCTATAAGCTACATAATAATCGGACTTGTGTCTTAGTTCACGCCTTAACCAAAACAAAAAACCACTTTGTGTTCGCATGAATTGGAAACATATATCAATGCTAAAACCGTTAGTTTCATGTTTATCATATTAGATTGGTTTACATACTTGAGATCAAGGCGTATAATATTCCGCATTCGCTGTACGTCAGACGTCTACTCTGCAATGGTGTTCTCTTAAGTCGCAAGCGTTGACGCTGTGTATCCGAACTACCGATTGGTGCACACAGCCTCACGACAACCTGTTCTTAGACTAATATGCCGTGCGTATTAGACAGTGAAGATAAGTGTACTTCGTCTTTCTCGAGCCAGACGCATGGTAGAAATATACAAAGACTGGCATTTATCCGACGTAATATATGGATGTGCGCTGATAGGACATAAGGCAATTATATGTCGTCCCATTTGCTGTGCTGGTCCATTGAATCGGTGACTTGCGGAGCTTGAAAGGGCATGACAATGAAGAGTCTGCCATTACCTACCCGAGCAGTGACGACAGGTAATTACTGTTATTAGAGCTAGGTGTCTGCGTGAAGACCCATGATGGAAACATGGAATACGAAGCGGGCAACAAATGGTTCGATTGGCCGATATGCCAAGGGTGTCTAGTTATAATCGAGCCTGCTTATGTATACGGGTATGTTAACGTTTCCCTCTTAGACGGCTTGAACCTCGAGCGCCAAACTTCCAGGGTTAATTACAACCCTTAGAATAGGGCGTACGACCTACATATTTTCAAAATACCCCATGTATTCAAGATGGATGGTGCTAGGATGAAAAATGACAGGACGTAGGCCCGAATGCTTGCACACATTGTGTAGTTGAATTGATTGCAAATGCATAATAATTCGTCTTAAAACGGGCCAATTTTCGAACTGCCGATCCGGTATAAGACGATCGAAACACTGCCCGGTTCAGAACACTAGTATTTTCATTCTAGGTTCAAAACGTTACTATCTTGTTGAAAACACACACTTGCACTCACTCGTTTAGGACACTCACGCATAATATAGCCTACATTTAAAAGGAAAATGTATTTCACACACATACACACACACAAATGTATTTATTTAGATCCATATACCCTATATGAATAATGAAATGTGGTTAAAGGACAGCAAAACCAAAAAGAAAGATCATAAACAAAATTAGAACACAACAAGTACGATTTATAAGCCATATCATGAGAAAGAAAAAGTTAGAACATATAGTAACAACAGGATATATAGAAGGAAAACGGTCCACAGGACGCCAGAGAATACAAAATAATAGACACTCACGGTTTGGAGGGCCGTGATTGCAGTAGTATGTCGCGTGGCTTACGAATGACCTAATGGTTATGATCAAAGGAAAAGGAATTACATCACTTCCGGGGCAAGGTCACTAAAAAATATATAGGTCAAGGTCAAAGGTCTAATATTATGCCATTGGCAAGTAGCGCTCCCTGGCGGATAGGCCCTGAACTATTAAAAAACGCCATTGGTGGATATGTGGCGAACCAAATATCCGTACTGCTTCAATTCGTGACTCTAGAGTACAAAAAAATCACATTGTTTTGGTTTTGCTAGAAGATATGCATCGCCAAATGGCAGGTGGATCTCGGCGTCTGGGAGAATATATATATATAGTACTGCATAGAGTCTAATTGAAGGATACACTGTTCTACAATGCTTCCAGAACCAGCAACCATTACAACTATTTATCGGATATATATATATATATATATACATATATATTTATTGTGCAGACTTTGTTGTATCCAACGAATATTTTTTATTAATTTCGCAGTCCGTTGTTTCTGTGATGTTTCGACAGGAATCAGTAATTATTACCATGGCAGTTATGCTGCGCAGCTATTCACTGGTGAGAGAAGATCGTGTCGCCATCTATCGGTACTTGTAAAAATAAAACAAATATTCTCCCTTTGAACCATCCAGTCTGATGTAGTCACACATACACACACATACACACACACACACACACACACACACACACACACACACACACACACACACACACACACACACACACACACATATATATATATATATATATACATATATATATATATATATATATATATATATATATATATACATATATATATATATATATATATATATATACAGGAATTTTGTTTACTTTTGAATGCTTAGCAGATATATCAAGATTTAACAAGATTTAACAAGATTGCCACCCAGAGAATTAACTCTAGGTGGCAGGTGGACAAGGAAGCCCTTTGGTTTATCGAGAGTCCGACCCTTTTAACTATGTGTATCCCGCCAGTCTGAGGTATGTGTCGCTTTTATTTTTAAACATATTCACGCTACTAGCACCCACACAATCAGCAGGTAATCTGTTCCATTCATTTACAGTCCTTTGTGAAAATTAAAAAATTCTTATATCCAATCTACTCTGCTCCTTTGCTAATGCATGTTCATGTCCTCTAGTCCTTCTATCTTTCTTAACAGAGAAAAAAATATTTCTATCAATATTTTCGTAACCCTTCAATATTTTAAACACTTCTATCTGATCTCCTCTCAATCTCCTGGTCTCTAGTATTGTTAAACCGCATTTTTTAGGCGTATTTCGTAACTAACATCCCTCAGTTTTTGTATCATTTTAGTTGCTCTCCTCTGCACTCTTTCTAGCATATATATGTCCTTCCTGCGATATGGCCTCCACGCTTGAATACAATATTCTAAATGAGGCCTAACTATTGTTTTGTACAGCGGTATTATTAGCTCTTTTTCCTTATACGTTATGTTTCGCCTAATTAATCCAAGGATTTGATTTCCCTTTGAAGCTGCAATTCCGCATTGCTCTGAAACCTTCAAATCAGCACTAATGGTTAACCCTAAGTCCTTTTCTTTTACAGTAGTACTTAGTACAGTACCCCCCATTGTATATTCTACCTCTTCGTTCCCATGTCCTGTGTGGAGGCATTTACATTTCCCAAAATTGAACAGCATTTGCCACTTTTCAGACCATTTGATCAACCTGTCAAGATCATCTTGTAAATGCTGTCTATCTCCATCACTTTGAATCCTTCTAAACACTTTTGTATCATCCGCAAATTTCAACACCTTGCTTGTTATTTCATCATCCAAATCGTTGATATATATTAAGAATAATATAGGTCCTAATATTGATCCCTGTGGTACCCCACAGGGATCAGTTATAAGCCTCCCCATCAACTACTACACGTTGTCTTCTGTCAATCACCCATTGTTCTATCCAGTTTATTATACCATTTCCTATGCCATGGGCCTTTAGTTTAAGCAGTAATCTTTGATGTGGTACTTTGGCGATAGACGGGCGGCGTAATCTAAATAAATAAAGCAGCCTAATGTAACGTAATTGATTGTATTTAAATTAGGTCACTACCGGTAATGTTAGCGTTCGTGTCAGGTTAAATAGTCGGCTGTGTAATTGAAATTTGTAACCTAAAGGGTGCTGTAGTACACAGGAAACAGTCTTTATAAAGACTAAGTTAGTTAAGTTATTAAATAAATTCTGATCGGGATATGGCGCCTTGCAAGCGGCAAGTCAAGGCAAGGCGACACTTGGTGGGCGATCACTGCCACAGCTGGGTAGATTTTGCATTGTCCGGCTGTGGGAAGTCATGGGCAGAAACCATGGAGGAAGAATTCACCTTTCAGTGCATTGGGTGTTGGAAGGTGGAGTGTCTGCAGAAAGGGATAGTTAGGTTGACAGATATTGTGAAGGGAATGGAGATGGGAATTAGCAAGGAGGCAGGTCGAATGGAGAGAGACGACAAGGAGAGACGACAGTGAGAATACTGCAAGACTGAAGGAGAATAGCAGTGGCAAGAAAACTGAGGAAAGGACATTGAGAGGAGGGAAGATGATTGGAGAGATTGAGAGGTGATCGGAGGGGAAGAAATTGGAAAATCGACAACAGAAAACGTGACAAGCGTGAAGGTGACAGGGAAGAAAGTGACCGTAGAGGAGGAGGGAGGGAAGATGGGACGGGAGAGGAGAGAGGAAAATGAGATGGAACGAAAGAAGAAGGGACGAAAGGAAGTGAGAGCAAATGTGATAGAAGAGAAAAAAATAAAAGAGGGACGCTGACAGGAGGAAAGGTGACAAGAGAAAAAGCGACAGGAAAGAATGGATCGGAAGAGAATATGACAGGAGAGAAGACGACAGGGGGAAAGACAACAACCAGACAGATGCAAACCGAGCTATTCTAAGGCAGTGATTGAGGGGGCGATGAGGAAAGAGATTGTGTTTATGGGCGACTCCATTATGAGAAAGACGGACAAGACACTGAGCGAGGGGAAGGACGTCGTTGTTTGTTTACCGGGGGCTAGGATTGAACATGTGACTGACCGGGTAGAGAAGGTATTGGGACATGGCAAGGGGGGTCTATACTGGTACATGTAGGAACAAATAATGCAGACAGGGAGGGAACAACTGCGATAGTACAGAAGTATAGACAGTTAGTGAGGAAGCTAAAGAAGACGATAGTTGAACAGGTTATTCTGTCAGGAATTTTGCCAGTAATGGGAGGAAGGGGGGCGACGTATAGAAACTGCAAGAAGATGGCGATCAACGCACTAGTTGAGCAGATGTGTGAAGAAGAGGGGGAGGGATTCACAGATTTATGGGAATACTTTGTTGGGAGGGAAGATATGTACATGAGAGATGGCCTCCATCTTAGTGGAAAGGGGGCAGCAGTTTTCTCAGAGAACCTGGTGAGATCTGTTGACAGTGGGACAGGTTGCATCTATTTAAACTAGATTCGCAGGGCATAGATAAAGACAGCACACATAAATCAGCAAATAACAGTCTGGAAAACTCTTCCGAAGCTGGATATAAATGTGTTTGTTTAAATGCAAGGAGTATAATAAACAAAAGAAATGAACTAAACATTATGGTAGAAGATATTGACCCTCATATAATAGGTATAACCGAATCCTGGACCACCACCGATATATCAGATGCTGAATTGGGACTGACAGGATATGTAATGTTTAGAAAATATAGAATAGGAAGAAAGGGAGGTGGAGTTATTTTATATATTAAAGAATCTATTCAGGCTTATGAAATAAAATTAGAAAGAGAAGCAGATTGCGAAGAAGCTGTTTGGTGTAACATAGTTACAGGAAACTCAACGTTAACAGTTGGGTTAGTTTATCGAAGTCCAAACATAAACGAGAATGAAAAAATACAAAACGCTATAAGGGAAGTAAGCAAACGGGACTGTATTATGATGGGGGATTTTAACCACGGGCATATACAATGGAAATCTCTACAGAGTATGGGGAGTGAGGACCACAAGTTTTTAGTTTTATTTCAAGATACATTCCTTTCTCAATATGTGCTAGAATCAACCAGGGGTGAGAATGTGTTAGACATAGTTTTGTCCTCACAGAATGAATTAGTTGACAATGTCAAGATATGTGAGCCACCGGGGAATAACGATCACAACCAGATACATTTTACCATCAAAGTAAAATCAGAAAGGAATAGTAAAAAGTAGTATAGGAGAAATTTCCACAAAGGAAGGTATAAGGACATGAGGAAATATCACCTGGAATGGATGGTATTCCACCCAAACTACTATTGTAAATTGTAGAACAAATTAGCATACCGCTTGCAACAGTTTTCAACTTGTCATTAGAAGAGGGAGTGGTTCCTTTAGAATGGAAAGAAGCAAACATTATACCGTTATTCAAAAAAGCTTCGAGAAACAAGTCAGAGAACTATAGACCAGTGAGTTTAACATCAGTGATTTGTAAATTATTAGAAAGACTAATTAAAGATCACATGGTGGATTTTCTTGTTAAACAAAACTTGATAAACCCATCTCAACATGTTTTTTTTAAAGCTAGGTCATGCTTAACAAATATGTTATGTTTTTTGGGAGACATCACTAAGTGGATAGATGAGGGATCACCAGTAGATATCGTCTACTTAGATTTTCAAAAAGCTTTCGAGTTTTGTATACTTGCAACTTTTTGTTGAAATCGGGAGATTCATCAGAGGTTCAGCACGCTTTCCGTGCCGCGCTATGTCGTCGGGCTGTGTCGAGTCTTGACAAATTGTGTTGTTGAAAATATTCTGCCGCCATAACTGAAGTTTTTCAGCTTCTTCGCTGTCCCGGCTCGACTCATGACATCGAGAGACGGAGGGGTGCTGTTGGAGATTTTCATTGACAATTCACGCCAAATATCTGGGAGATTCTCTCATTTCACAGGAGAGTTGGCACGAATAGTTTTGTTTGGAGGAAGCGAGGGAACATGTATACATCCGCTCGCCGAACGCAGTGGTTTCGCCCCCGGTCGAGCTGCGCCATGACATTGACGTACGATCATTAAAAATAACGGGGTCTGTTTTGAAGAGAGTCACTGTTTTGATGGTGTTGACCAGACATGTGATTAAACCGTTACCTTGAACATCGTGTGCGTCAGTTTTCCGAATTCATTCACACGAGAAATTCTTACGAAACCCTTACAACTCCGGTCCCGTAAGAGTATATATCAAATTGCCTAGCTATGCACCGTATATCACCATAACTATATAGAACGCCGGCACGGTCAATCATTATGCATCTTTTATTTTGCTGTGGCCTGTCTGTCTTAGCTATGATGTCTTACATCCGCCCGTGGAGTAACACACCAAGGGCATCTGTTATCACCATTACCGTATCTCGATCTTAAACTCACTGCTGTTGAATATTTAATTTCAAATTTCACCAATTATTGCGACAGAAATGTGACTGTAACACTACTGTAGTTTCGCTTATCCGACGCTCGCTCGTCGTGAACACGCTGAGAAGGTTTGCGAGGGCAACAAAGGAGGTGCCACCTCACGGCGCCTGGGTCAACTAGGCTAATAACTGGTATATCAAAGGCCACCGAAAAGAATGGGCATATTATGAGGCGATACTGTTACAGTGTTATGTAGTTGTTGTTGGCAGTACAATACGTCATGCAGAATCAACAACATTGTGTGAACAATATCGCTGCAGATCAGTGAGCACATATATGGTGGAAGTAATATTTTCCGAATTATTAGATACCATATTTGTTAAATAATTTGATTATACTTTTCCCATTTATCTATTACAGTAGATACATTGTTTCGAATAATGTGACCTATCCAATGGGAAACAAGATTTACGCCAAACACTTTCAATGCAACGACGGCGTCTTTTAGACTGAACAGATTCAGGTGTCATCCACGTAGAAGATACTTTCTGTGAAACAAATTTATAGGCAATGGGAGCATGTTTCTTAAGTAACGTTTTAAACACATAACAATATTGTCCATACAAGTTATCATTTGCCGAATTTCTTAATGATCTTTGGTGTTGTTGCTGTCGTTGTTGTAACAGCAACGATAAGAACAACAACAACCTTATCTAATTAGACATTTGTTAACTCGAACTTACGTACACAATATTCTTTTAAAAGTAGACATCGATACTACGGAGACGTGAAAAATAAACATGTGTATAATGATGTGGAAATCAACTACGTATATATATATATATATATATATATATATATATATCAATAGAGAGAGAGAGAGAGAAAATGAGAAAGAGAGAGAACGTGATATATATATATATATCACGTTCTCTCTCTTTCTCATTTTTTATATATACATATATATATATATATATATATATATAAAACAGTGAAAAAAAATTTTTTACGTTCACGCCACATACGCCTCCGAAGAAAGTATTTGTAAGTATAAATTAAAATGTGTTTGGTGTAGTACGGATTTACAAACACATGCGAACCAAAGAGGAACCTCACAGCAAGACCCCTTTTGTTATTTTGGTAACAGTAAGTAAAATGATCAATTACTTGCGCGAATTTTATTGTTTTTCGTTTGCCTTTTCTATGCTGAGGAGAGCCAACTCAAGACGCTAGTAGATACGAAAGGATTACCACATTACTGAACGAATGTTCACATTTAGCCGCTGTTCTCATAAGAACTTGTGACGTGATATATATATATATATATATATATATATATATTATACATATTCGGGAATACATCGTCGAAATCGGTGTGTTGTACTATTCCAATATTCTTATTTTCGATAACGCCGGTTGGACCAGTCGAACCATAGTCATTGACGTCCATGAGATGTAACGTGTTCAGAAGAAAGCCAAATTTGATATTAAGGTTTTGTTCGTCAGAGAGACCCTCGTCTCGTGCCATTTCCTCTGGCATTCTTTGTCTTTATTGGTCGTCTCTCAACTTGTATTCCTTAGTCCATACATCATTCCTTGCCTTGTCCATAAAGTTATGGCGTCACGACATTGTGAAGCAACTGCCTGCACCATTTTGTTCCTGGTGATTCATTCAGAAGCTTGGATAGCCATCAAGCTGCCCAACAACGTTATTTAAACAGTCGTTAATAGATTATTATAGTTTCCACTCTGGAATTCCATAACCTCAATCGGGTTTCGAACTCCAGTATGACTATTTTGGGCCGCGTCTGCCTTGATTGTTCCGATCGCAGTAGTACTTGCAAAAACAGAAGATACCGTATAAAATGCGCCAACGAACGGCATAATAGACGGTTCCTAACTGGGAAATGAACACCAGCCAAGTTTAAGCTGTGAATGCCACACCTGAACAGCAATTTTTCTTTAAAACAAATTCATTAAAATCCATAATAATGACGAAGATGCTGTGACTGTAAGTGCAGATTTAATAGGCGAGAAATCTCGTTGTTTTCCACTGGATTTCTGACAGTATTCCTGAATAGCGCAGTGTCCTGATGAGCAGGACGAAGTCCTATCTTTACTGTGAAAATAATTTGGGACTCTCGCCATGTGAACTTAATGGCAAGGTGACCGTTTTACTGAGGTCAGTGAGATGATGATTAAACCGATGTTCGACACTATATAAACACGCACACATATAAAATACTCACACACGCACACACACACTCACACATACATATATATATATACATATATATATATATATATATATATATATTATAACGTTGGTTCAAAAATAGTGCCTCGCATTACAAGGCGTCAGTAGGAGACACGTTCCGGTCGGGTGCGTGTACGTGAAAGCGCTGCCAGTGTTTACGACAACAATACCGTGATTGACTACGACACAGACTCCACACAGGGGACTACAGTCGCAGTTGAACTATATCGTTTAAATTTCCCCAGCGAATGTCACAACAAGTGGGTCCTGACTGGTAGAATGAACGCCAGCCAAGGTCAAATTGTGACTGCCACAACTGAAAAGCAAAATGGCGTATATACTTATTATGCGATGTTGTTCACTTGGTGGGTAAGTTAATCCTCCATTCCGAGTGCGAGTAAACACCCCCTGCCCCCGGATCACTACGCCACTGGAAATATGGACATAAACCTGACATAAATAGCAAGTTTAAATGTCCACGAATGTTTTAGTCTCTCTAATCCGGCGCTGGTTCGCTTACATGAACTCGCCGTGAAGAGGATCTGACCTAGAACCCTCTTCTTGAAAGTTATCCAGCAGATGGGAATGCTGGTATACGCACCTCCAGTTGTCATCAGATGGTGTCATTCTTTTGGATATATACCTGTACATAATAATGATTCACAACAAATATGAATATAAAATATTTCTTGTCGCATATTAAAATGGCAATTATACAGTTTGTTTTTAAAATACAGAGATTTTAGTAATGGTACGGTCGACATCATCGTCGTCTAAGATACTGCATGTCTTAAAACCATTCCTGATGTCTAACATTTCCTATAATACGTTCACGTTCGATATCGTTACGTTGGACAAACCAGCCTGCCACACACGGCCAATATCATACGTAAACACTTCGTACATTGCATTCACTTAAGATATAACGGTAGTTTGAGCTATAATTTGACCATGGATTTGCAATGGGCTATTTAACAACACTGCTTATAATCGGTGAATTGTGGTTCATAGCTTTATGAATTAATTTGGAGAACCTATGCTTTAAGATTGCAAATAATGGCAAACTATCCGATAACAATGCTATAACATCACCGTGTGTAAGTGGTGCTAGTCCCCACAACGTTCTAAACGCTTTTCGTCATGCAATGCAAATAGTGCCAACACTCTTACTCTGAAGATCCCAAAGTGGGGCTCCATAATAAGAGCAGCAATATTGTTTAAATAAATTGCACTTTACATTCGTCTTAATATGACAGAAATCGGCCATGAACATATTATACCCTCTCCAGAATGTGGCAGTGGCATCGACGACTAGACTATCCTTATTAACAACGGGTATATGATGGCCCAAATGTACAGCATCTTGGGCACTGTCCAACTCGGTATAATTAAAAAACACAGTTCTGTTGTCGGGTTTACAACTACGGCCTCTAAAAATCAAATACCTACTCTTAGTACCGTTACAATTTCCACACTATTCGTCTACATAGTTTTCGCATATAACGATTAAAACCTTGAGTCCAGATCGTGTGGGTGTTAGCAAAGTGAGATCATCTGCGGATCCGACGCAACCCGTATAGTGGTTGCCCATGTGGCATCCCACTCCGCTCTTTCTAACTGTTCAAATAATGCGGTAAACTGGGATGACATACTAGTGCCCCATCTTACTTGAAGTTTTTGTTTAGTATACATATACAACAGCAGTCTTAATACCAAAAGTGATACCTTACGCTTTAGAAGTACTCTAAAAAGCTTACAATAATTGACCCTGTCGAATGCTTTGCTGGCATCTAACATGAGTGCATACACATTACTGCCATTTGCTTTATAATAACTGATTGTCTCCAGCATAACATATGTGCAGTGAGTAGTGGACATATTTAAATCCAAATTGCAAATGCGATGTTGCAAGCGGACTTTGTTCCTTAGATCGTTCAACAACATCAAACAGTTTGGCAACAATGCTGCCAAGAGGGCAACAAAGGTGGTGCCACCTCTCGGCGCCTGGGTAAACTGGGCTAAACACCACAACAAACTGTGCAGGATGATCTTCTAGAGAAGCACATAACAAAATAGGATGTTAATAACTCTAAATAACTACCTGTGTTGTTGTATAAATTGTCAATTGGTAGATCAAAGGCCAACGAAAAGAAGGCGATGATGTTACAGTGCCCCAATGCTATGGCACTGATATGTAGTTGTTGTTGGCAGTACAATACGTCATGCAGAATCAACAACACTGTGTGAACATTATCGCTGCAGATCAGTGAGCACATATATGGTGGAAGTATAATGGCCTCTCTATGGCCACGATAACGACCATGACCTAGTCTACAGACATTCGTTGGGGTGCACGTTTGGATGATTCCTCGACTATCTGCGGCCACCGGTCTCTACCTCGTGTAGCCTGCAGGAGATCGTTGAGCGGCAACTCAGTCCATTCTGTGATGTCGTCGAGCCACATCTTTCTTGGTCTGTTTGTTTTCTCCCCCTCCTCTTACGGTCCTCCTCTACATATTATGTAGATTCCAATTAGAATTTGCTACAAGGCTGACTTTTAAAAATCTTTTTATACATCGTAATTATAATATGATAATATCCATACATCTGCTCCCAAAAAAGTCACACGCACGTGTGCACACAAGTATGTTCGAAATCACGCAAACAAGCACATAAATACACACATGTACACACGCACGCACGCACACTCGCACACTCGCACACCCCCCCCCCCCCCCACACACACACACATTGTCAAACAACGACGTTCTAAAATATTTGACATCTGGTGAATCTAGCTGAATTATGACGTTGCCAGCTATCCAGCAACATATGCAATGGATCTGCATTATCAGTATGACTATTCGCACGACCTATCTCACGCAGTAAATTGGTTGTACATTATGTTAGAGGTCGTTAACTATTGTCGACATTTATCTATAAAGAGCGTACGGATGGGGGTCAACACCCGCTTACCATTTAATAAAAAAATGCGTATGAAATGCATGGCCATATTGATTGAAAATAACAGTTTGTTAACATCATAATGATGGTGGATGTCATAGTTGTTTTGCATGTCCCGCGTCATACTACTCTTAAATACCTACTCATCACACTCAATCTGCTCAATTATCGACATTTTAATTACTAATTCATGGTATAAATGTAATAACTAAACTCTTTACGAATAGGTAAATGTTGAACATTGTTAATTAACCCTAACAGACTATAATTAAGTAATTAAAAAATACCACACTCGAACTAATAGTCTGGCTCCACTACACTTAACATTTCTAGAACTCCTGACAAAGGAGGGTTTTACTAGTCGTCGTCCATGATGCACCATTCGCGCCCTGAATTGAGTACAGTTGAGTTTAATTACTATTAAATTGGATGTTTTATTTATTTCAGTTTATCTCTTCCTATATTTTAATTATTGTGGCGGTATTGAGCAGATTTGTTCCCGGATACACGGTGCGTAATAATTAAATGCCACATTTACTTATTTTGTGTTTATCATCAAAAACTTCCAACTGCATCCGTTGAGACCTCCAAATGCATCTCGCGAGGATGTATGGGCTTGGTCGATCATTGGCGTACGTTTGGTTGGATCGTATGGAGCCATCCTAAAAAGGACGCCATGCTTACGAGGGTGGGGGTTCTACAGGTCAACGTGGCGAAGCGTTACGTAGGTTTGGGTGGTCTGTAGGCAAACTTTAATAACGATAAAAACTGTGTTCGCTCGTTTACCTGTCAATACCAAACTGAACCAACAAGGTAATCTCGGAACCTCTCTGTAATTGCCCATTTCAGGGCAAACATTTCAAACTTGAACGAGCTGTAGTTATCCGTATTCTTCTCTGACACTCTGGGGCTTCTGCTAGCATAGGCGATAACCCTCAGTCTGCCATCTTGCTCCTGGGACAATGCAGCCCCTAATCCTTTGAAGCTTGCATCCGTCTCAAGAATGAAAGGTTAGGTATAATCAGAATAACCCAACACATATATTGATGTTAATTTCATCTTCAGTTTCTCAAATGCTCATTGACAATTGTCATCCATGAGTTGTCCTATAGGCTTGTCACGTTTCTTGTGATTCTTGGTCAGTCTTGCTACCAACTCGTTTAGAGGTCCGACTTTCTCAGAGAAGTGTTCTATGAACCGACGGTAGTAGCTGGCGAAACCCAGAAAACTCTGCAGTTCTTTGACAGTCTTCAGTGTATCCCAGTTGGCAGCAGCAGTAACTTTGTGTGGGTCTAGTGATACTCCATGCTCAGAGACAGATGGGCTTAGTCGATCATTGGCGTACCTTTGTTTGGTTCGTGTGGACCCACCCAAAAAGGATGCCACGCTCAGGCGGGTGGGGGTTCTTCAGATCAACGTGTCACATGGGGTAGGTGGTCTCTGGGCAAACTTTACCAACGATTAATACTGTGTTCATTCATTTACCTGTCAATATCAGACTGATAACACTAACAGCCATGTCAGCTGCTATCAGGGTGTGTCTTCTAGTGTCTTGAACGTAATGTAATATATAGAGCACCGATTAGATATAATGGTTATAGCAGCGCTTATTCCATGGGAAGAATAAGGGTTTGGGCAACAAGCTACTGAAACACTGGTAAGGCGTTTTCTTTGTAGCTGTAGATGTTGCTACTTTCCGTGTAAAAGAAGAAAACAAGATTTGTAGTTTCTTTTCGGAAAGAACCGGGCAACGCGGGGTGAACGAGATTGGTCATTTTTTGAAACCACGATAGACATAGGTGGACTCGAACCCCGATCGACACCACGGCGCGACTACCCGCCCACGCCCCTCCAACTATCAACAATTACACCTATTAAAAGTGTGTCACTATGGACAGTTAGTGTTATTGTGTATTAATATCTACCCTTAGTCTACATGCGAATTACGAATCAATACAGATAGCATTCATGTGTACATAAGTAGTTTGTTTTCTCAATTTGTTACACACTTATGCTGCTGTTAATGGCGGCCGGTCCTTTTTGATAACGGGGTGTGTTCTGAATGGTTGTAATTGTGTGACGTAAGCAACAACGGGATGAATGTTGTGTTCTGGTTGGTTGCAAGAGGTCATTACACAAGTGTAGAGATAAGTTCCGGAATATCCTCGGTGATCGTCCATATAATTGTGTCGTTGCGCATGTGCAGTGGTGCCTTCCTTTGATAAACATGGCGGCACTGCGCAAGTGTAGAGGTGATTCCCGTGTTAACCTCTGTTATCGCCCGTATACTTGTGTCGCTGCTTGAGAGGAGTGTTACGTTGAGAGGAGTGTCACATTGAGAGGAGTGTTACGTTGAGAGGAGTGTTACGTTAACAAGGAAGTCGAATGCGGAAATTTAATCGTATATCGGTATGTGTACGAGATGCAGCGGAGTCGGAATCTCTAATTAGCCATCGCTATATATAGACTAAAAAGGCCGTAGTCATGGTAACGACTTTCCACGTAGCGCGGCGGCGGCTTCGGTCGTGTACCAAAGATAAACGCGAGCGATACGGTGGACGTGAACTACAGCGAGATTACGTAGATGTCACCAACATAAAAAGGACACACGGAGCGAGAAAATATGTGAGAACAAGCGCCCTAACCTAGCACAAGCACTGCTCCACGACGTATGGCGGGAAACGGGCGGCGTGCTTCGTTATAATCACGCGGTAGACGGGACTCGAACTGCATTACGAAGTCAGTGTTGGTAGCAGTGGCAGCAACAGAAGCCAATACAGTCATCCCTGCTGCTGGGTTCCTTTCACTCACCTGTGAAATATATCTGCAATTTGCATTGCATTTCGAATTTGTAAATACCTCACTACACATGTTTCCAATTTGTGTAAAAATAAATCCCCAAAATAAACAACCTTGCTACGGGCCTACTGGTGACATGATGCCAATTTGGTGTTTGAATATAAGATGAAATCACATAGTCCATCAATCTCACACCCCACTTAGTATCATATTAGTATTAGTATATTAACACCTCTAACTCTAACTGCACTCCACATATCTGGGATTTAAGCAATATCCATAGTTAAGATAACTGTCTATATATTGTTTGCATAACAAAACTTAGAATATTTGTCTAGATTTAATGTTTGTATCTTACAATCAAGACTATTTCATATTTTTATGATATTATGTTTAGGTAACCTAGATGAAAAATGTGTTCTGGGTTTCTCTGAATGTAATAGGTTATATTTTCTGGTATGTCAGATATCAGTTGTTAAGTTCTTTTTTTGTTATATAATATTTAAAGGATTTAGGCAGTGTATTATGGTGATAGTCATACACAAATAATAAGACGTGCAACTATATATCAACAACAAAATTAATTTTCAGATAAAAAAATAGGATCGGTGTGACTTATGTATCTTTTTTATTAATTATTCGTATTGCGCGTTTTTGTAACATTACATAACAATAAGTTAAATGACTGTGAATTGAGGTAAAATAGAGGTATTTAGCATTATGTGGCAGACAATTTTGTATTCTATTAATTGCCCAAAAAAATTATTTCTATTTTAGAACTGATTAAATTAATTTGTTTATTCCATGTTAAATGTTTATCAGTATATATTACTAAGAACTTCAATTTGTCTTCTTTGTTACGTTTACCAACATTATTAATAACTTCCCTGTTTATTGTAATACAATTATTTACCTGGTATTTGCTATTTGGTGGATTAAATATGCAAAATTGTGTGTTTAAAAAAATGTATTGGCACAAAACTAATCGTACAAATATATATCAATTCTTGGTTTATACTGTTTATTAAAGTGTCAACATGAGGACCTGATTGGTACACAGTTGTGTCATCCGCAAAAGACAATACATGCAAAGACGTAGAGTTAGTAATATCATTGATATAAATTAGGAATAAGACTGGTCCAAGTATGGAACCTTGAGGTACTCCACTTATAATGTTTTTTTGCGATGATTGACAGTTGTGTATTTCAATATATTGTTTTTCGATTTAATAAATAACTGGCAAACCATTTCTTACGTATTCCATGAATTCCACTCAACTTAGTTTCTACAGTAAAATGGCATGGTTAAGTGTATCAAATGCCTTTGAAAGGTCCAGAAACACAGGCAATATATGTTCTTTTGTTATTTCATCGTTTGCATCAGCAGTATCCTTGAGCATATGCAATATTGGTATCATCATTCTTGTAGAAAAGTATAGCATATCGGAAGTACGTAAGTAAATAACTATCCTTGTGTTTTCTGAAATGCATCGGTAATTGGCAGATAATATTTCAATGGTACAGCAAAGCGAGTGAACATAGAAACATTGGATCTTGAAAGAGATGCACTGACAATGCTCCACAGTTGGCTTGTTGGTATAATACTACTACTAATAGTACTAATACTAATAACAGTAATAACAATAATAATAGTCTACGAATTTTCAGATTGTTCGCTGACGAAGGTAACATTTCGTCGATATGGCTGAGAACGACGATAAATCGGTGAATAGCAATTCGCAGAAAGGGCCGAGATATGGATCCATTTTGACAGGTCAGTTAACTGCAGATTACCAGAACCAGACCGACCAACCTCAAACAGGTTTTTTGTCGACAATAATATTGGAAATATGTATACAATTGTTTATGTTGTTCATACAACATTAATTGTCGGAAGTAGTAATAAAGGTGTTCTAGCGGGGATGCTTTCCGTTTTCCGTTGTGCAAGTGCAAAAGTGCCCGGATGTAGGTCAAGGTCATGCACCCGGATGTAGGTAAAGGTCAAGTACCCGAATGTAGGTCAATGGGCAAATGTCAAGAGGCGCCACCTGGCGGAAAGGTCGCGAACTAAAAATAGCGCCACCTGGCGGAATTATGTTAACTTAAACAGCGCCGCCTAGCGTTTTTTTTATAGTTTAAACAGCGCCATCTAGCGGGATTTTTATGAACTACATTTCCCCTTAGCGGATAGGATATGAACTACAAGTTGTGTCACCTGGCGGATAAGTTGTGAACTAAATGTTCGAGTACTGCAAAAATTCGTGCTTCTTAGTTTGACCAGTAGTGCCATCTGGTGGAATTTGTGTTAATAAAATTTCCCCTGACGGACAAGTTGTGAACTAAATGTTCGAGTACTGCCAAAATTGGTGCGTCTTATTTATGAAAATTGGCGCCCCTTGGTGGAAAGGTTACGAACTGAAAGAGAAGTACAAATAACTCCCCCTGACGGATGTCAGTGAACCAAATATCGATACTGCTTAAATTCGTGCCTCTTCTTTCTTTTTACTCTTTTTACTATAAAAATAGGTCAAAGACGTCATTAAATAGGTCAGTGACGTCGTTAAATAGGTCATTGCGCATGCGCAATAGTGTATTTTCTTATATGTTATAGGTTGTGTACCATTTTTTTTAGATATAACACCCTCCTAGCCTTTACATTTACAATTTTAACATAGGTCCAAACCTGACGAATCGGTAGAGAACTAGTAAAATAAGTCAAATTTTGTGTAATTTCTGGTTACCATACAGATCTATGACCTTCCCCTCATCCTGTTTGTAAATTTGTCCCTATCAATGTCTCTTATTACTAGCATACATCGACTGCTTCCTGTGTTAACAAAGACGTGTTTGTCAATTTTTGCGTACCTATGTATGGTATTAATGGCAAACGTGAAGTGATTCCTGAACATGTAACATTCTTTGAGACATTTTTTTATCAGCAAAATCAAGGTCTCGCAATACTTTAACATTCACCAGTGCTATAGTTTTTAAACATTGCATCAGTTTTACATAGGACATTTGCAGTTACCTCAGTTGATTACCCGGATGCAAGCTGGTATGAACTTGTATTCCATGTCCAAGTCTCATCTACTCTTTTGTCCGTGCTTTTGAATTTTCTACTCTACAGTCCGTGATCTTTCGGCACGCCCACGTGACTTTACGGCACATTCACTAACTATATAAACACGAAGCTCTACCAGTCGAACCGTCATTCGTATCACGACGACACCAAGGCTAATAACATCGCGTTGAAGATACCCTATTACCGTCCTCGCGATGCAGCAGACTCGAGCGACGAGGACGAACCAACGAGCCGACCCATCATGCCGGTGACCAACCGTCCTTCTCCGCCATCGGAACCAACTCTAGAATCAACGGTAAGCGCCGACCCTGTTATCAAGGTCAGAGGTTTCCTTATGGACAAAGTACGCAAGCATACTCCCTTCTACATCGGGTGCAGATACTGCAAGAAGCGTATGATTGTCGACGATAGGGGACATTTTAAATGTGAACGACACGGTTACGTAGCCTCTGACATGTATATCATGATTCGAACGGATGCTGCCCACGAGAAGGCCCTACCGACCCCAAGACAACTAACACCATCGCGGAGGCCCTTCACCTGCCTGGACTGTGGGACATCGTTCTCACGGAAAGATAGCTGGAAGAAACACGTCACTGGCAGTAGTTGTCCCCGTGTGAAGAAGAGGGCGGCCGAGGACGCCGAGCTGGACGCGCTTGTGGTGAGTCATATTTTATATTGTTTTACTATATACTTTCACCTAAAATCTCGTGCCCCGTGTCTATACTTTCCCTAAAATGGCGTCCCCATACCTTCCGTCAAAATGGCATCCCGTCTTAACTCCCTATATGGTTGCATCCACGGGTAATTTTTGTCGACAATTTATCAAAAGATCATACAACTTGTCATCTTACTTCCTATCACGTAACATTTTGTCATTGTTTCCCACCGGTCCTTGTATCACTTTACTCTAACAACGGTGTACTATTTCCATGCATTCTTTAATAGTTTTTAATATTATTGAAATATTCTTGCAGAACTACATTGAAGGCCCGCTACCAGCAAAGCGTCAACGAATGGTCTCTGTGTCGACAGAGACGATTAACGACAACGGGACACCATCGACACCAACTTCCGTTCCCAAAGACGTCACAGCTACCCACACTGTAAATGTTACAACTTATACCCAGCCTGCCAACATCAAAACTTCCGCTCCTGACTTTGCCTGTCCGAACTTTACCATTGATTTCCCTGCGACCGAAATGAAGAAGACGCTTGCACGCCACATAGCATGTACCATCTTTGAACTCTCAAGACGACAATGCCGTGGTTGTGAAATAGATCATCCTAGTAAATGTCATCACGATTGTATGTTATCTGATGACATTCAAATTTGAGGAGGTCATTAATTCAACTGCTGTGGTGACAGACTGTTTGAGTGTTTTGTTAGACGCAGGTGTGAAGCTACCCAACGTGACAGTCGAACAGTTGTGTAATATAAGTACTTGGTTGCAAGAAGCCCTTTCGAAGCAGTGGCGAAACACTATGAAACAAATGGTTCTGGCAGTAATGGAGGGTGACCTGTAAATAACTTTCTTTTGTCTTGTATACGATTAAACTTGGCAAGAATCTGATTCTTGTAGTTACGAAGTGTGACATGTAAATACGTTTGTGTTGTTCACGAATAAACTGTGCAAACCTCAACTTGTGTCTTTTTCATAGTGTAATGCAAACCATATGTTGGGAAACTTACTAATAGTCTTATACTTCACCACTAAAGATATATTATCGGCATTGTCAATATTAGCGTCATCGATTTGCGTAAAACAGGGTCGTGTACGATATACAAGACACATGAACAGTACCACGGATCAATCTTAACCAAACTAAGACGACTACGGAACTTGTACGTTGTATGAATTGAACTTAGACCAACTAGTCGGACAAACGAAACACTACACTTTGACCAACACGCTGCACGAATCAAACTATAGACACGAGTTGTACAAATGAAACACTAAACTTAGCCGAACACGTGACACGAATTTAACTTAGACAAACTAGTCTGACAGACGAAACACTAAACTTAGCCCAACAGGTTGTACGAACTGAACTCAGATCAACTAGTAGAATAAAAGAAACACTACACTTTAACCATCACGCTGCACGAACCAAACTATAGACACGAGTTGTACAAACGAAACACTACACTTTGACCAACACGCTGCACGAACCAAACTGTAGACAAGAGTTGTACAAACGAAACACTTCACTTTGACCAACATGCTGCACGAACCAAACTATAGACACGAGTTGTACAAACGAATCACTAAACTTAGCCCAACAGATTTTACGAATTGAACTCAGATCAACTAGTAGGACAAACGAAACACTACACTTTGACCAACACGCTGCACGAACAAAACTATAGACACGAGTTGTACAAACGAAACACTAAACTTAGCCCAACATGTTGTACGAATTTAACTCAGATCAGTAGTAGGACAAACGAAACACTACACTTTGAACTCGGAATAGACGGGTTACTGTGACAACGGACGAGATATCGCACGAGACTACGGATGAGATTTACCAATCTACCGCGCTGAAACGCTAAAAGCGAGGTGGAGTGCTAGAGATGGACGGGATATCGCATCAAATCCCTCCTCTTTCAGGTAAATAGACGGATTACTGTGACAACGGACGAGATATCGCACGAGACTACGAATGAGATTTACCAATCTACCCCGCTGAAACGCTAAAAGCGAGGAGGAGGAGGAGGGCTAGAGATGGACGGGATATCGCAACAAATCCCTCCTCTTTCAGGTAAATAGACGGGTTACTGTGACAACGGACGAGATATCGCACGAGACTACGGATGAGATTTACCAATCTACCGCGCTGAAACGCTAAAAGCGAGGAGGAGTGCTAGAGATGGACGGGATATCGCATCAAATCCCTCCACTTTCAGGTAAATAGACGGATTACTGTGACAACGGACGAGATATCGCACGAGACTACGAATGAGATTTACCAATCTACCCCGCTGAAACGCTAAAAGCGAGGAGGAGGAGGAGGGCTAGAGATGGACGGGAAATCGCACCAAATCCCTCCTCTTTCAGGTAAATAGACAGGTTACTGTGACAACGGACGAGATATCGCACGAGACTACGGATGAGATTTACCAATTTACCGCGCTGAAACGCTAAAAGCGAGGAGGAGGAGGAGGACTTGAGATGGACGGGATATCGCATCAAATCCCTCCTCTTTCAGGCAAATAGACTGGTTACTTTGACAACGGACGAGATATCGCACGAGACTACGAATGAGATTTACCAATCTACCGCGCTGTAACGCTAAAAGCGAGGAAGAGGAGGAGGGCTAGAGATGGACGGGATATCGCATCAAATCCCTCCTCTTTCAGGTAAATAGACGGGTTACTGTGACAACGGACGAGATATCGCACGAGACTACGGATGAGATTTACCAATTTACCGCGCTGAAACGCTAAAAGCGAGGAGGAGGAGGAGGACTTGAGATGGACGGGATATAGCATCAAATCCCTCCTCTTTCAGGCAAATAGACGGGTTACTGTGACAACGGACGAGATATCACACGAGACTACGGATGTGATTTACCAATCTACCGCGCTGAAACGCTAAAAGCGAAGAGGAGGAGGAGGGATAGAGATGGACGGGTTATTGCGTCAAATCCCTCCTCTTTCAGGCACATAGACGGGTTATCGCGTGAGATTTCACCGATTCCACGGAATTCCACTGCAATAGGCAGGTATAAAACGAGTTGTACAAACCAAACTTAGACCGCCGAGTTCCAAGAGCCATTCCGTTCGTTACGTTTGAACTGTAAACACGTACATCATGACCTTATGGACTAGTCTTCCAGCTGTCAACAAGCCTACACCATCATCACGGGCGGACTTCCAGTACCCCGATTCACACGTCAGGACAACTTGAAACGGCAAAGTCTCCACAGTCGCTGTGCGCTGTTGACAAACGGTACGTCGCTGAAACCACTTGTTAAATCCAGCCATGTGATGTGCACATGTATAAAAAGATGCGTTATACAGGAGACAATATCCAGGGGGATCGGGAATGAGTGTGCTACCCGACTGTCTAGAGGAAGACAAGGGACACTGTAATGTCGTGTGGGAGGCGAGTAACGAGGTTATACTCCCAGATATAAACATAGAGTAAGTAAGTGTTGCAGTCCTATTTGGAAGAATCGGCGGGCGGAGGCTGTGATATAGTGCTGATGCGTGTTGGCAATCAGGTGTCAGTGAAAATAGTGCGGACCGTTGGTTTCCACAAACAGCGATCATCAGAGACGAGCCTGGCAGCGTAGGGCGACGGCAAGCGTGGTGTGCAGTGTGTCAACTACGGACGTAGTGGCTGAATGCGACCGCTTGATCGACGGCCAAGGCGGCGTGCGCAGCGTGATCGACGATCCAGCCGGATGCGACAGTTTGATCGGCGCCCAGTTCAGGGTACACCGGCAGCGCAGCATGGCATCGTGAACGCAATGGGCAGGAAGCGGAGCAAGGTCTGACCAGTCGGGGATCTGAACTGAACCGGATCGTCGAGAAGGGGCGAATTGACTGTTAATGACTACGTGGCTCAACCACACGTAGGGAGGTGACACTTTGATGTCCGGATCATTTGTCATAATGTCGGCTAGCCATCATTGCCTGTAGAACACTCTATGTTATTGTGACCCGGAGACTGTTATTCGGGTACTTTCGGAAAGATATAATATTCGTTGTTAGTAGACAAAGTCTGTGTGGACTTGGATTGTGTTGAGTATCAACACTTGGCAGTGTTTTGGAGGGCACCAGAATTAGTTTTAATATGAGGACAAACACACACACACCCATACACACACGCACGTAAGAATGCACGCACACACACATACGCACGCACGCACGCACGCACACACACACACACACACTCACACACACACACACACACACACACATAGACACAGACAGTTCGTTTATTCACATAATCCGTGCCTTTTCTTCGTTTGCATTCGTTTGGAAGTAAAAACAAAAAGATGGTTGGCATCTATGTACAAAAAGGTTTGTATCTCACCCTATGTAAAACACCGAGAAGCTTTCCGTTAACGAAACACATCGATACATTTGCAGTCAAGTCATAGGTGGATGTTTCGCGGCAAGAAACAGGTCTTAAGGTAACTCTTTCACACACACCTTGTTATTTGCTGTAATGTCGTCTTACGCTTGTTTAACATCAATAGGTAAGACAGTCTCACGGACAGCCTGATTCACATCGACATTTCCGGTATATGTTAGGGATCATCCCAGAACGATAACGTCCGATATCAAACGAAATAACTTTTGTTTGGGGATGGGTTTCTGAAGAGTTTCTTCTGGCATCAAACATCGATATTTACGCATCGGATCGATACTTTTAATATATTGTTGTCATCATGTCAATGATTACCAATTTTCATATGAAGTGAGGACGTGAGAGCTGAGACCAAATCAAAGTAATTTCGGATATCGACGTTCTGAGATGATCCCTTATTAGCATACGTTTTCCTACTGGTTCTAATGTCACGTAACATACGAATTGCCCGTCGATACTCTTGTTATATTTTTGTAGCTGTGTATCTGTTCGTGTTTGCCCTAATACCGTGGATCGCCGTATACCTGAACCTCGATAGCATCCTGGTGTTGATAGGACAGAACAAACAAGTTTCAAGGTTGATACATTTCATTTCCTTATTGAGGGGGATTTATGATTCTGCCTAATGATTGTATGTTACGCCTATGAGCGGCGGTTAGCGATGCGAGTAAAATAACATGTTCTTTACCCCTTTACCATCGACATTTTAAGGGTGGCCTGCCTACAATGTAACTTATGCTAAGAGAATTTATTTATGTCGTAGTACAAACACGGTCTTCAAAGAATGTATTGGTTATTTTGGCATTATGTATGTTGATACATGTTGTAATAAACGTGTACGTTGGTAATTTGTTGTCATTTGCTGTCTTTCGCAGTGTGGCAGGACGCTATCTGATGATCTATATACCAGGAGCTTTTGTAAATATGTCTCCTTCAATCTGAATAACTAATTATCCATATACAATAATTATCAAAATGCACGAAATTGTCAGAATTTGATCAAACGGTGTCTACTATCTCAAACAACCTTAACGCAGAGTGATAAGATCAGGATTAACGTACGTGCAGCCTAATATTTACCAGACACAACATTGTTATCTTGTTTCTTCTGCAGTGTTTCTTCATGTATATTATCCTGGCGAAGTATTTACAAAATCAGGTGAGTATTCAATACTAACCAACCAGATCTTTAATGCATGCGGACAGTGGGGTGTTCGTGTTAATTCGACAAAATGCATATTCACCTACACCACGAATATGTGTAGAACTGCACATACACATCTCATACATGCACACACGCACACACGCACACACGCACACACGCACACACGCACACACGCACACACGCACACACGCACACACGCACACACGCACACACGCACACACGCACACACGCACACACGCACACACGCACACACGCACACACGCACACACGCACACACGCACACACGCACACACGCACACACGCACACACGCACACACGCACACACGCAATTACTTTCCGTTGCCAATCTGCGCAGTGTCACAATCCAAAGCCACTTAATGAACATTTCGATATAGACGTATATAGTTGTTAAAGTAAAATCATATTATATAAATAAAATGTATTCGACGCTATATATATATATATATATAATATATATAATATATATATATGTATATTATATATATTTATATATATATATATATATATATATATATATATATATATATAATATATGTATATACATAGCGTCGACTACATTTTATTTATATAATATGATTTTACTTTAACAACTATATACGTCTATATCGAAATGTTCATTAAGTGGCGTATTTATATATATATATATATATATATATATATATATATATACAGTGTATATATATATATATATATATAACGTCGACAACATTTTATTTATAAACTATGATTTTACTTTAACATATATTAGTTATTATACATTTTTATGGATCTTTATGAGACATGTGTCCCTTTAATAACTCAGTGCACCTACTTACAGAACATTGTCATACCAAATGTGATAATCGGATTTGTGGCGAATACGTTGAATGTGATCTGGCACTACGTATTCCTGTATAAGCTGCACTGGGGCACGGAGTAAGTACAACCCGATACTATAATGCATGGTACGGTTAACAAAATAGTAACACGCTTTAAAATGAGCTTCTTGTTCATTTAATCCTTGTTCGTTTTGTTGAAATACGTATGTTTTATTTACAATTAAGCTGCAATGAATTCATTACAAATCAACGTACGATAATAAATAAGATTCTATTCCAAGTTTCTGCGTCTAACGGGTTACGACATATCATATCTACATCATACGAAATCCGTTTGGTCTTGCCAACACGCTGCCTCACTTGTACGTTTTGACGCAAATTAATAAACATAGTTAAGCTTCCATCGCTGTACGTTCGTCTTTCGATGCTATAATATTTTGTGGTAAACACAAGAAAATAATGCATTTGACCTGACCCAAATCGTCCGTAGTTTTGAAGAAAATGCGGATAATAACTCTTAATGAAACACGAATAAACGACATTTCTGTACTACTACTACTACCACCACCACCACCACCACCACCACCACCACGACCAGCACGACCAGCACGACCAGCACGACCACCACCAACGCCACCACGACCTCCACCATCACCGCGACGACGACGACGACGACGACGACGACGACGACGACTACGACGAAGACGACCACCACCATAACAACCACCACCATAGTCACCACCACCATAATCACTACCACCTCGACCACTACCACCAATACTACGACCACCACCATAATTACCACCACCACCACCGTAACCATCACCACCACCACCGCCACCTCCTCTACGACTACTATTTGTATCCGGGGTAGCCAACGAAATATAGATCTGAGTATCATCAGCATAAAGATGATGATCTAAGTTATGTCTTTGTATAACAGAGCTTAAATGCGTTCTGTCAGCTAGAATGCGAGTAGCTTTCCGCAATACCTGCTTCTTATACAGAGCAGTGAGAGTGGATTGTTTCACATCGGTCACATGACTGCTGATATTTACAATGCGCGGCAGATTATTCTTATCGTTTTACCAAACGAACACGTAAAGGAAAGGATCAAAACACTCAGTATACACGACGTATAAAACATGGTCAAAATGGTAGTATTAATGCTAAAAGAACGAAGGCATTATAGACGCTGCTAACACATTTTGTACATAACGCCAGAGATACCTATTTTAAAAAGGTAAGTTCTTATATAACGCAGTGTCCAGTCCTTAGGACTGCTCAAAACGTTTTACATTTCATTCCCTGGCAGACCTGTCCAATCGAACACCATCTCGACATCTATTGGAAGCATTCAGCCACGGTGCAATTAATACACAAAGACTATTCGTACACAAATATCCACCATTGTCTATAGCCAGGTACTCATGCATGCAGCTGGATGAACTGGAGCAACGTAGGGTGAACGAACATGCCAAGATTCGACAAGACAGCACAGGATTTGAACCCTAGTTCTCTCGATTGAGAATCTGATACTCCAAAAACTGCGCCACTGCGTCCCACATATTTATATGCCTCTTTCCTCAATGATTGTACCGATGTATTTGCATTCGTCAAGGCTAGGACGTAATGTTCAAGTTATATTAAATACTGCAACGCAGCAGCGTATGGTTTTTATATCTAACTGGAAATAAAATATATCTAATCAATAGACAGAACTTTGTTTCATATGGACAATTCGTGTGGACTTGGTTAAACTGTTTCAAATATATGATGTTTCTCTATACACTTGGTTATATAAATCGGTCCAGGCGAGAACGGGAATTCCAGATTTGTTCCCTTTAAGCAGGCGTTCTTTACATCAAGAGTCTTTACGGTGAAAGTTCAGTCAGTGTAGATAGGTGCTACGTCAGAATGTTCCGGGTGGCGTTAAGCATACACACTGGATCGTGATGAACAGAGTGAGAATGGTGATGTCGGAACTCTACGAAAAGGTCATAGTGTGAATATAGCGTGCTACATGGCAAGTCAGTACTGTCCGTTGTCTATACTTGTCTATATCAGAATGCATTGCGTGATGTCAACACACACTGAATCGCAAAGATCACAGTAAGATGAGGTGATGCCGGAAATCTTAAGAAAAGGTAATAGTACGAAGAAGGGGTTCTATATAACAAGCCAGTACTGAAAGACCAGGAACGATCCGCTGTCTAAGCCAGTACACTTTTTCACGGAGACATCGACTGAGGACACCAGGAAACCTGCACTCACACTGTTTGGCTGACACTGTTATCCGGACACAAGGGGGGAAGGCCATTTAAACTGTAATGCAAGATGCATTTATATACTGTATGTATGTATGTGTGTGTGCGTGCGTGTGTGTGTGTGTGTGTGTGTGTGTGTGCGTGCGTGCGTGCGTGCGTGTACGTGCGTGTGCATGCATGTATGAATTTGTGTGGAATTTGGTTTCATTTAAGACAGAAACCAAGTGCTGTGAATGCTTCGATATATGAAATTGATATGTCTTCGTCGTTTTCCCAAATACAAATAGTTGTATTTTTATATGTATGCCCATTATGTATGACGTCTCGCGCCTTGTAATTGTATAGGACTTACTTGTATTTTCATTACATTCTTCCACAGTATCGTATTCTTTCGGTAGCAATATCCCTGCCACGCCTGCTCGCTCCATCGCCTGTTCAAAGGACAAAGTTAATTATGGTTCTTCAATCACATAGCCAAAGTGATGCTCCAAACACATTACACTACTGAAATATTGCATGTAACATGTTTAGTTTCAGTCATGGTATCTGTTCATTGGCGAGTAACACTTAATATCATTTAATAAAATTCGTACATGTCTAGATGGCTAATGAAGTTATCTTAGATCCTGTTAAACAGGTGGACTCCGAGCTGACACAACTTACCTTTTTGACTTCGAGTGACCAGTCAATTCGAGCGGTAACGAACATAATTACACAGGCCTGCAGCATCAGGCTTCCAACCATAGCCCACCAGAAAGCTGTCAACACAAACATTAAAAGCACATAGCTATATACACAAATATCTGCTGAACCAACATGTAATGATACAGTGAACTGAGACTCAAGCTATTATTACTTCTAATTGCACTACTAATTGCACTAATTACAATAAACATAAATAAAATACATAATTATACATTCTTTTTCAGTGGTTCAGCGCTATCTCTGGCCTTGACCCACTTCACCATGTTCTGTCTGACGATAATTTACATTCGGTGGTCGAAAATGTATAAAGAGACTTGGGAAGGTAGGCAAATACTAGAGAGCAGGCAAAAGTAGAGGTAATATGCCAATTGTTTAGTGTTTCAGTTGTTATAATGGTTATATAAATACAGCGTTATATAAATACGAGCGTCAGGTAAGTGTGGGGTGTGTATATTTACGTATTTGCTTGCTTGTTCGCACGGGTGCGAGCGTGCCTGCCTATGTGCATATGGCTGTGAAAAGATCGCCTTTAACGATACGCTACGGTTTTACACGTACTGGCTGTCTCAGAATAATATTCCACTCAATTCCCTCAGACACACGTTTGTTGTCATGTTTGTCCTCTGTTACACCTCGTCTACACTCGGTAATATATGATAATGTTAGTATTTGGTCGTAGGTTGGTCAACGGAGAGTTTGCAAGATTGGGGTCAATTCAACCGAACTTGTATTTCGGGGATGTTAATGGTGTCTTTGGATTGGTGGAATTTTGAGATCGGGACCTTCCTGTCAGGTACGATGTACAACAAAATGCACAACCATGCACACACACGCACGCACACACGCACGCAAGCACACAAATACGCCCCGGCGCACACGTTCACACAAACACAATATCGTGTGCGCGCACATACGCACGCAAGCAAGATCACACACAAACAAATGCATATGCACAAACGCATTCACATAAACACACACACGCAAACCTACACACGCACGTACGTCCGAACGCACGCACGTTCGTACACACACACACACACACACAAACACCCACACACACACTCACACACACTCACACACACACACACACACACACATACATACACACCCACGCACACGCAAATCATAGAAGGTATAACCGAATCTTCCTAAGACGATACAGATAAATAATACGTCGGTCTTGTTGTAGGTTTACTGGGGAAGACAGAACTCGGCGCGATGTCTGTCGTGTTACAAATCGACGACATGTGGTTTCAGGTATGTCAAACTTAACTGTCGCTTAATGGTGTCCCTCGTAGGAATAGTGCATGCCACTGCATACCATGCGAACCTGACTAAAAGCAGATGGCAATTCGACGACACACTAGGTGCCTTAATGTTTCCGTGATATTAGTAATTAGTAAAAAGAAAAATGTAATCCGGGCAGAACAAAATGGGAATAACGATGTATTGACATAGTATGAGAAGAAAGATACACGTTGGCGGTTATCAAGGTGATACAGCTGTGTCTTGCTCCTTTGTTGATATATGTAAGTTTGCCAGAGTGGGCATAATTGAATATCCACTACATCAATCAACTGTGGCGCCATCACGGTAGCGTCTCGCATCATGCGACTTACCACGTTACTTGTCCTGCGACAGTAATTGTCTAAAGCAATCAGTCCCCCGTAATCCACGCCATCTCATCGCAGCTTCTCAATGTCTATGTCTGACCGCAATATGACGCCCGTCTCTTTGAAGTCTAAGCGCAGCAGATCCGTCGAAGCCACGAAAGGAATTACAAACAAAACAGACGGTAATATCGACGTACACAACAGGGGAACGGCAATGGAACAGACACAACAAAGTCGTCAGCAACGAAAACACTTCACAAAAATACAAAATACACTCACTGGCCTCACTGGCCAGTATGCGACAGAGAAGATAGAAGACGAAGGCAAAGACATCACATATAATTTAATCTACTAAATGTTTTGTTATTTTCTTGTAAAACAGTGAAGTAACCATATCATTTTGATTGTGCAGTTTTCTAGTAGAAGCAGTACCAAAAACTGTGTGGTTTTGTATAATGTTTTGTTTGTTGTTTTTTCTGTGCCCCGGCCTAATGTACGTGGCACACACACACACACACACACACACACACACACACACACACACACACACACACACACACACACACACACACACACACACACACACACACACACACACACACACACACACACACCACACACACACACACACACACACACACACACACACACACACACATACACACACACGCACACACACATATACAAGGTAAGTCCACGTATGTTACGGTAGGCCTGCAAATAGTCACATTTGGATACATATTTCCTATTTTGCAGGTGATTCTTGGGATGCAGATAGCATCAGCTATACGGATTGGACAGCTGGTGGGTTCACAAGACGAGTGCGAAGCAAGGACAGTGGCTAGACTTACCATCGTTGTGTTGAGTTAGTAACAGCAATATTATATATTATAATGTTTTAAACAATTATATAATTATTTACTTGTGAACGGTTCATGATGTTCTATATCTACGATTTGAGGGACATATATATAGATATAAATTTTATATTTTATATTATAGAAAAAAACTGTTTGTATTTTAATGATGACATTTGATAGAGTTTTGAGTTTCATATTGCAATATATCATTTAAACATAATATTGTAAACATAGAGTTAACAAGGGTGCGTTTGACATTTCTTTGTTATATCTTTTTACAGTGATGGCATCTATCATCCCGCTGACGTTGTTTATGCTGCTTAAAAACCTGCTGCCTCATATCGTCACAAACGTCCAGTAAGGTCTAGTTTTAACACTTGCAGTTAATTTGTACAATTTTATCCCTACATGTCAAAGTCTATTATGTATTTCTACATTTCTACTAGCACACGCATGCTTACAGTTGCTCGCGGGCGCACTTACGTCGTACTCGCATGCAAAGACACCCACACGCACGCACGCACGCACGCACGCACACACAAACACACACACAGACACCACACACAAGCACGCACGCACGTACGTACAAAACACACATGCACACGCAGACACACAAACAGAACAAAGACACATTAACACACATTCACACACTCACAAACTCACTCACAAAATCTCAGACTCACTCACACACCGAAACACCGACGTATACATTGCACACATTTCTAAAATGGACCTTGTTATTATGTTCACAGCAAGATTGCCACACGTGTTGATAAGATTGGACGAACACGTCATTGATTGACCTTTGTTGTATTTCTTTTTAAGGGAAGTGGTCGACTTGGCATCCAAACTGTTTCCAATCATGTCATTCTATATGTTGTACGACGGATTAGTCGTGAGTACTACAAATAAACAATTCAACACATAGCTAATACATGAAAAGTTTACAGAGAAAAATAAACTATCCTGGGTCTTTGAACAAAATAATACGCGACTAGCTATATTCGCCCGGATAGCATTTATCTTCCTAAAATACATATTATTCGCTTGCTAAATGACAGGCTCTTCCTCTAGTCATTCGTTATCATGGATAACAGGAAACATTGTTTTATCCATTTACCAACATTCACATATCTAACGTTGCTCTTCTCAATTAAACATAATATAAAATGCTATTTTAGCAATGAAGACAGTTTCGATGGTTTCTCATCCACCGGGACGTGAAGTGAAATAATATAAATAATGTATTAGTTCAGGTATTGGAAATAGTGGTCAGCATCTAAAAGGCAAACATAATTTTAACAATTACTATGTGTTCTTTTTATATGTTATTATTTTTGTTTTACATCGTGTGATCCTGCATAAGTAAACATAGGGTTTATAAACCGAATTGTTCTTAAAGTTAACTTGTCGTTTCAAGTTTATGTTTCACATAAGCCTCATTGGTAACTGGTGGCAATATCGGCAATTACTACTCGTCATTGTCACTCCCTCAACTTGATGTTTTCTATTGTCTCTCTCCGAGGTCTCTATCATCTCTACAATGTCTTGTTTTCAATATATCATTGGTAACTGGTGGCAATATCGGCAATTACTACTCGTCATTTTCACTCCCTCAACTTGATGTTTTCTATTGTATCTCTCCGAGGTCTCTATCATCTCTACAATGTCTTGTTTTCAATATATCATTGGTAACTGGTGGCAATACCGGCAATTACTACTCGTCATTGTCACTCCCTCAACTTGATGTTCTCTGTTGTCTCTCTCCGAGGTCTCTATCATCTCTACAATGTCTTGTTTTCAATATATCATTGGTAACTGGTGGCAATATCGGCAATTACTACTCGTCATTGTCACTCCCTCAACTTGATGTTCTCTGTCGTCTCTCTCAGAGGTCTCTATCATCTCTACAATGTCTTGTTTTCAATATATCATTGGTAACTGGTGGCAATATCGGCAATTACTACTCGTCATTGTCACTCCCTCAACTTGATGTTTTCTATTGTCTCTCTCCGAGGTCTCTATCATCTCTACAATGTCTTGTTTTCAATATACCATTGGTAACTGGTGGCAATATCGGCAATTACTACTCGTCATTGTCACTCCCTCAACTTGATGTTTTCTATTGTCTCTCTCCGAGGTCTCTATCATCTCTACAATGTCTTGTTTTCAATATATCATTGGTAACTGGTGGTAATATCGGCAATTACTACTCGTCATTGTCACTCCCTCAACTTGATGTTTTCTATTGTCTCTCTCCGAGGTCTCTATCATCTCTACAATGTCTTGTTTTCAATATATCATTGGTAACTGGTGGCAATATCGGCAATTACTACTCGTCATTGTCACTCCCTCAACTTGATGTTCTCTGTTGTCTCTCTCCGAGGTCTCTATCATCTCTACAATGTCTTGTTTTCAATATATCATTGGTAACTGGTGGCAATATCGGCAATTACTACTCGTCATTGTCACTCCCTCAACTTGATGTTCTCTGTTGTCTCTCTCCGAGGTCTCTATCATCTCTACAATGTCTTGTTTTCAATATATCATTGGTAACTGGTGGCAATATCGGCAATTACAACTCGTCATTGTCACTCCCTCAACTTGATGTTCTCTGTCGTCTCTCTCAGAGGTCTCTATCATCTCTACAATGTCTTGTTTTCAATATATCATTGGTAACTGGTGGCAATATCGGCAATTACTACTCGTCATTGTCACTCCCTCAACTTGATGTTTTCTATTGTCTCTCTCCGAGGTCTCTATCATCTCTACAATGTCTTGTTTTCAATATATCATTGGTAACTGGTGGCAATATCGGCAATTATTACTCGTCATTGTCACTCCCTCAACTTGATGTTTTCTATTGTCTCTCTCCGAGGTCTCTATCATCTCTACAATGTCTTGTTTTCAAAATATAATTGGTAACTGGTGGCAATACCGGCAATTACTACTCGTCATTGTCACTCCCTCAACTTGATGTTCTCTGTTGTCTCTCTCCGAGGTCTCTATCATCTCTACAATGTCTTGTTTTCAATATATCATTGGTAACTGGTGGCAATATCGGCAATTACTACTCGTCATTGTCACTCCCTCAACTTGATGTTCTCTGTCGTCTCTCTCAGAGGTCTCTATCATCTCTACAATGTCTTGTTTTCAATATATCATTGGTAACTGGTGGCAATATCGGCAATTACTACTCGTCATTGTCACTCCCTCAACTTGATGTTTTCTATTGTCTCTCTCCGAGGTCTCTATCATCTCTACAATGTCTTGTTTTCAATATATCATTGGTAACTGGTGGCAATATCGGCAATTATTATTCGTCATTGTCACTCCCTCAACTTGATGTTTTCTATTGTCTCTCTCCGAGGTCTCTATCATCTCTACAATGTCTTGTTTTCAATATATCATTGGTAACTGGTGGCAATATCGGCAATTACTACTCGTCATTTTCACTCCCTCAACTTGATGTTTTCTATTGTCTCTCTCCGAGGTCTCTATCATCTCTACAATGTCTTGTTTTCAATATATCATTGGTAACTGGTGGCAATATCGGCAATTACTACTCGTCATTTTCACTCCCTCAACTTGATGTTTTCTATTGTATCTCTCCGAGGTCTCTATCATCTCTACAATGTCTTGTTTTCAATATATCATTGGTAACTGGTGGCAATATCGGCAATTACTACTCGTCATTGTCACTCCCTCAACTTGATGTTCTCTGTCGTCTCTCTCAGAGGTCTCTATCATCTCTACAATGTCTTGTTTTCAATATATCATTGGTAACTGGTGGCAATATCGGCAATTACTACTCGTCATTGTCACTCCCTCAACTTGATGTTTTCTATTGTCTCTCTCCGAGGTCTCTATCATCTCTACAATGTCTTGTTTTCAATATATCATTGGTAACTGGTGGCAATATCGGCAATTACTACTCGTCATTGTCACTCCCTCAACTTGATGTTTTCTATTGTCTCTCTCCGAGGTCTCTATCATCTCTACAATGTCTTGTTTTCAATATATCATTGGTAACTGGTGGTAATATCGGCAATTACTACTCGTCATTGTCACTCCCTCAACTTGATGTTTTCTATTGTCTCTCTCCGAGGTCTCTATCATCTCTACAATGTCTTGTTTTCAATATATCATTGGTAACTGGTGGCAATATCGGCAATTACTACTCGTCATTGTCACTCCCTCAACTTGATGTTCTCTGTTGTCTCTCTCCGAGGTCTCTATCATCTCTACAATGTCTTGTTTTCAATATATCATTGGTAACTGGTGGCAATATCGGCAATTACTACTCGTCATTGTCACTCCCTCAACTTGATGTTCTCTGTTGTCTCTCTCCGAGGTCTCTATCATCTCTACAATGTCTTGTTTTCAATATATCAATGGTAACTGGTGGCAATATCGGCAATTACTACTCGTTATTGTCACTCCCTCAACTTGATGTTCTCTGTTGTCTCTCTCCGAGGTCTCTATCATCTCTACAATGTCTTGTTTTCAATATATCATTGGTAACTGGTGGCAATATCGGCAATTACTACTCGTCATTGTCACTCCCTCAACTTGATGTTCTCTGTTGTCTCTCTCCGAGGTCTCTATCATCTCTACAATGTCTTGTTTTCAATATATCATTGGTAACTGGTGGCAATATCGGCAATTACTACTCGTCATTGTCACTCCCTCAACTTGATGTTCTCTGTTGTCTCTCTCCGAGGTCTCTATCATCTCTACAATGTCTTGTTTTCAATATATCATTGGTAACTTGTGGCAATATCGGCAATTACTACTCGTCATTGTCACTCCCTCAACTTGATGTTCTCTGTTGTCTCTCTCCGAGGTCTCTATCATCTCTACAATGTCTTGTTTTCAATATATCATTGGTAACTGGTGGCAATATCGGCAATTACTACTCGTCATTGTCACTCCCTCAACTTGATGTTCTCTGTTGTCTCTCTCCGAGGTCTCTATCATCTCTACAATGTCTTGTTTTCAATATATCATTGGTAACTGGTGGCAATATCGGCAATTACAACTCGTCATTGTCACTCCCTCAACTTGATGTTCTCTGTCGTCTCTCTCAGAGGTCTCTATCATCTCTACAATGTCTTGTTTTCAATATATCATTGGTAACTGGTGGCAATATCGGCAATTACTACTCGTCATTGTCACTCCCTCAACTTGATGTTTTCTATTGTCTCTCTCCGAGGTCTCTATCATCTCTACAATGTCTTGTTTTCAATATATCATTGGTAACTGGTGGCAATATCGGCAATTATTACTCGTCATTGTCACTCCCTCAACTTGATGTTTTCTATTGTCTCTCTCCGAGGTCTCTATCATCTCTACAATGTCTTGTTTTCAAAATATAATTGGTAACTGGTGGCAATACCGGCAATTACTACTCGTCATTGTCACTCCCTCAACTTGATGTTCTCTGTTGTCTCTCTCCGAGGTCTCTATCATCTCTACAATGTCTTGTTTTCAATATATCATTGGTAACTGGTGGCAATATCGGCAATTACTACTCGTCATTGTCACTCCCTCAACTTGATGTTCTCTGTCGTCTCTCTCAGAGGTCTCTATCATCTCTACAATGTCTTGTTTTCAATATATCATTGGTAACTGGTGGCAATATCGGCAATTACTACTCGTCATTGTCACTCCCTCAACTTGATGTTTTCTATTGTCTCTCTCCGAGGTCTCTATCATCTCTACAATGTCTTGTTTTCAATATATCATTGGTAACTGGTGGCAATATCGGCAATTATTATTCGTCATTGTCACTCCCTCAACTTGATGTTTTCTATTGTCTCTCTCCGAGGTCTCTATCATCTCTACAATGTCTTGTTTTCAATATATCATTGGTAACTGGTGGTAATATCGGCAATTACTACTCGTCATTGTCACTCCCTCAACTTGATGTTTTCTATTGTCTCTCTCCGAGGTCTCTATCATCTCTACAATGTCTTGTTTTCAATATATCATTGGTAACTGGTGGCAATATCGGCAATTACTACTCGTCATTGTCACTCCCTCAACTTGATGTTCTCTGTTGTCTCTCTCCGAGGTCTCTATCATCTCTACAATGTCTTGTTTTCAATATATCAATGGTAACTGGTGGCAATATCGGCAATTACTACTCGTTATTGTCACTCCCTCAACTTGATGTTCTCTGTTGTCTCTCTCCGAGGTCTCTATCATCTCTACAATGTCTTGTTTTCAATATATCATTGGTAACTGGTGGCAATATCGGCAATTACTACTCGTCATTGTCACTCCCTCAACTTGATGTTCTCTGTTGTCTCTCTCCGAGGTCTCTATCATCTCTACAATGTCTTGTTTTCAATATATCATTGGTAACTGGTGGCAATATCGGCAATTACTACTCGTCATTGTCACTCCCTCAACTTGATGTTCTCTGTTGTCTCTCTCCGAGGTCTCTATC
>OZ023213.1:49006591-49064091 GCA_963995525.1 Escarpia spicata
GAGGCATATAAATATGTGGGACGCAGTGGAGCAGTTTTTGGAGTATCAGATTCTCAATCGAGAGAACCAGGGTTCAAATCCTGTCCTGTCTTGTCGAATCTTGGCATGTTCGTTCACCCTACGTTGCTCCAGTTCATCCAGCTGCATGCATGAGTACCTGGCTATAGACAATGGTGGATATTTGTGTACGAATAGTCTTTGTGTATTAATTGCACCGTGGCTGAATGCTTCCAATAGATGTCGAGATGGTGTTCGATTGGACAGGTCTGCCAGGGAATGAAATGTAAAACGTTTTGAGCAGTCCTAAGGACTGGACACTGCGTTATATAAGAACTTACCTTTTTAAAATAGGTATCTCTGGCGTTATGTACAAAATGTGTTAGCAGCGTCTATAATGCCTTCGTTCTTTTAGCATTAATACTACCATTTTGACCATGTTTTATACGTCGTGTATACTGAGTGTTTTGATCCTTTCCTTTACGTGTTCGTTTGGTAAAACGATAAGAATAATCTGCCGCGCATTGTAAATATCAGCAGTCATGTGACCGATGTGAAACAATCCACTCTCACTGCTCTGTATAAGAAGCAGGTATTGCGGAAAGCTACTCGCATTCTAGCTGACAGAACGCATTTAAGCTCTGTTATACAAAGACATAACTTAGATCATCATCTTTATGATGATGATACTCAGATCTATATTTCATTGGCTACCCCGGATACAAATCGCTCACTTAACCAACTTAGTGATTGCCTTCAAGATATCTTCCATTGGATGACTGACAGCAAGTTGAAATTAAATGCAAATAAAACTGAATTGATCATTATTGGTACTCGAATGCAGCGTTGTAAACTGGATGTTTTTTCCCTACGCGTATTTTGAATCAGTACATCACTCCAGCAACCTCGGTGCGGAGTCTAGGAGTAATCTTTGATAGTAACTTCAATTTCCGACAACATATATCTCAAACATGTCGCTGCTGTTTTTATCATATTCGTGATCTTCGCCGTATTCGCCGGTATATGTCATTTTCTGTTGCTAAGACTATTGCAACAGCGCTTGTTAGCAGCAGACTTGACTATTGCAATTCCCTCCTTTATAATATCGCTAGTAAGGATATCACAAAACTTCAGCGTGTCCAAAATTGTCTAGCAAGAGTAATTACAAGATCTCCTCGTTTTTCTCGCTCTGTGCCACGTTTGAAGTCTTTACATTGGCTTCCTGTACGATATCGTATAATATTTAAGATCTGTACCATTACATATCAGGCACTGTCCAATAAGCAACCATCTTATTTGCATTTATTGCTTACTCCTGTAAGAAAATCTATCCAGCTTCGATCATCTAGTTCTGACCTACTTTTTGTTCCTAGAGTCAACACTAACATTGGAACTAGGGCTTTTTCTGTTGCTGCACCAACTCTTTGGAATATGCTTCCTCTTAGTGTTAGATCAGTTGAAAATATTACAAAATTCCGTCGTCATTTAAAAACGTATCTTTACAACCATGCTTATCCACCGTAGCTCCCTAGCGCCTTGACCCATCTGTTGGCAACTGGAAAACTACTTATGGACTTTGAGATTGACCAACCCTTTTGTTTTGATGCGCCTCTGAGCTTGGTTTCCAAGGATTTAGGCGCAATAGAAGTTATCTTATTATTATTATTATGTTTGCACCAGGAATACGTCATTCTACGCACATACGAACGTGTAGAACTGTCACATGCAAAATAAATAGAAAGCGGTTGTCAGTTGTTCGGCTTTTTCATGACACATCTCTCTGACGCTTTTTCTGAGCCAGTTGTTTTGTTGTTTCATTGCTGATATCAGGGTTGTGTGTGAATGAGCTGGTGCGTGTGTGTGTTTTGTTGGTGTATGAGCGTGCTATTTAGCAGTGTTGAGATGTTGATATTTACTACGTGCATATAGCCATTGCACTATGATGCTATTTATCTGTGGTGCGACGACCACAATTAGGCAATTAGACAATTGGGTAATTAAGCAATCAGACAATTTGTTTTTTCATTATTATGTATTAGAAATCGTTTTTTACTGCGTATTTGTTTTGTTTTATGAATGTTGCATACAAATTTCATTTAACGGGACAACAAAATGTTATTGTATTGTATTATATTGTCCTCCTACACAGTCCGGCCCCTTGGCAATGATTTCACCGTTAACATTGGTTTTATATGTCCAGCATTAACATACACAGTCCGGCCCCGGGCATTGGTTATACATGTCCAGCATTAACAAAAATGACTAAAGTTGCAATATAATTGTTACAAATTTGGCTCGTGGACTGGCGGCACCAAATGTGACTGACTCGTGACAAAGGTCCAGGTGCAACAAGGATGGGTAGAACAGGAATATGAGACAACACATGGGGTTTTATGTGAGAATCCAAGTGGAATACCCATGTAATAACTACAATAAGCCAGATAAAGGAATACAAATATGAGTTGGTCAACTATTAAAGGATTTCCTCGTTACAAAGTAATGTATCACCTGTACAGGTACATACACATATAAACATGTGATAAGAAATAATAACAAAGTGTTATTGTTCACCCACGAAGAGAGACCTGAAGTCCAGTGTAACTAATCATAACGAGCATTTACGCACCCCGAATTCGGTAGTATGCCGGGGGATACAACATTCAACGCCGGCATTTCCGACAAATTTAAAATGACGAGGCTTAGTCGCCTACTATAACTACACAAGGGAGACACGGCCGTATCCCGGGACGACGGTCTTCGAGGGTCGTCAAGTGAAGAAACCGGACGTATACGGCAGCACGACGGTACACCGTGGGCATCGACAGGCGTCACGTGATGAACGAACGTATGCGGCAGTACACCATAACACGGTGGGCGTTAACAGGCGTCACGTGATGAACGAACGTACACGGTAGTACGACGGTACACGATGGGCGTTGACAGGCGTCACGTGATGAACGAACGTACACGGCAGTACGACGGTACACGATGGGCGTTGACAGGCGTTACATTGAGAACGAACGTATGCGGGAGTACGACGGTACACGGTGGGAATCAACAGGCGTCACGTAGAAAACGAATGTGGCGAAGTTCATTATTGAGACGTTACTCTGAATTGTCGAGAAATGAGGGAATACGAACTGCAAAACCCACCCTCTAGTCTTCACGGTGTACAATAAACGACACGAATCAGCTGCTTCAGCAGCAACAATCAATCTTGTCCATGAGCAATAATGGACGAACGGATGCTCTCGGCTTCGAAGTAATTCAGTTTTGTAGAGCCATGACGGCTGCCACTGGACATTCTAACAAGTAGCCAAACGCAACTATTATACTAGGCTGGCTGCATTTAAAATATTGATGACGTTACACCTTCAACACACGGGCGACAAAACAAGTCGAGAATAAGTCCCGTGGCATGGAGGCAGAAGCTCATAGCAATGCAATTACAGTCGTCTGTTTGTAAAATGGCCGTAATTATATTAAATACTCCAATGGCGACCAAAGGCCGGAAGTATAGCAAGCCATAGCAAAACTTAACACAAACTAAACCACCCTAGACATTTCGCACCCGAATCTCTAGAACCTACGGTCAAACTCTATTCAACTCGTTGAGTTAAGATTAAATATTCTTGCGTAATAAACACTCAATTGTCAACTCATGAAAATCCACAAATTACCTCAATCACATCTACATTTAATATCGTGAGAATCCCTGAATTGAGACTCAATAACGATAACAATAACATAGCTTAACGTTCACAACTTAACACGTTATATTTGTAAAACAAATATTCCATTCACACATGAGGTGTGAAACATTAATTTTACTCGCACCTGCCCGGCGCAATAAACAACCTTCCTAATTCACGCTACTAACTTTCTCTGATGTCACTAAAAGTGACTTATAATAGCACCACATTATCGCTTAGTTTATTGTTAAGTCCGCTCTACCCATACTGAATTTTACGTAATATTAATATAATTAATCAAATAGAATTTGTTAGCCTGCCGATAATATGATTTGCGCTTTGGTCGCAAGATGGCCCTAGTGTAACATTTTTCTTCAAGCACCCGAGGGATGGCAACACCATACAAGGGAGTTCGTGCCTAGTTTATTGATTAATTCTTTAATTTTTGAGCCAGACTAATCCTACTCAAACCACTTTGTGACAATAATTACACTTATAGTGTTGCTTTCTGTTCACCAGGCGCGGCTCCGTCGTACTTCTGATGAGCCTGATCCTCTGCGGCGGCATTGCTGGCAATCTGCTCATTTCGGTCCAACCGTCGAAGTCTCTCCACTCAGACGCCAACGTGACACGTTTGACCACATCCAGCAACCATGCGTTGTCTTAAACGGTCGTATTTTAGGGCGTGTGGAATGACTATGAGAGACGCCCTTGAATTGTGGTTATTTCCACATGTAATTGTCTCCTGGTCTTCGTCACATCAGAAACAAAATAAAAAATTACCTTAATACGCAAAACCAACTGGCTGGTGATGGTATGCGTGGCATGATAGATTATGCTGAGATCCCTACGAAACAACTCCCACATATCTCAGCCTACTACCGTTGGATAATGTTTGACTTGACTGTGTGACTGATGATTGATCATCGATTGATCAGTGATCGATTCTTTCTGGTAACATCTGTTATAGTTCTCATTGTAGACTATTTAGATGAGAATATTCCTAAAATATCACGGGAACATTGAAGACATATGGGTGGTCATTCACAAACCATTATTACATAATTATTATATACCGGAGGGGTATAAATATATATATATATATATAATGTGGCTGATTTGTCAATATTCACAGACGTATAAAATACCACACCTCAAAATGCAATCCACGCCGCTCAGTTTTTTCCACAACAGTTCTGGCTAATAACCTCATGTGTCCTCATTCAAGGTTCCAAATACAAAGGAATGTTGGCGTATATCCCTACAAAGTAGGTGATAGCAATGCACCACGCACAAATTTCCGTGTAAAATCACTCCTAACCTTTTTCCCATTTCCATGACAACAAGTGTTCCCTGAAATTGTAAAAATGGGTGGCCATACGCAAGTCATCATAGAATAATTGATGTACCTCTGAGGAGTATAAAACGGTACACGACATGGGTGATGTGTCTTGTTTCACACCGATAATATATTTAGCATTGCAGCACGCAGAGATTTGTGTGTGAAATCACTCTTTTTAATCCTTTTCCTATTTTGGTGACAAGTTTTCTATGAAATTATACTAAAAAAAAATTCACAGGTAAGCGAAAGATGACCTAACAGCGATATTGTGCACACTTTTCTTATTCCCGAGATGTGTAATAACTATTTTATAACGGTTTGTGCATGACCATCCTTTAGCAATTTCATAGCAAACTTGTCGTGCAAATGAGGATAGTGTTAAACAGTGTGATCTGTCACAGAAAGCTGCGAATGCTGCAATGCTATAAACTAGTTTCCGAGTGGCCCAAATGTTCGGTCCTTGCTCATGGCCTATATCTCGACATTTAAATAGTAGGAATATGTATATATATATATATATATATATATATATATATATATATATATATATCCCTCTCCCCCTCTCCCCCCCTCTCCCCCCCTCTCTCTCTCCACCTCTCTCTCTCCCTCTCCCTCTCTCTCTCTCCCCCTCTCTCTCCCCCTCTCTCTCTCCACCTCTCTCTCTCCCTCTCCTCTCTCTCGGGGGAGAGAGAGAGGGGGGAGAGAGAGAGAGAGGGGTAGAGAGAGAGGGGGAGAGAGGGGGAGAGAGAGAGGGAGAGAGAGAGAGGGGGAGAGAGAGAGGGGGAGAGAGAGAGGGAGAGAGAGGGGGGAGAGAGAGAGGGGAGAGAGAGGGGGAGAGAGAGAGAGAGGGGGAGAGAGAGAGAGAGGGAGAGAGAGAGAGAGGGGGAGAGAGAGAGGGGGAGAGAGAGAGAGAGAGAGAGAGAGGGGGAGAGAGAGAGAGGGGAGAGAGAGAGGGAGAGAGAGAGGTGGAGAGGAGGGGGGGAGACAGAGAGGGGGAGAGAGGGGAGAGAGAGAGAGGGGGGATAGAGAGGGGGAGAGAGGGGGAGAGGGAGAGGGAGAGGGAGATATATATATATATATATATATATATATACTATTTAAATGTCGAGATATAGGCCATGAGCAAGGACCGAACATTTGGGCCACTCGTACATTTTAGTGACGAATGCTCATAGTGATTAAGGCTAAACCTACATCCCTAGAGATGGAAACTAGTTTATAGCATTGCAGCATTCGCAGCTTTCTGTGACAGATCACACTGTTTAACACTATCCTCATTTGCACGACAAGTTTGCTATGAAATTGCTAAAGGGATGGTCATGCACAAACCGTTATAAAATAGTTATTACACATCTCGGGAATAAGAAAAGTGTGCACAATAACGCTGTTATGTCATCTTTCGCTTACCTGTGAATTTTTTTTAAGTATAATTTCATAGAAAACTTGTCACCAAAATAGGAAAAGGATTAAAAAGAGTGATTTCACACACAAATCTCTGCGTGCTGCAATGCTAAATATATTATCGGTGTGAAACAAGACGCATCACCCATGTCGTGTACCGTATTATACTCCTCAGAGGTACATCAATTATTCTATGATGACTTGCTTATGGCCACCCATTTTTAACAATTTCAGGGAACACCTATTGTCATGGAAATGGGAAAAAGGTTAGGAGTGATTTTACACGGAAATTTGTGCGTGGTGCAGTGCTATCACCTACTTTCTATTTGTAGGGATGTACGCCAACATTCCTTTGTATTTGAAACCTTGAATGAGGACACATGAGGTTATTAGCCAGAACTGTTGTGGAAAAAACTGAGCGGCGTGGATTGCATTTTGAGGTGTGGTAGATGTCATAAAATGTCATAACTTCCTCAATTCTCAAAATATTGATACATTTTATACGTCTGTGAAGCATGACAAATCAGCCACATTATATATATATATATATATATATATATATATATATATATATATATATTTATACCCCTCCGGTATATAATAATTATATAATATATAAAGATCAATCATCAGTCATACAGTAGGCTTATCCAAGTAGGCTGAGATATGTGGGAGTTGTTTCGTAGGGATCTCAGCATAATCTATCATGCCACGCATACCATCACCAGCCAGTTGGTTCCTTTGCTCCTATCTAATGTTTTAGGAAGTACAAGTCTGAACAAGACTCGTTTTGCGTATTAAGGTAATTTTTTATTTTTTTTCTGATGTGACGAAGACCAGGAGACAATTACAGGTGGAAATAACCACAATTCAAGGGCGTCTCTCATAGTCATTCCACACGCCCTAAAATACGACCGTTTAAGACAACGCCTGGTTGCTGGCTGTGGTCAAACGTGTCACGTTGGCGTCTGAGTGGAGAGACTTCGACGGTTGGACCGAAATGAGCAGATTGCCAGCAATGCCGCCGCAGAGGATCAGGCTCATCAGAAATACGACGGAGCCGCGCCTGGTGAACAGAAAGCAACACTCTAAGTGTAATTATTGTCACAAAGTGGTTTGAGTAGGATTAGTCTGGCTCAAAAATTAAAGAATTAATCAATAAACTAGGCACGAACTCCCTTGTATGGTGTTGCCATCCCTCGGGTGCTTGAAGAAAAATGTTACACTAGGGCCATCTTGCGACCAAAGCGCAAATCATATTATCGGCTGGTTAACACATTATATTTGATTAATTATATTAATTTTACGTAAAATTCAGTATGGGTAGAGCGGACTTAACAATACACTAAGCGATAATGTGGTGCTATTATAAGTCACTTTTAGTGACATCAGAGAAAGTTAGTAGCGTGAATTAGAAAGGTTGTTTATTGCGCCGGGCAGGTGCGAGTAAAATTAATGTTTCACACCTCATGTGTGAATGGAATATTTGTTTTACAAATATAACGTGTTAAGTTGTGAACGTTAAGCTATGTTATTGTTATCGTTATTGAGTCTCAATTCAGGGATTCTCACGATATTAAATGTAGATGTGATTGAGGTAATTTGTGGATTTTCATGAGTTGACAATTGAGTGTTTATTACGCAAGAATATTTAATCTTAACTCAACGAGTTGAATAGAGTTTGACCGTAGGTTCTAGAGATTCGGGTGCGAAATGTCTAGGGTGGTTTAGTTTGTGTTAAGTTTTGCTATTGGCTTGCTATACTTCCGGCCTTTGGTCGCCATTGGAGTATTTAATATAATTACGACTGTAATTGCATTGCTATGAGCTTCTGCCTCCATGCCACGGGACTTATTCTCGACTTGTTTTGTCGTCCGTGTGTTGAAGGTGTAACGTCATCAATATTTTAAATGCAGCCAGCCTAGTATAATAGTTGCGTTTGGCTACTTGTTAGAATGTCCAGTGGCAGCCGTCATGGCTCTACAAAACTGAATTACTTCGAAGCCGAGAGCATCCGTTCGTCCATTATTGCTCATGGACAAGATTGATTGTTGCTGCTGAAGCAGCTGATTCGTGTCGTTTATTGTACACCGTGAAGACTAGAGGGTGGGTTTTGCAGTTCGTATTCCCTCATTTCTCGACAATTCAGAGTAACGTCTCAATAATGAACTTCGCCACATTCGTTCTCTACGTGACGCCTGTTGATTCCCACCGTGTACCGTCGTACTGCCGCATACGTTCGTTCTCAATGTAACGCCTGTCAACGCCCATCGTGTACCGTCGTACTGCCGTGTTCGTTCGTTCATCACCCCCTCTCTCTCTCTCCCCCTCTCTCTCCCCCTCTCTCTCTCCACCTCTCTCTCTCCCTCTCCCTCTCTCTCTCCCCCTCCCCCTCCCCCTCCCCCTCCCCCTCCCCCTCCCCCTCCCCCTCCCCCTCCCCTCCCCCTCCCCCTCATTCAATCTTTAACTTACGTGAATTACTTACATAATTAATATCACTGGATTCCCTGTATCGAGCCGGATACCACAATAAACAACCTTCCTAATTCACGCTACTAACTTTCTCTGATGTCACTAAAAGTGACTTATAATAGCACCACATTATCGCTTAGTTTATTGTTAAGTCCTCTCTACCCATACTGAATTTTACGTAATATTAATATAATTAATCAAATAGAATTTGTTAGCCTGCCGATAATATGATTTGCGCTTTGGTCGCAAGATGGCCCTAGTGTAACATTTTTCTTCAAGCACCCGAGGGATGGCAACACCATACAAGGGAGTTCGTGCCTAGTTTATTGATTAATTCTTTAATTTTTGAGCCAGACTAATCCTACTCAAACCACTTTGTGACAATAATTACACTTATAGTGTTGCTTTCTGTTCACCAGGCGCGGCTCCGTCGTACTTCTGATGAGCCTGATCCTCTGCGGCGGCATTGCTGGCAATCTGCTCATTTCGGTCCAACCGTCGAAGTCTCTCCACTCAGACGCCAACGTGACACGTTTGACCACATCCAGCAACCATGCGTTGTCTTAAACGGTCGTATTTTAGGGCGTGTGGAATGACTATGAGAGACGCCCTTGAATTGTGGTTATTTCCACATGTAATTGTCTCCTGGTCTTCGTCACATCAGAAACAAAATAAAAAATTACCTTAATACGCAAAACCAACTGGCTGGTGATGGTATGCGTGGCATGATAGATTATGCTGAGATCCCTACGAAACAACTCCCACATATCTCAGCCTACTACCGTTGGATAATGTTTGACTTGACTGTGTGACTGATGATTGATCATCGATTGATCAGTGATCGATTCTTTCTGGTAACATCTGTTATAGTTCTCATTGTAGACTATTTAGATGAGAATATTCCTAAAATATCACGGGAACATTGAAGACATATGGGTGGTCATTCACAAACCATTATTACATAATTATTATATACCGGAGGGGTATAAATATATATATATATATATATAATGTGGCTGATTTGTCAATATTCACAGACGTATAAAATACCACACCTCAAAATGCAATCCACGCCGCTCAGTTTTTTCCACAACAGTTCTGGCTAATAACCTCATGTGTCCTCATTCAAGGTTCCAAATACAAAGGAATGTTGGCGTATATCCCTACAAAGTAGGTGATAGCAATGCACCACGCACAAATTTCCGTGTAAAATCACTCCTAACCTTTTTCCCATTTCCATGACAACAAGTGTTCCCTGAAATTGTAAAAATGGGTGGCCATACGCAAGTCATCATAGAATAATTGATGTACCTCTGAGGAGTATAAAACGGTACACGACATGGGTGATGTGTCTTGTTTCACACCGATAATATATTTAGCATTGCAGCACGCAGAGATTTGTGTGTGAAATCACTCTTTTTAATCCTTTTCCTATTTTGGTGACAAGTTTTCTATGAAATTATACTAAAAAAAAATTCACAGGTAAGCGAAAGATGACCTAACAGCGATATTGTGCACACTTTTCTTATTCCCGAGATGTGTAATAACTATTTTATAACGGTTTGTGCATGACCATCCCTTTAGCAATTTCATAGCAAACTTGTCGTGCAAATGAGGATAGTGTTAAACAGTGTGATCTGTCACAGAAAGCTGCGAATGCTGCAATGCTATAAACTAGTTTCCGAGTGGCCCAAATGTTCGGTCCTTGCTCATGGCCTATATCTCGACATTTAAATAGTAGGAATATGTATATATATATATATATATATATATATATATATATATATATATATATATATATATATCCCTCTCCCCCTCTCCCCCCCTCTCTCCCCCTCTCTCTCTCCCCCACTCTCTCTCTCCCTCTCTCTCTCCCCCTCTCTCTCCCCCCCCTCTCTCTCCCCCCCCCCTCTCTCCCCCTCTCTCTCCCCCCCCCCTCTCTCTCCCCCTCTCACTCTCCCCCTCTCTCTCTCCCCCTCTCTCTCTCCCCCTCTCTCTCTCCCCCTCTCTCTCTCCCCCTCTCTCTCTCTCCCTCTCTCTCTCCCCCTCTCTCTCTCTCCCCCTCTCTCTCCCCCTCTCTCTCTCCACCTCTCTCTCTCCCTCTCCCTCTCCCTCTCTCTCCCCCCCTCTCTCTCCCCCTCTCTCTCTCCACCTCTCTCTCTCCCTCTCCCTCTCTCTCGGGGGAGAGAGAGAGGGGGAGAGAGAGAGAGAGGGGTAGAGAGAGAGGGGGAGAGAGAGAGGGGGAGAGAGAGAGGGGGAGAGAGAGAGAGGGGGAGAGAGAGAGGGGGAGAGAGAGAGGGAGAGAGAGGGGGGGAGAGAGAGAGGGGGAGAGAGAGGGGGAGAGAGAGAGAGAGGGGGAGAGAGAGAGAGGGGGAGAGAGAGAGGGGGAGAGAGAGAGAGAGAGAGGGGGAGAGAGAGAGGGGGGGAGAGAGAGAGAGGGGGAGAGAGAGAGGGGGAGAGAGAGGGGGGGAGACAGAGAGGGGGAGAGAGGGGGGAGAGAGAGGGGGGATAGAGAGGGGGAGAGAGGGGGAGAGGGAGAGGGAGAGGGAGATATATATATATATATATATATATATATATACATATTCCTACTATTTAAATGTCGAGATATAGGCCATGAGCAAGGACCGAACATTTGGGCCACTCGTACATTTTAGTGACGAATGCTCATAGTGATTAAGGCTAAACCTACATCCCTAGAGATGGAAACTAGTTTATATCATTGCAGCATTCGCAGCTTTCTGTGACAGATCACACTGTTTAACACTATCCTCATTTGCACGACAAGTTTGCTATGAAATTGCTAAAGGGATGGTCATGCACAAACCGTTATAAAATAGTTATTACACATCTCGGGAATAAGAAAAGTGTGCACAATAACGCTGTTATGTCATCTTTCGCTTACCTGTGAATTTTTTTTTAGTATAATTTCATAGAAAACTTGTCACCAAAATAGGAAAAGGATTAAAAAGAGTGATTTCACACACAAATCTCTGCGTGCTGCAATGCTAAATATATTATCGGTGTGAAACAAGACGCATCACCCATGTCGTGTACCGTATTATACTCCTCAGAGGTACATCAATTATTCTATGATGACTTGCTTATGGCCACCCATTTTTAACAATTTCAGGGAACACCTATTGTCATGGAAATGGGAAAAAGGTTAGGAGTGATTTTACACGGAAATTTGTGCGTGGTGCAGTGCTATCACCTACTTTCTATTTGTAGGGATGTACGCCAACATTCCTTTGTATTTGAAACCTTGAATGAGGACACATGAGGTTATTAGCCAGAACTGTTGTGGAAAAAACTGAGCGGCGTGGATTGCATTTTGAGGTGTGGTAGATGTCATAAAATGTCATAACTTCCTCAATTCTCAAAATATTGATACATTTTATACGTCTGTGAAGCATGACAAATCAGCCACATTATATATATATATATATATATATATATATATATATATATATATATATATTTATACCCCTCCGGTATATAATAATTATATAATATATAAAGATCAATCATCAGTCATACAGTAGGCTTATCCAAGTAGGCTGAGATATGTGGGAGTTGTTTCGTAGGGATCTCAGCATAATCTATCATGCCACGCATACCATCACCAGCCAGTTGGTTCCTTTGCTCCTATCTAATGTTTTAGGAAGTACAAGTCTGAACAAGACTCGTTTTGCGTATTAAGGTAATTTTTTATTTTTTTTCTGATGTGACGAAGACCAGGAGACAATTACAGGTGGAAATAACCACAATTCAAGGGCGTCTCTCATAGTCATTCCACACGCCCTAAAATACGACCGTTTAAGACAACGCCTGGTTGCTGGCTGTGGTCAAACGTGTCACGTTGGCGTCTGAGTGGAGAGACTTCGACGGTTGGACCGAAATGAGCAGATTGCCAGCAATGCCGCCGCAGAGGATCAGGCTCATCAGAAATACGACGGAGCCGCGCCTGGTGAACAGAAAGCAACACTCTAAGTGTAATTATTGTCACAAAGTGGTTTGAGTAGGATTAGTCTGGCTCAAAAATTAAAGAATTAATCAATAAACTAGGCACGAACTCCCTTGTATGGTGTTGCCATCCCTCGGGTGCTTGAAGAAAAATGTTACACTAGGGCCATCTTGCGACCAAAGCGCAAATCATATTATCGGCTGGTTAACACATTATATTTGATTAATTATATTAATTTTACGTAAAATTCAGTATGGGTAGAGCGGACTTAACAATACACTAAGCGATAATGTGGTGCTATTATAAGTCACTTTTAGTGACATCAGAGAAAGTTAGTAGCGTGAATTAGAAAGGTTGTTTATTGCGCCGGGCAGGTGCGAGTAAAATTAATGTTTCACACCTCATGTGTGAATGGAATATTTGTTTTACAAATATAACGTGTTAAGTTGTGAACGTTAAGCTATGTTATTGTTATCGTTATTGAGTCTCAATTCAGGGATTCTCACGATATTAAATGTAGATGTGATTGAGGTAATTTGTGGATTTTCATGAGTTGACAATTGAGTGTTTATTACGCAAGAATATTTAATCTTAACTCAACAAGTTGAATAGAGTTTGACCGTAGGTTCTAGAGATTCGGGTGCGAAATGTCTAGGGTGGTTTAGTTTGTGTTAAGTTTTGCTATTGGCTTGCTATACTTCCGGCCTTTGGTCGCCATTGGAGTATTTAATATAATTACGACTGTAATTGCATTGCTATGAGCTTCTGCCTCCATGCCACGGGACTTATTCTCGACTTGTTTTGTCGTCCGTGTGTTGAAGGTGTAACGTCATCAATATTTTTAATGCAGCCAGCCTAGTATAATAGTTGCGTTTGGCTACTTGTTAGAATGTCCAGTGGCAGCCGTCATGGCTCTACAAAACTGAATTACTTCGAAGCCGAGAGCATCCGTTCGTCCATTATTGCTCATGGACAAGATTGATTGTTGCTGCTGAAGCAGCTGATTCGTGTCGTTTATTGTACACCGTGAAGACTAGAGGGTGGGTTTTGCAGTTCGTATTCCCTCATTTCTCGACAATTCAGAGTAACGTCTCAATAATGAACTTCGCCACATTCGTTCTCTACGTGACGCCTGTTGATTCCCACCGTGTACCGTCGTACTGCCGCATACGTTCGTTCTCAATGTAACGCCTGTCAACGCCCATCGTGTACCGTCGTACTGCCGTGTTCGTTCGTTCATCACGTGACGCCTGTCAATGCCCATCGTGTACCGTCGTACTGCCGTGTACGTTCGTTCATCACGTGACGCCTGTCGATGCCCACGGTGTACCGTCGTGCTGCCGTATACGTCCGGTTTCTTCACTTGACGACCCTCGAAGACCGTCGTCCCGGGATACGGCCGTGTCTCCCTTGTGTAGTTATAGTAGGCGACTAAGCCTCGTCATTTTAAATTTGTCGGAAATGCCGGCGTTGAATGTTGTATCCCCCGGCATACTACCGAATTCGGGGTGCGTAAATGCTCGTTATGATTAGTTACACTGGACTTCAGGTCTCTCCTCGTGGGTGAACAATAACACTTTGTTATTATTTCTTATCACATGTTTATATGTATACAGGTGATACATTACTTTGTAACGAGGAAATCCTTTAATAGTTGACCAACTCATATTTGTATTCCTTTATCTGGCTTATTGTAGTTATTAAATGGGTATTCCACTTGGATTCTCACATAAAACCCCATGTGTTGTCTCATATTCCTGTTCTACCCATCCTTGTTGCACCTGGACCTTTGTCACGAGTCAGTCACATTTGGTGCCGCCAGTCCACAAGCCAAATTTGTAACAATTATATTGCAACTTTAGTCATTTTTTTTAATGCTGGACATGTATAATCAATGCCCAGAGCCGGACTGTGTATGTTAATGCTGGACATGTATAATCAATGCCCGGGGCCTGACTGTGTATGTTAATGCTGGACATGTAAAACCAATGCCCAGGGCCGGACTGTGTATGTTAATGCTGGACATGTATAATCAATGCCCGGGGCCGGACTGTGTATGTTAATGCTGCACATGTATAATCAATGCCCGGGGCCGGGCTGTGTATGTTAATGCTGGACATGTATAATCAATGCCCGGGGCCTGTCTATGTATGTTAATGCTGGACATGTATAACCAATGCCCAGGGCCTGACTATGTATGTTAATGCTGGACATGTATAATCAATGCCCGGGGCCGGACTGTGTATGTTAATGCTGGACATGTATAATCAATGCCCGGGGCCGGGCTGTGTATGTTAATGCTGGACATGTATAATCAATGCCCAGGGCCGGACTATGTATGTTAATGCTGGACATGTATAACCTATGCCCAGGGCCGGACTGTGTATGTTAATGCTGGACATGTATAACCAATGCCAAGGGCTAGACTACGTATGTTAATGCTGGACATGTATAATCAATGCCCAGGGCCGGACTATGTATGTTAATGCTGGACATGTATAACCAATGCCCAGGGCCGGACTATGTATGTTAATGCTGGACATGTATAACCAATGCCCAGGGCCGGACTGTGTATGTTAATGCTGGACATGTATAATCAATGCCCGGGGCCGGACTGTGTATGTTAATGCTGGACATGTATAATCAATGCCCGGGGCCGGACTGTGTATGTTAATGCTGGACATGAATAAACAATGCCCAGGGCAGGACTATGTATGTTAATGCTGGACATGTATAACCAATGCCCAGGGTCGGACTGTGTATGTTTATGCTGGACATGTATAACCAATGCCCAGGGCCGGACTATGTATGTTAATGCTGGACATGTAAAACCAATGCCCAGGGCCGGACTGTGTATGTTAATGCTGGACATATAAAACCAATGCCCAGGGCCGGACTGTGTATGTTAATGCTGGACATATAAAATCAATGCCCAGGGCCGGACTGTTTATGTTAACGGTGGACATGTAAAACCAATGCCCGGAGCCGGACTTTGTATGTTAATGCTGGACATATAAAACCAATGCCCAGGGCCGGACTGTGTATGTTAATGCTGGACATGTAAAACCAATGCCCAGGGCCGGACTGTGTATGTTAATGCTGGACATATAAAACCAATGCCCAGGGCCGGACTGTGTATGTTAATGCTGGACATATAAAACCAATGCCCAGGGCCGGACTGTGTATGTTAATGCTGGACATATAAAATCAATGCCCAGGGCCGGACTGTGTATGTTAATGCTGGACATGTATAATCAATGCCCATGGCCGGACTGTGTATGTTAATGCTGGACATATAAAACCAATGCCCAGGGCCGGACTGTGTATGTTAATGCTGGACATGTATACTCAATGCCCAGGGCCGGACTGTGTATGTTAATGCTGGATATGTAAAACCAATGCCCAGGGCCGGACTGTGTATGTTAATGCTGGTCATGTATAATCAATGTCCAGGGCCGGACTGTGTATGTTAATGCTGGACATGTATAATCAATGCCCAGGGCCGGAACATTTTGTTGTCCCGTTAAATGAAATTTGTATGCAACATTCATAAAACAAAACAAATACACAATAAAAAGCGATTTATAATACACAATAATGAAACAACAAATTGTCTGAATGCTTAATTACCTAATTGTCTAATTGCCTAATTGTGGTCATCGCACCACAGATAAATAGCATCATAGTGCAATGGCTATATGCACGTAGTAAATACCAACATCTCAACACTGCTAAATAGCACGCTCATACACCAACAAAACACACTCACGCACCAGCTCATTCACACACAACCCTGATATCAGCAATGCAACAACAAAACATCTGGCTCAGAAAAAGCGTCAGAGAGATGTGTCATGAAAAAGCCGAACAACTGACAACCGCTTTCTATTTATTTTGCATGTGACAGTTCTACACGTTCGTATGTGCGTAGAATTACGTCTTCCTGGTGCAAAAATAATAATAATAATAATAAGATAACTTCTATTGCTCCTAAATCCTTGGAAACCAAGCTCAGAGGCGCATCAAAACAAAAGGGTTGGTCAATCTCAAAGTCCATAAGTAGTTTTCCAGTTGTCAACATATGGATCAAGGCGCTAGGGAGCTACGGTGGATAAGCAAGGTTGTAAAGATACGTTTTTAAATGACGACGGAATTTTGTAATATTTTCAACTGATCTAACACTAAGAGGAAGCATATTCCAAAGAGTTGGTGCAGCAACAGAAAAAGCCCTAGTTCCAATGTTAGTGTTGACTCTAGGAACAAAAAGTAGGTCAGAACTAGATGATCGAAGCTGGATAGATTTTCTTACAGGAGTAAGCAATAAATGCAAATAAGATGGTTGCTTATTGGACAGTGCCTGATATGTAATGGTACAGATCTTAAATATTATACGATATCGTACAGGAAGCCAATGTAAAGACTACAAAAGTGGCACAGAGCGAGAAAAACGAGGAGATTTTGTAACTACCCTTGCTAGACAATTTTGGACACGTTGAAGTTTTGTGATATCCTTACTAGCGATATTATAAAGGAGGGAATTGCAATAGTCATGTATGCTGCTAACAAGCGCTGTTGCAATAGTCTTAGCAACAGAAAATGACATATACCGGCGAATACGGCGAAGATCACGAATATGATAAAAACAGCAGCGACATGTTTGAGATGAATGTTGTCGGAAATTGAAGTTACTATCAAAGATTACTCCTAGATTCCGCACCGAGGTTGCTGGAGTGATGTACAGATTCAAAATACGCGTAGGGAAAAAACCATCCAGTTTACAACGCTGCATTCGAGTACCAATAATGATCAATTCAGTTTTATTTGCATTTAATTTCAACTTGCTGTCAGTCATCCAATGGAAGATATCTTGAAGGCAATCACTAAGTTGGTTAAGTGAGCGATTTGTATCCGGGGTAGCCAATGAAATATAGATCTGAGTATCATCATCATAAAGATGATGATCTAAGTTATGTCTTTGTATAACAGAGCTTAAATGCGTTCTGTCAGCTAGAATGCGAGTAGCTTTCCGCAATACCTGCTTCTTATACAGAGCAGTGAGAGTGGATTGTTTCACATCGGTCACATGACTGCTGATATTTACAATGCGCGGCAGATTATTCTTATCGTTTTACCAAACGAACACGTAAAGGAAAGGATCAAAACACTCAGTATACACGACGTATAAAACATGGTCAAAATGGTAGTATTAATGCTAAAAGAACGAAGGCATTATAGACGCTGCTAACACATTTTGTACATAACGCCAGAGATACCTATTTTAAAAAGGTAAGTTCTTATATAACGCAGTGTCCAGTCCTTAGGACTGCTCAAAACGTTTTACATTTCATTCCCTGGCAGACCTGTCCAATCGAACACCATCTCGACATCTATTGGAAGCATTCAGCCACGGTGCAATTAATACACAAAGACTATTCGTACACACATATCCACCATTGTCTATAGCCAGGTACTCATGCATGCAGCTGGATGAACTGGAGCAACGTAGGGTGAACGAACATGCCAAGATTCGACAAGACAGCACAGGATTTGAACCCTAGTTCTCTCGATTGAGAATCTGATACTCCAAAAACTGCGCCACTGCGTCCCACATATTTATATGCCTCTTTCCTCAATGATTGTACCGATGTATTTGCATTCGGCAAGGCTAGGACATAATGTTCAAGTGATATTAAATACTGCAATGCAGCAGCGTATGGTGCTTGTAACAAGTTTTTTTATAACTAACTGGAAATCAATTATATCTAATCAATAGACAGAACTTCGTTTCATATGGACAATTCGTGTGGACTTGGTTAAACTGTTTCAAATATATGATGTTTCTCTATACACTTGGTTATATAAATCGGTCCAGGCGAGAACGGGAATTCCAGATTTGTTCCCTTTAAGCAGGCGTTCTTTACATCAAGAGTCTTTATGGTGAAAGTTCAGTGTAGATAGGTGCTACGTCAGAATGTTCCGTGTGGCGTTAAGTATACACACTGGATCGTGATGAACAGAGTGAGAATGGTGATGTCGGAACTCTACGAAAAGGTCATAGTGTGAATATAGCGTGCTACATGGCAAGTCAGTACTGTAAGACCAAGTACGATCCGTTGTCTATACTTGTCTATATCAGAATGCATTGCGTGATGTCAACACACACTGAATCGCAAAGATCACAGTAAGATGAGGTGATGCCGGAACTCTTAAGAAAAAGGTAATAGTACGAAGAAGGGGTTTTATATAACAAGCCAGTACTGAAAGACCAGGAACGATCCGCTGTCTAAACCAGTACACTTGTTCACGGAGACATCGACTGAGGACACCAGGAAACTTGTACCAATTCGTACATGTCTAGATGGCTAATGAAGTTATCTTAGATCCTGTTAAACAGGTGGACTCCGAGATGAGTTGATACCGGAACTCTAAGAAAAGGTCATAGTACGAAGAGGGGGTTCTACATAACAAGCCAGTACTGAAAGACCAGGAACGATCCGCTGTCTAAGCCAGTACACTTTTTCACGGAGACATCGACTGAGGACACCAGGAAACCTGCACTCACACTGTTTGGCTGACACTGTTATCCGGACACATGGAAGGGAAGGCCACTTAAACTGTAATGCAAGATAGGAAATATGCAGGGCTTTTCCGATACGAGGAAATACATCAACATACGTAAGTAAGCAAACAAGTCAACGGAGTTAGTTTTTGGTGTATTAGTTGATATCAAAGTAAACATGAAACTTTGTGAATCTGTCAGATATACTACATTGATGATTGTGGGCATAGTTTGATTTGTCGCGAAGTTTTCACGTTTGATACACAAGTTAAACGAAAGACTAAGAGGCAGTGAGGCGTCAGTCACTGGACACATCGAGTGCGGACGTAATGTACCTGAATATGAGTTGCGACGTGGTGAGTGTCGTCGATTCTGCAATGGGATCATCGTCCAGCGCCGAATGGGTTGTCTCCATAAAGGATGCTGTTGGAAGATCATACATTTTTTGGGAGATATTCTGAGGTGTTTTTATGGCAATAATGGATTATATATATAATATACATGTGTGTTTGCTTGCGTGCGTACGATTGCGCGCGTGTGCGTGCATTTATATACTGTATGTATGTATGTGTGTGTGCGTGTGTGTGTGCGTGTGTGCGTGTGTGTGTGTGTGTGTGTGTGCGTGCGTGCGTGCATGCGTGTGCGTGCGTGTGCATGCATGTATGAATTTGTGTGGAATTTGGTTTCATTTAAGACAGAAACCAAGTGCTGTGAATGCTTCGATATATGAAATTGATATGTCTTCGTCGATTTCCCAAATACAAATAGGTGTGTTTTTACATGTAATGCCCATTATGTATGACGTCTCGCGCCTTGTAATTGTATAGGACTTGCTTGTAGTTTCATTACATTCTTCCATAGTATCGTATTCTTTCGGTAGCAATATCCCTGCCACGCCTGCTCGCTCCATCGCCTGTTCAAAGGACAAAGTTAATTATGGTTATTCAATCACATAGCCAAAGTGATGCTCCAAACACATTACACTACTGGAATATTGCATGTAACATGTTTAGTTTCAGTCATGGTGTCTGTTCATGGGCGAGTAACACTTAATATCATTTAATGAAATTCGTACATGTCTAGATGGCTAATGAAGTTATTTTAGATCCTGTTAAACAGGTGGACTCCGAGCTGACACAACGTACCTTTTTGACTTCGAGTGACCAGTCAATTCGTGCGGTAACGAACATAATTACACAGGCCTGCAGCATCAGGCTTCCAACTATGGCCCACCAGAAAGCTGTCAACACAAACATTAAAAGCACATAGCTATAGACACAAATATCTGCTGAACCAACATGTAATGATACAGAGAACTGAGACTCAAGCTTGCAATATCGTATACATTTCCATCAGCCCCCGATCATACGTAAGCAACTATTTAAGAACACATACACACAATGACACGCACACACACGCACATACACACGCACGCACACACACACGCACACACACACACACACACACAGTACAACACACACACAAACACACACACACAAACACACACCACACACACTACAACACACACACAAACACACACCACACACACCACAACACACACGCACACACACACGCACACACACACACACTACAACACACACACAAACACACACACACAACACACACACAAACACACACACCACAACACACACGCACGCACGCACACACACACACACCACAACACACACACAAACACACACACCACACACACCACACACACCACACACACCACACACACCACACACACCACACACACCACACACACCACACACACCACACACACCACAACACACACACACACACACACCACACGCACACGCACCCACTAGCAATGGTTATGGCTCACTTTTGCCAAAGGTATCCACCGAACTTCGTTATATTTAAACTAATTACACTGAAGGGTAAATGATATTGTACCGTACCTTCGGTCCGCAAGCTCGTGAGAAACATCAGCGGAATTCCAATGGGCATAGCGATGCAGTTGTGGCACACAACCATCAGTGCTAGGACGTATGCCTGTCGACCGATGCCACAGAGAATCGCCATCCCCGCCAACTGGAAACGGACGTGTTGGCTCAAAACACTGTATATTTATTGTAGTCAGTTTCCCGAATAATACAAATGAAGCAAGTAAATTACCTTGACAGGATATCGAACACGTATTCAGTTCTGCCAGTGATTAATTTATTTTATCTTTTGATGTTTTGTGATTCATATTTGTATGCTCCCAGGGTGTTAACACTGTTAAACCAACTTTTTCCAATTATCCATGACACCGTATACTGTTGTTAGATAACAATAGGTGAGCTAACGTTATTTAGTCACAAAGCACGCGAAGAATTAAACAATGCGTATCTTGAAATTCCATCGGTAATATAGTTATCAGATTTAAATTATTATATTATTAATCTGGAATAAAAGAACAGGAATTATTTTTATGTAAGGGTTGTTATTTGTAGCATTTGTGTTATGTTGTAATCAGTTTGATATTAATTTAATATTTAAGTTTTATATTAATTAGACAGTTTAATTGTTAATGATGACACCTAGGTAGTGCGCTAATCCTATACATAAGGAGCGGCATTGTTGTTTTTATGTATTATGTATTATCATTAACAAAATGTTGGTGATTTGAAGGTAGTTAGGTAGATATGTATGTAGTGTCTAAATTTGAAATTAACCGAGTGTCAGGAACTGGTTACAAAGGTAGTCGGCTGGATATTGCAAAAAAAAGTTAGTGTAGAGTTGATAAAGACCTCGCAGAGAGACAATAGAGAATATCAAGTTGAGGGAGTGACAAAGACGAGTAATAATTGCCGATATTGCCACCAGTTACCAATGATATATTGGAAACAAGACATTGTAGAGATGATAGAAACCTCGGAGAGAGACAATAGAGAACATCAAGTTGAGGGAGTGACAATGACGAGTAGTAATTGCCGATATTGCCACCAATTACCAATGAGATATCGGAAACAAGACATTGTAGAGATGAAAGAGACCTCGGAGAGATACAATTGAGAACATCAAGTTGAGGGAGTGACAATAACGAGTAGTAATTGCCGATATTGCCACCAGTTACCAATGAGATATTGGAAACAAGACATTGTAGAGATGAGAGAGACCTCGGAGAGAGACAATAGAGAACATCAAGTTGAGGGAGTGACAATGACGAGTAGTAATTGCCGATATTGCCACCAGTTACCAATGAGATATTGGAAACAAGACATTGTAGAGATGATAGAGACCTCGGAGAGAGACAATAGAAAACATCAAGTTGAGGGAGTGACAATGACGAGTAGTAATTGCCGATATTGCCACCAGTTACCAATGATATATTGAAAACAAGACATTGTAGAGATGATAGAGACCTCTGAGAGAGACAATTGAGAACATAAAGTTGAGGGAGTGACAATGACGAGTAGTAATTGCCGATATTGCCACCAGTTACCAATGATATATTGAAAACAAGACATTGTAGAGATGATAGAGACCTCGGAGAGATACAATAGAGAACATCAAGTTGAGGGAGTGACAATGACGAGTAGTAATTGCCGATATTGCCACCAGTTACCAATGATATATTGAAAACAAGGCATTGTAGAGATGATAGAGACCTCGGAGAGAGACAATAGAAAACATCAAGTTGAGGGAGTGACAATGACGAGTAGTAATTGCCGATATTGCCACCAGTTACCAATGATATATTGAAAACAAGACATTGTAGAGATTATAGAGACCTCGGAGAGAGACAACAGAGAACATCAAGTTGAGGGAGTGACAATGACGAGTAATAATTGCCGATATTGCCACCAGTTACCAATGATATATTGAAAACAAGACATTGTAGAGATGATAGAGACCTCGGAGAGAGACAATAGAGAACATCAAGTTGAGGGAGTGACAATGACGAGTAGTAATTGCCGATATTGCCACCAGTTACCAATGATATATTGGAAACAAGACATTGTAGAGATGGTTGAGACCTCGGAGAGAGACAATAGAGAACATCAAGTTGAGGGAGTGACAATGATGAGTGGTAATTGCCGATATTGCCACCAGTTACCAATGATATATTGGAAAAAAGACATTGTAGAGATGGTAGAGACCTCGGAGAGAGACAATAGAGAACATCAAGTTGAGGGAGTGACAATGACGAGTAGTAATTGCCGATATTGCCACCAGTTACCAATGATATATTGAAAACAAGACATTGTAGAGATGATAGAGACCTCGGAGAGAGACAATTGATAACATCAAGTTGAGGAAGTGACAATGACGAGTAGTAATTGCCGATATTGCCACCAGTTACCAATGATATATTGAAAACAAGACATTGTACAGTTGATAGAGACCTCGGAGAGAGACAACAGACAACATCAAGTTGAGGGAGTGACAATGACGAGTAGTAATTGCCGATATTGCCACCAGTTACCAATGATATATTGAAAACAAGACATTGTAGAGATGGTAGAGACCTCGGAGAGAGACAACAGAGAACATCAAGTTGAGGGAGTGACAATGACGAGTAGTAATTGCCGATATTGCCACCAGTTACCAATGATATATTGAAAACAAGACATTGTAGAGATGATAGAGACCTCGGAGAGAGACAACAGAGAACATCAAGTTGAGGGAGTGACAATGACGAGTAGTAATTGCCGATATTGCCACCAGTTACCAATGATATATTGAAAACAAGACATTGTAGAGATGATAGAGACCTCGGAGAGAGACAACAGAGAACATCAAGTTGAGGGAGTGACAATGACGAGTAGTAATTGCCGATATTGCCACAAGTTACCAATGAGGCTTATGTGAAACAGAAACGTGAAACGACAAGTTAACTTTAAGAACAATTCGGTTTATAAACCCTCCGTTTACTTATGCAGGATCACACGATGTAAAACAAAAATAATAACATATAAAAAAACACATATTAATTGTTACAATTATGTTTGCCCTTTGGATGCTGACCATTATTTCCAATACTTGCACCAATACATTATTTATAGTATTTCATTTCACGTCCCGGTGGGTGAGAAACCATCAAAACTGTCTTCATTGCTCAAATAACATGTTATATGATGTTTAATTGAGAAGAGAAATGTTAGATATGTGACTGTTGGTCAATGGATAAAACTAAGATTCCTGTTATCCATGATAACGAATGACTAGAGGAAGAGCCTGTCATTTAGCAAGCGAATAATATGTATGTTTAGGAAGATAAATGCTATCCGGGCGAATATAGCTAGTCGCGTATTATTTTGTTCAAAGACCCAGGATAGTTTATTTTTCTCTGTAAACCTTTCATGTATTAGCTATGTGTTGAATTGTTTATTTGTAGTACTCACGACTAATCCGTCGAAAAACATATAGAATGACATGATTGGAAACAGTTTGGACGCCAAGTCGACCACTTCCCTTAAAAAGAAATACAACAAAGGTCAATCAGTGACGTGTTCGTCCAATCTTATCAACACGTGTGGCAATCTTGCTGTGAACATAATAACAGTGTCCATTTTAGAAATGTGTGCAATGTATACGTCGGTGTTTCGGTGTGTGAGTGAGTCTGAGATTTTGTGAGTGAGTTTGTGAGTGTGTGAATGTGTGTTAATGTGTCTTTGTTCTGTTTGTGTGTCTTCGTGTGCATGTGTGTTTTGTACGTACGTGTGTGCGTGCGTGCGTGTGTGTGGTGTATATGTGTGTGTTTGTGTGTGCGTGCGTGCGAGCGTGTGGATGTGTTTGCATGCGAGTACGACGTAAGTGCGCCCGCGAGCAACTGTAAGCATGCGTGTGCTAGTAGAAATGTAGAAATACAAAGTAGACTTTGACATGTAGGGATAAAATTGTACAAATTAACTGCTCTAAAAACAAGTGTTAAAACTAGACCTTACTGGACGTTTGTGACGATATGAGGCAGCAGGTTTTTAAGCAGCATAAACAACGTCATCGGGATGATAGATGCCATCACTGTAACAAGATATAACAAAGAAATGTCTAACGGGCCCTTGTTAACTCTATACTTACAATATTATGTTTAAATGATATATTGCAATATGAAACTCAAAACTCTATCAAATGTCATCATTAATTATTAAAATACAAACAGTTTTTTCTATAATAAAAAATAAAATTGTATATATATATATATATCCCTCAAATCGTAGATATAGAACATCATAAACCGTTCACAATTAAATAATTATATAATTGTTAAAAAAATATAATATATAAAATTACTGTTACTAACTCAACACAACGATAGTAAGTCTGGCCACTGTCGTTGCTTCGCACTCGTCTTGTGAACCCACCAGCTGTCCAATCCGTATAGCTGATGCTATCTGCATCCCAAGAATCACCTGCAAAATAGCAAATATGTATCCAAATGTTACTATTTGCAGGCCTACCGTAACATAGGTGGACTTACCCTGTTTGTGTGTGTGTGTGTGTGTGTGTGTGTGTGTGTGTGTGTGTGTGTGTGTGTGTGTGTGTGTGTGTGTGTGTGTGTGTGTGTGTCTGTGTGTGTGTGTGTGTGTGTGTGTGTGTGTGTGTGTGTGTGTGTGTGTGTGTGTGTGTGTGTGTGTGTGTGTGTGTGTGTGTGTGTGTGTGTGTGTGTGTGTGTGTGTGTGTGTGTGTGTGTGGGCACAGAAAAAACAACAAACAAAACATTATACAAAACCACACAGTTTTTGGTACTGCTTCTACTAGAAAACTGCACAATCAAAATGATATGGTTACTTCACTGTTTTACTAGAAAATAACACAAAATTTAGTAGATTAAATTATATGTGATGTCTTTGCCTTTGTCTTCTATCTTCTCTTTCGCTTACTAGCCAGTGAGGCCAGTGAGTGTATTTTGTATTTTTGTAAAGTGTTTTCGTTGCTGACGACTTTGTTGTGTCTGTTCCATTGCCGTTCCCCTGTTGTGTACGTCGATATTACCGTCTGTTTTGTTTGTAATTCCTTTCGTGGCTTCGACGGATATGCTGCTCTCAGACTTCAAAGAGACGGGCGTCATATTGCGGTCAGACATAGACATTAAGAAGCTGCGATGAGATGGCGTGGATTACGGGGGACTGATTGCTTTAGACAATTACTGTCGCAGGACAAGTAACGTGGTAAGTCGCATGACGCGAGACGCTACCGTGATGGCGCCACAGTTGATTGATGTAGTGGATATTCAATTATGCCCACTCTGGCAAACTGACATATAGCAACAAAGGAGCAAGACACAGCTGTATCACCTTGATAACCGCCAACGTGTATCTTTCTTCTCATACTATGTCAATACATCGTTATTCCCATTTTGTTCTGCCCGGATTACATTTTTCTTTTAACTAATTACTAATATCACGGAAAAATTAAGGCACCTAGTGTGTCGTCGAATTGCCATCTGCTTTTAGTCAGCTTCGCATGGCATGCAGTGGCATGCACTATTCCTACGAGGGACACCAATAAGCGACAGTTAAGTTTGACATACCTGAAACCACATGTCGTCGATTTGTAACACGACAGACATCGCGCCGAGTTCTGTCTTCCCAAGTAAACCTACAACAAGACCGGCGTATTATTTATCTGTATCGTCTTAGGAAGATTCGGTTATACCTTCTATGATTTGCGTGTGCGTGGGTGTGTATGTATGTGTGTGTGTGTGTGTGTGTGTGTGTGTGTACGAACGTGCGTGCGTTCGGACGTACGTGCGTGTATAGGTTTGCGTGTGTGTGTTTATGTGAATGCGTTTGTGCATATGCATTTATTGGTGTGTGATCTTGCTTGCGTGCGTATGTGCGCGCACACGATATTGTGTTTGTGTGAACGTGTGCGCCGGGACGTATTTGTGTGCTTGCGTGCGTGTGTGCGTGCGAGTGTGTGCATGGTTGTGCATTTTGTTGTAAATCGTACCTGACAGGAAGGTCCCGATCTCAAAATTCCACCAATCCAAAGACACCATTAACATCCCCGAAATACAAGTTCGGTTGAATTGACCCCAATCTTGCAAACTCTCCGTTGACCAACCTACGACCAAATACTAACATTATCATATATTACCGAGTGTAGACGAGGTGTAACAGAGGACAAACATGACAACAAACGTGTGTCTGAGGGAATTGAGTGGAATATTATTCTCAGACAGCCAGTACGTGTAAAACCGTAGCGTATCGTTAAAGGCGATCTTTTCACAGCCATATGCACATAGGCAGGCAGCTCGCACCCGTGCGAACAAGCAAGCAAATACGCAAATATACACACCCCACACTTATCTGATGCTCGATTACATATTGCTGTATTTATATAACCATTATAACAACTGAAATACTAAACAATTGGCATATTACCTCTACTTTTGCCTGCTCTCTAGTATTTGCCTACCTTCCCAAGTCTCTTTATATATTTTCGACCACCGAATGTAAATTATCGTCAGACAGAACAGGGTGAAGTGGGCCAAGGCCAGAGATAGCGCTGAACCACTGAAAAAGAATGTATAATTATGTATTTTATTCATGTTTATTGTAATTAGTGCAATTAGTAGTGCAATTAGAAGTAATAGTAGTCGTAAAGGAGTTGGCGGTGGTGGTGGTGGTGGTGGTGGTGGTGGTGGTGGTGGTGGTGGTGGTGGTGGTTATGGTGGTGGTCGTAGTATTGGTGGTAGTGGTCGAGGTGGTAGTGATTATGGTGGTATTGGCTATGGTGTTGGTGGTTACGGTGGTGGTAGTGGTGGTTACGGTGGTGGTCGTCTTCGTCGTAGTAGTCGTCGTCGTCGTCGTCGTCGTCGTCGTCGTCGCGGTGATAGTGGAGGTCGTGGTGGCGTTGGTGGTGGTCGTGCTGGTCGTGGTGGTGATGGTGGTGGTAGTGGTGATGGTGTTGGTGGTGGTGGTGGTGGTGGTGGTGGTGGTGGTGGTGGTGGTGATGGTGATGGTGGTGGTGGTGGTGGTGGTGGTGGTGGTGGTGGTGGTGGTGGTGGTGGTGGTGGTGGTGGCGGTGGTGGTGGTGGTGGTGGTGGTGGTGGTGGTGGTGGTGGTGGTGGTGGTGGTAGTGGTGGTGATGGTGGTGGTGGTGGTGGTGGTAGTGGTGGTAGTGGTGGTGGTGATGGTGGTGATGGTGGTGGTGGTGGTGGTGTTGGTGGTGGTGATGGTGGTGGTAGTGGTGGTGGTGGTGGTGGTGGTGGTGGTGGTGGTGGTGGTGGTGGTGGTGGTGGTAGTGGTGGTGATGGTGGTGGTGGTAGTAGTAGTAGTAGTACAGAAATGTCGTTTATTCGTGTTTCATTAAGAGTTATTATCAGCATTTGCTTCAAAACTACGGACGATTTGGATCTGGTCAAATGCATTATTTTCTTGTGTTTACCAACAAATATTATAGCATCGAAAGACGAACGTACAACGATGGAAGCTTAACTATGTTTATTAATTTGCTTCAAAACGTACAAGTTAGGCAGCGTGTTGGCAAGACCAAACGGATTTCGTATGATGTAGATATGATATGTCGTAACCCGTTAGACGCAGAAACTTGGAATAGAATCTTATTTATTACCGTACGTTGATTTGTAATGAATTCATTTCAGCTTAATTTTAAATAAAACATACGTATTTCAACAAAACTAACAAGGATTAAATGAACAAGAAGCTCATTTTAAAGCGTCTTACCATTTTGTTAACCGTACCATGCATTATAGTATCTGGTTGTACTTACTCCGTGCCCCAGTGCAGCTTATACAGGAATACGTAGTGCCAGATCACATTCAACGTATTCGCCACCAATCCGATTATCACATTTGGTATGACAATGTTCTGCAAATAGGTGCAATGAGTTATTAAAGGGACACATGTCTCATAAAGATCCATAAAAATTTATAATAACTAATATATGTTAAAGTAAAATCATAGTTTATAAATAAAATGTTGTCGACGCTATATATATATATATATATATATATATACACTCTTTATATATATATATATATATATATAGCGTCGACTACATTTCATTTATATAATATGATTTTACTTTAACAACTATATACGTCTATATCGAAATGTTTATTAAGTGGCTTTGGATTGTGACACTGCGCAGATTGGCAACGGAAGTAATTGCGTGTGTGCGTGTGTGCGTGTGTGCGTGTGTGCGTGTGTGCGTGTGTGCGTGTGTGCGTGTGTGCGTGTGTGCGTGTGTGCGTGTGTGCGTGTGTGCGTGTGTGCGTGTGTGCGTGTGTGCGTGTGTGCGTGTGTGCGTGTGTGCGTGTGTGCGTGTGTGCGTGTGTGCGTGTGTGCGTGTGTGCGTGTGTGCGTGTGTGCGTGTGTGCGTGTGTGCGTGTGTGCGTGTGTGCGTGTGTGCGTGTGTGCGTGTGTGCGTGTGTGCGTGTGTGCATGTATGAGATGTGTATGTGCAGTTCTACACATATTCGTGGTGTAGGTGAATATGCATTTTGTCGAATTAACACGAACACCTCACTGTCCGCATGCATTAAAGATCTGGGGCCGGTTTCATGAAGCGTACTTAAAGTTACGCAAATACTTAGTAACCACGTGTTTGTGTAAACTCCTATGTTCGCTTATATTGAAAAAAATCACGTAATTTACTAAAACAATCATCTTAGCGTTAAGAACGTTCTTAGCCGCTTCATGAAACCGGCCCCTCGTTGGTTGGTATTGAATACTCACCTGATTTTGTAAATACTTCGCCAGGATAATATACATGAAGAAACACTGCAGAAGAAACAAGATAACAATGTTGTGTCTGGTAAATATTAGGCTGCACGTACGTTAATCCTTATCTTATCACTATGCGTTAAGTTTGTTTGAGATAGTAGACACCGTTTGATCAAATTCTGACAATTTCGTGCATTTTGATAATTATTGTATATGGATAATTAGTGATTCAGATTGAAGGAGACATACTTACAAAAGCTCCTGGTATATAGATCATCAGATAGCGTCCTGCCACACTGCGAAAGACAGCATATGACAACAAATTACCAACGTACACGTTTATTACAACATGTATCAACATACATAATGCCAAAATAACCAATACATTCTTTCAAGACCGTGTTTGTACTACGACATAAATAAATTTTCTTAGCATAAGTTACATTGTAGGCAGGCCACCCTTAAAATGTCGATGGTAAAGGGGTAAAGAACATTTTATTTTACTCGCATCGCTAACCGCCGCTCATAGGCGTAATATACAATCATTAGGCAGAATCATAAATCCCCCTCAATAAGAAAATGAAATGTATCAACCTTGAAACTTGTTTGTTCTGTCCTATCAACACCAGGATGCTATCGAGGTTCAGGTATACGGCGATCCACGGTATTAGGGCAAACACGAACAGGTACACAGCTACAAAAACATAACAAGAGTATCGACGGGCAATTCGTGTGTTATGTGACATTAGAACCACTAGGAAAACGTATGCTAATAAGGGATCATCTCAGAACGTCGATATCCGAAATTACTTTGATTTGGTCTCAGCTCTCACGTCCTCACTTCATACGAAAATTGGTAATAATTGACATGATGATAACAATGTATTAAAAGTATCGATCTGATGCGTAAAATATCGATGTTTGATGCCAGAAGAAACTCTTCAGAAACCCATCCCCAAACAGAAGTTATTTCGTTTGATATCGGACGTTATCGTTCTGGGATGATCCCTAACATATACCGGAAATGTCGATGTGAATCAGGCTGTCCGTGAGACTGTCTTACCTATTGATGTTAAACAAGCGTGAGACGACATTACAACAAATAACAAGGTGTGTGTGAGAGAGTTACCTTAAGACCTGTTTCTTGCCGCGAAACATCCACCTATGACTTGACTGCAAATGTATCGATGTGTTTCGTTAACGGAAAGCTTCTCGGTGTTTTACATAGGGTGAGATACAAACCTTTTTGTACATAGATGCCAACCATCTTTTTGTTTTTACTTCCAAACGACTGCAAACGAAGAAAAGGCACGGATTATGTGAATAAACGAACTTTCTGTGTCTATGTGTGTGTGTGTGTGTGTGTGTGTGTGTGTGTGTGTGTGTGTGTGTGTGTGTGTGTGAGTGTGTGTGCGTGTGTGAGTGTGTGTGTGTGTGCGTGCGTGCGTGCGTGCGTGCGTGCGTGCGTATGTGTGTGTGCGTGCATTCTTACGTGCATGTGTGTATGGGTGTGTGTGTGTTTGTCCTCATATTAAAAATAATTATGATGCCCTCCAAAACACTGCCAAGTGTTGATACTCAACACAATCCAAGTCCACACAGACTTTGTCTACTAACAACGGATATTATATCTTTCCGAAAGTACCCGAATAACAGTCTCCGGGTCACAATAACATAGAGTGTTCTACAGGCAATGATGGCTAGCCGACATTATGACAAATGATCCGGACATCAAAGTGTCACCTCCCTACGTGTGGTTGAGCCACGTAGTCATTAACAGTCAATTCGCCCGTTCTCGACGATCCGGTTCAGTTCAGATCCCCGACTGGTCAGACCTTGCTCCGCTTCCTGCCCATTGCGTTCACGATGCCATGCTGCGCTGCCGGTGTACCCTGAACTGGGCGCCGATCAAACTGTCGCATCCGGCTGGATCGTCGATCACGCTGCGCACGCCGCCTTGGCCGTCGATCAAGCGGTCGCATCCAGCCACTACGTCCGTAGTTGACACACTGCACACCACGCTTGCCGTCGCCCTACGCTGCCAGGCTCGTCTCTGATGATCACTGTTTGTGGAGACCAACGGTCCGCACTATTTTCACTGACACCTGATTGCCAACACGCATCAGCACTATATCACAGCCTCCGCCCGCCGATTCTTCCAAATAGGAATGCAACACTTACTTACTCTATGTTTATATCTGGGAGTATAACCTCGTTACTCGCCTCCCACACGACATTACAGTGTCCCTTGTCTTCCTCTAGACAGTCGGGTAGCACACTCATTCCCGATCCCCCTGGATACTGTCTCATGTATAACGCATCTTTTTATACATGTGCACATCACATGACTGGATTTAACCAACCATCAGATGTGGGACGGACCCATTATGGGGCACTTCTCTAAAAATGCATCTAATTAACAAAAAACACCCCTAATCAATAATGAGATAGTTCATGTCGACGGTCTTTGAGTTAATAATAGCCGTACCTTCAGGTATCAGCAGTATCAGTGGACAACATGTTGCTGGTTGTAGGAGATTTTAACGCACGACGTGGACCCGGGGATGCGAAATTTACCTATACAGGCCCTTACGATAACAATAAAAACCGTAGTGGGGAATTTCTTATCGATCTTATCACTGACTAAAAAGCTTGAAGTCACAAACACCAGATACCGCAAGAGAAATGGAAAGCGCTGGACGTTTATGGACCAACATGGAGGAAAAAGACTGCTTGATTACATCCTGGTCAAAAAAAAATGGAGAAACAGCGTGATGAACTGTTAACAGTACAGTACCTTTGCTGGTCATCGCATTGTCACAGCTACAATACGACTTAGTCTACGTAAGAAAACGTCGCCACCAAGCAAAGTGAAGTATGACTGGAGTGCTAAGCAAGGACGGTGGCTTGCAAAAACAGTACACATGTGAAGTATGGAACAGATTTAAGATTCTGGAAATGAGAGATGAAACAGAATCGGAACGATACTGTGATATATGCAATGGGCCAAATAGGCAACATTGGTACGATACTGTATGTATTGGTATCTGGGCCAAACAGGGGTTCCGGTTCCTGGGCCCGGTTGGTTGGCTAATAAATTCGTTAAATGCCTTCTGTCACACGCTTCGTAATATGACACTAGACAGTCACATACACAACAGATACGAGCGTTTCATTTCAGCAAATAGAGGTGCGACAGAGAAAACTGTTTCTGTCAGTAAGAAACATTAAATGAAAATATACTTAGATGATCCATGAGTAACATCAGCCAGAGAGAAAATTAAAGAGGCCTATAGGGTCTACCAACAAAACACTGTAGTTGACAACAGAGTAAGATATGAGCATGCCAAGAAGAACATGGAGACAAGCTATAATATTGTGCAGGAGGAAGAACTTTGCAGCAACATTGCTAAAGTCGAAAATGCACACATCAATGGAAGACGACACGGACAGAGCCGGAAGCTTATAAACCAGATAAGTGGTAGAAAGACAGCTCGTATAGGACAACGAAAGGACAAAACGGCAGTGGTGTAAAACTGGTACGATCACTTCTACAAACTACTAGGCAGTCCACCAGACATAGAAGATGGGGATGAAGAGATCCAACCTGAAATCATAATTGAAGGGAAAATACCGCTACAGTGGACACTTCTGCACAGTATTCCAATACCTAAGAATGATGATCTAAGCATAGCAGAGAATTATAGGGGCATTATCCTGAGCTCCATTGTGGCAAAGACATTCAACAGGATGATATTAAACAGAATACGTCCTGACATTGACCACCAACTAAGAGACAATCAGAATTTATTAGGTCATATACTAACCCTGAGAAGGTTAATTGGAGGAATTAGAGCAAAGTGTCTTCTGCAATGATGACATTCGTAGACTTCCGAAAAGTATTTGATTCGGTTCATCGTGGCAAGATGATGAAGATTCTTGAAACCTATGGTGTCCCCAAAGAGCTAGTAAAAGCTATCTCCAACATGTACAGGAACACACGTGCCAAAATACAATCACCGGATGGAGAAACTGAGCTTTTTGATATTACGACGGGAGTGCTGCAGGGTGACAGGCTGGCGTCATAGCTCTTCGTGATAGTCCTTGACTATGCACTGCGGCAAGCTGACGGAAGAGAAGAGGAACTTGGATTTCAGATAACAAGAAGGAAACGTAAACGTGTTAAACCTGAGGTGATCACCGATTTTGAATTTGCGGATAATATATTTAACTACTGTCAGAAGTGATTAATCAGGCACAGGAGCTTCTAACACGAGTGGAAATATAATGTGCAAGGATTGGTTTAAAGATCAATCCTGGAAAGAAAAAAAATATATATCTCATTCAAGCAATTAGGAAACACCAGCGTCGTTGCCAGGGAAGCAGCTATTTTACAGAAAGTTGAAGACTACAAATACCTTGGCTCCTGGGCCTGCACAACAGACCCATATATTAAAACCAGGAAGGCAATGGCGTGGAGAGCACTCGACCAACTAAACGTAATATGGATATCTACACTCCAACCCAAAATCAAGCAGCGACTATTAATTGCACCAGTAGAGACGGTGCTACTCTACGGATGCGAAACAACTTGACAAACAACAAGACGGATGTTATACAAGAATGCTTCGAGCCGCATTTAACGTTCACTGGTAATAGCATTTAACAAACATAGAACTATACAGTGCTGTGTGTAAAGTCACGTATACAATTTTTTAAAGACGACTGCTACAGGTATAAGGATGAAATGGCATCTAAGACCAACTTGTGGCAACCGACACATGGAAGAACCAAGGCAAGAAGACCAGCAGCATCTTGCATCGATTTCTTTAATCGGAAGATGTGGGTCTAGAAACGGAGGAGTTGAAGACAGCAATGGCAGACAGTGGGATCTTGAGACGGATGATTGAAGCCACTAATATTCGACCCCAGTGGCCAACATGAGCGAGTAAATGATGCATAAAATATCCCAAATATTTTTTCAGTTAACCTTTCTTTAATAAATTTATTTATTTCATTTGTTTGCTCCCTTTCGTATTTGTCGTTTACGTGTACCCTGAAATCTATGTTATCACATTTTTCGCCGGCATACAACAAATGTCTGATGAAATCTGGGATTGATTTAGTAATTATGTAATATATATTTACATTGGTAACACCTAAAACACTTTTTCTTTGTGATTGAAGTGCTCAGATTTATGCACCATCCGTTGCGATAGGCTGTGTAAGAGTTCCCTCTATTTGAGTTGTTAGTCTTACTGAGATGCATATGTTCGCAAATACGAAGTGTCGGTTGATGTTCAATGTGTATTATATTACTCTACCATCATCTCTCTGTCTTTCTGTCTGTCTGTCTGTCTGACTGTCTGACTGTCTGTCTGTCTGTCTGTCTGTCTGTCTGTCTGTCTGTCTCTCTCTCTCTCTCTCTCTCTCTCTCTCTCTCCCTCTCTCTCTCTCTCTCTCTCTCTCTCTCTATCTCTCTGGAGATCACCTCCCCCTGACACCTCCCGAAGCGTCAGCTCACGCAGGCACAAGTCTTGGAGGCCGAGCGCTCCGGTACACTGTTCGGTCTTGTAGAATGCGACATAGTCTTGCCGGAGGAACTGCGCGAACTGTTTAAATTGCCGAGGAACAATGGTTACGTGAAAAGGATTACATGGCTCGACTGTCTCCGAGACATCAAATACTGCACAACTTCCTTGAAGCTGATTAACGATCGACGCTTCCGGCAACTCGACGTCGTTGTCCCCGACAGCGTATACTGGTGGCGCTGGAAAAGGGTACCTTCAACTAGTCTCCCCATCCAGATAGTTACTTCGTGTACTGGTGAACCAAGCAGCGAATGCTCCAGTTCTACTACGATTTAGTCGATCCTTACGTGCCACGACCTCTTTTCAAGTACAGCGCTATGGACACGGGAAGCGCCTACTTAGCGAACGTTGGACCAAGTATCGACGACCTAGGTGACCTCTCCAAACGTGAACACTACTTCCGGCATCGAGCCGAGTGGCTTTCGACAGAGTGTTGTGATGTTCACGTGGAAGCTTTACATGCAGTGCCAATCTGACAGACGAGCGTGGTAAACCAGCGACAAGAAGTGCTGCGCTGTCCGTTGGGGGTACGATAAGAGAACGCCGGGACTCTTCAAGGAGGAGTGGCCCATTCGCTGTATGGTCTCGCACTGCAGCAACAACTACTATTGCTTCGGAAAAACCGACAAGTACAGTACGAAGGGGTTGAACAAGCGACCGAACGACGTTAACAAATCTTCCTCGCCATACTAACGGGTCGACGGATCGGTCGCGAGTGGAACCGCGGTTTTGAAGTGAAGGACTCGTCCGTCCTGATGTACATCCAGGAAAAACCCGCGCTGACCTACGTCTACGTTAAGCGTCGTGTGCTCGACGAAGGGTTTAGCACGGCTCCGATACTCGTCTAGACGGTCTCCTAATTATTGTAGGAGGAACGTGACTAGTACTTTGTCACACAGCGGAAGGGGATATTAACGCCTTGTAGTTATTGTAGGAGTAGCTCTACTAGCGCTTTATAGTTGTTGTAGTATAACGGAAGGGGACACTAGGATCCTGTAGTTGTTGTAGGAATAGCGCGACTAGAGTTTTGCATTTTTGAGGATAATATCGCCATGTTGTAAGGAGAGCGGGACTACCGCTTTGTAATACACTGAATATAAAGAAAATGGAACATCAACACCGAAACGCGTTTTCATATTTTTATTGCGTCTATAAGTGCACGTATCATCTTACTAAAATAAACACACAAGCAAGTATATCTCTACAAATCATCTACAAGCACGCAATTATGCCTTTATACTTTTATACCAGTCAAACACACGACAGTCGTTGTTTATTAAGTTCGCCCAAAAGAGGTTTTTGACAAGTTTCAGCGGCATACCCCAACATCGGTGCGTCGTGTATACAACGCAGTATCTACCGCACACGTTAGCCAGACGGTTCTGCAGTCTCCGGACATTGTACGTCCAGTCGTCGTTGTCGCAGTTGTGGCGCAGGAAGGCGCGGAAGGTCTCGTGTCATGACGGCAGGCAGTACGAATCAAAAAATTCGCTTTTTGTTTCCTCGTATTGCGTAACGAATTAGTGGATATCATGCGTCTTCAACAGCTATTGAAAGGGTCGATTGAGGAACTCCGCACCCTTTTCTGTCTATAGTGCAGTCGGCGTCATGCCTTCCGTCAGTAAACTCTCGCACGCCGCCACGAGAGCCGTACCGGATGTATTCTTCAACGGAATGCACCACGCCCGTTTCGAAAAAAACATCGGTGACTGCCAGAAGGAATGTCGTCCCGTTGTTGCGTTTTTTTTCAGATTGGCTACGTCGACGAGGTCGGCCTACCACTGCTGGTGTTGGCCACCTACTACGACGTGCCGAAGTTTGAAACGATGTCGCACGGGTTTGTGCAGGGTGTAGGCGTCCTGTTCCGACAACCATCGCTTCGCGGTGCGCTTTGATACGCAGCCGTAACTCAATACACGTTTCGTGTCGAAGTAGACGCGGACGAGTTCGGTGTCGCGACGACCCATAACGTGTCGTTACGTACCACGACACCCCCGATACACCAGGACACCACCGGCTGGTCAAATAGGGTAAAGATGAGTGCGACGACTAATTTCATAGCGTCTTATACCGTCACCAGGCAGTTTATTTCTGTTTAATGGGCAACCCACCGAGGTTTCCGAGTGAGGGAGCCAGGTCGACGAGTCGGCTGTCGCGATCGATGACGGGTGTCGGCGTCCGCACGAGTCAGAATGTATGCTCGCTAATCCGTGTTACCAATGAACTCCATGAGCGTGTTCAGGCGTCTCAGATGACGAGCGAATGGAACCACCTCACCGGCGACCTCGCCTTCCTTTTTCGCAAGACGTCGTTCACGAGATCCACCATGTTACTCCCTGCGGTCATTCCACTGTATCGACGGGTCCGCCTTCAGTCTTTCCAGCAGCAGTCGGACTCTTCTTTTCATACGTTTAGGGGCACTTTCCACGATTTCATATTCTAGTCCACCTATCGCAATGATTGTATTTTCTCTCTCCACGAAACGCGGGTCTACATCATCACTGTCATCTTCTTCGCATGCTCCATCACCCTATGACCTCTCTGACCAACGGTAGAAATGCCGACCCTGCCAATGGGGCCAACAAGGCCGACAGGAAACCGCCCATTTGCAGGATCGTCCGCTTGTTTCCGACGGTTACTTTTTTCGACTATAGCTGGCGCAGGTATTCCCTGTACTGTTGTAATGTTTTTTTTCTGCATAGGAGTCAACTTCACGTTTCCTTTCAAGATGTTATTAGCGCACTCGCATAGACCACAAATTAGGTCGGCGTCGGCGATGGCGAGAATGGCATTTCTCAACTTTGTATTGTTGTTCCTATTCAGCATCTGCAGACACAAGACATGTCTCTTCACGCGCTTTGACATATTAACAAATGACGCCTAGGAAGTCGCGTCTTGATTTTTATACTGTGGGCACGTAGACGTACTGAACGGCGTCGTCGGGAAAGATGTTCGTGCGCAGACGCCCTATTTCCGGCGTCTCCTCTTTCAGGTCGACCGGGAGGTAGCCGTAGGCTGACGACGTGGCGTCTTTGAATGCGTCCTGCATATATTTCACTCGACCCGGTACATCTGTCTTGTCAGGTGACCTTGAACAACACCATGTATTTCGCGTTCAGGCTTATGGTGCTGTTTTCCTTCCCTGTCGGAAACAAGTTCTGCATGAGATACACGACGGACGTGTTACAGTGATGACTTTTTAGTGAACAAGTTCGTGACCCGACTGTCCGTTTCCGTCATAGGAGTCCTCGTTCTCGTATCAAAGGTCGCCGGGTCCGGTAAACGGTATACGAACTCTACGTTAGGCATAGAGGCGTATGCGGTTTGCCACTGACCGTAGCACCACAAGAGCTTCTCTGGCGGCGGGTTAATCATAGACGAGGCGAAACGCAGGAGACGGGTAACGAAAGTGGTCTTACCACACCCGTAAAATACACGTAAAAGGATGCTTCAACGATGTATCCATATCGGCGACTGGCACGCGCGAAGTACGTAACCCTTTTTTATCTTCTACATTTATCACGCACCTCCATCAATAGCTTTCTGAGCGTGTTACGATTTTTTAGCACCCCAGCCTCCCTAAAAAACGTTCTTTCGACGTAACGCACCCCACCAATTCAACGTTCCAGTAGCCAGCAGGCCCTCTCTCACCTCTTTCGTTGTCACCACTTTGTTCCACATAGAGTCGACCCGGATAACGTCCCACTCGGAACCTCTTCTCGTCTCCCTTATGGCTCCACATCTTCATTTCACCAAGTACGCAGACCTCGCCTCATTGATACGTTCTAGTCATTCTTCGTCTTCAATAAACATCGCCTTTCTATACTGATAAACATGTTCGATACACTTAAAGATCCAACTTCATGCTTCGATTTGGCACGGGTATATGTCCAACAGGAAAGAAGGCGATCCGCCAAACAGTATAGCCACGTTCATCAAATCTCCGTCTCTATGTCACCGGCGCACCAACTTGTATAGACGTTTCTCCATAAGCTGTGTTAGTTATTTAATTAATTGGTAAAATACTTTGACCTTGACCTTGACTTTGATATTGAATTAGACATTGCACTTTTAATTAGTTAATTAAGTAGTTACGTAATTAGAGGTAATTAAAATGGCTAATTGCGAATCATTACCTGTCAATAAAAATGGCAAAACCTTTTGATCTTTTGGATCACATTATTACTATGTTTATCTGCTTGTCTCTCTGTGTGTGTTTATGTATGTCTCTCTGCCTGTCACTCAGTCTGTCTCTGTCTCTGCCTGTCTGTCGGTCTCTCTCTCTCTCGCTCTCTCGCTCTCTCCCTCCCTCTCTCTATATATATATATATATCGCTCTCTCTCCCTCTCTCTCCCTCTCTCTCTCTCTCGCTCTCTCTCCCTCTCTCTCCCTCTCTCTCGCTCTCTCTCCCTCTCTCTCACTCTCTCTCACTCTCTCTCTCTCTCTCTATCTCTCTCTCTCTCCCTGCTTCCCGAGAAACATAACTCTCCTAAGTCTCGAGTTCTTCGTTTCACAGGATAATATGCATGTTTGACGAAGTGATGATTTTTCAATTAGTGAGTTTGGTTTTCATGCCCCATTTGCGCCAGACAATTAAACGCTTTTCTGTGGCATTTTGTAGTCTATCAAACACAGTGGTCATTTATTTTGTATTATCTGTATACTTATTGATGATAAATACATATTTGCTTCATAGGTTTCGTATGAAGCTATCTCACCTGCGAGAAGAACGTATCACACCCTGTTCCCAATCCTTGTGCGGTAGCCACACATGACACGTTGATCACCTTTGCCATAAATATCAAAATATTAATAGTTGCGACGACAGTATGAATGGCTTATTCACCACACGAACATGGATACTGAAACAGCGGTATGAAGAGGGTGCGATTGGAGGTATCAGAGGGGAGTACGACTGCACTGTTCTGGGAACGTTGTTGTTATGTGTACGCCTTTGTGATAATACGTGGCCACGTTTGTTTGAAATCTAGGCCCCTAATATAAATAAGAACCCGCTTAAAAAAAACATGGCTATGCCCGTAGTGTCAGGCGTGGTTTTGCGAGAGCGAGAATAGAAACATTAGTGAAGAGGGATGTAAAAGTTAAACGAACACACCTAATCGAGGTTCAGTATGAAGGTCTGCCTCATCGTTTACCTCAGATACCCCGAGGAGAGTAACAACGTTGTGATGAAATCACAAATTCTATGTCAATGTATTGTGCAAGGCTTTTGATTCACCTGTAGTAGTCACGCGTAGTAGGCCCCCGTGCAAAACGATTAATCATAAACATCAAAGGAACATCAAAGGGGTTATGACCCCGACTCAAACTTGAATCACTACTAATAAAAAATTCACCCTACTAATAAAAAGTCTCTTTTCAGATCTTGAATCATTACTAATAAAAAATACATCAAAGGCTTTTCTTATCTTAATTACCCCTAATTACCCTTTGATTGACACCTGTCAACTACCTCTGGAGCTGCCCTCTAGCGGTTATGTCTGTGTGCTATCTGCCTTCTAGTGGCATTGTTAGGACATACTTTTCGTCATTATTTTAATGTAAGGTGTTCTAAGTATTTACGTGGATTGGCGGAATCGGTATAACCACTGTATAAACATATAACCACTGTATAGCCACCCTAAGCTTATATCCGTTAAATAACCATATGTCTGACGTTCTTGAAATAACCGCTCTGCTGCTAGCCAGATGATACCATATAACCACTGTATAACCATTGTATAATTGTTAAATAGCCATATGTCTGACGATGCTGAAATATGACACTGCTCTGCCAGATTAAATATGATTCGGCTCTGCCTTTCCCAATGAAACGCCTGCTGCGCTGCGCCGCTGGAACCCAATAGAACACGAATGCATGGACATAATAACGCGTATAACCGATGTTGATGAAATATGATACGGCGGCTGCTGGCGCCTGAGCCAACCGTGATTGGACTTTAACCAGCAGCGGCCGCATGCCTGCTCGGCCGTGAGTCGTGACGGCTGTTTTCTAGTAAGCTGTATTTTCAGCGTAGAGCGTTAGAGCTTTTCATAAACAAGGCTGTTTTATCGCCGGTTAGTCAGCGCCTAGAGTGCACCGTGGCTAAAACAAATATGCGTGCAGCGGCTATAGCGTTTCATAAAACGGCCTTGTTTTATTGCCGGCTAGTTGGCGCGTACCCTATGGATAAATGCACAGACGGGACGGTTATGTAAGTTGAATATTTAATATATTTCACTGCCTCTCATTAGTCTCTTCATAATCTGGAAATGGCGGATGGCCATAAATAATAGTTCAGCGGCGTGACGGTGGTATAAAGTTAAAGCCGCCTCGCGGTAGCGATGGTTCATCCGCAACGTTCTCATCCCAACTATCCCGCCACCAAGGCCGGGTAGCCTGTGGAGGCCATGGTACACCGCGCACTTTCCCAACGGCGCGCGCTGTCGTTCTGGCCGTCAAGGGCGGCGGCATTCGCGGCCGGCCGATGGTCCGAGCCGGGGAGGGAGCGGTGAATGATTTCGCCCTAGCCGCCAATACGGCGGCTCTTCCCCGAGGTGGTGGCGGTTTCGCTTCCCTACATAGGGCCCCGGGTGGTCTGTGAATAGAAAAAACAATATTAAATAAAGGAATGTACATAGTTGAGTATGGTCTGTGAATAGAAAACAATAAAGGATTTTAAAAACATTAAATAAAGGATAGTTGAGTAAATGTTGTTTTGTTTGTTTAAAAGGACGTGACGTACCTGGTGATTTCCCGATGGGTTTGTCCCGCGCGTCTAGTGCCGCCAAAAGTTTCATCTGACGACATCGCCTCTTGTGAAAGGAATGCTGTTTACGCCGCTCTCCGCTGTTGACTCATCTACGAACGCGTGATGGGCGTCACGTAGGCTACGTTACGTAAATCGTTATCGAACGTTTTGCGCAAAGTTTGAGAAGTTTAACGAAAGTCTAAATGTGTAAAGGTAAGCGTTCTATAACACAAGCCGTGACTCGGGAATCATGTGTTGTTGTTGTTTTGGAGAATTTTGCTCTAAAGAAGCGATTTTCGGTAAATGCACTGACATGCCCGATCGATTTTTCTATTGTTAATAACCCTGGCGGACTCGACTGTTTTGTGGTGTTAGTGTTCAGGCGCGCGTGCGCTTTTCACTAGACTTGTATAAAACGGTAGGCTTCTGTGTCAAGCGATAGACTTCTGTAGCCACTCGTTGTCGTTGTAATAACGTTGTTCTGCAGATCACAATGGCGGAAGAAGAGGGCGGCGCAAGGAAGAGAGCGAGAAAGCAGACGTTTAGGCCTGTAGTCGTCGGGCGTCCCATTCCTGCTGCACAAGGAGCGGCGGGCCCCTCGACCGGGAAGGAGAGGCAGTAGGGCGGCGCGGAGGCAGCGGAAAGGCAGGAGGGCGCAGCAGCAGGACCGACGGCGACGGGGAGCGCACGGGGAGCCGCGGCGACGCCTGTAAAGAGCGCGCCACGCCCACCGCCTGACAGGGGCGCTGTTGTATTTCTACCCTCGTCGGTGAGTGTGATGGAGTTGAGCGAAGCTATCGACGGCCTCTATAAAATTGCAACGCCCGTTACAATCGAGGCAATTTCATGGAGGGATGAATGTACGTACGAGGGTTGCGCACGATGTCGTCGCAAGATATACGCTTCCAAAGACGGCCCTATGATATATCCTTCGAACGGCGCCCAGGCCGTCCCAAAACATGTTTTTTCGTTGCGCCTAATGGTAAAGAATGGGCCGACCGTTGAGAATGAATTGTGGCTGACTTTATTTGACAACGTCATGTCGAAATTCGTTTCGTACGAGGCCGACTACCTGATCTCTTTGGACCAGGAGGCATTGCGTGATACCGTGCTGTCGCTCGTAGGTACGCGCATAGAGATCAGTGTGTGTAAGATTTCGTGTGAAGGAATACCGACATACACCTTGCGTGCGTTGAAGAAGACCGATGATGAGTAATTTGACTAATGACGCTTTTTCTTTATGCTGTAGGACGTGCATCGTGTACTCGACGCTATAAAATCGGTTAAAGAAGCGCGCCGGGCCAGGCGCGACCTTGCCGCCGCCTTCATACAGGCTCTGTTGGAGTCGGCGGAGGAGTTTCGTGCCTTGAAACGTGCCAAAAAGGCCGATGAATAAACATCGAGGACTGCCAATAATAATCTGTGTGCTGTTGGACGACCCGGAGGCGCGAGATCGTGCATTGGACACTGTATTGGAGGGGGTTTTGGAAATGTCGGAAGAGGCGGCGCGAATTCGCCGAAGCGTTCCCGGGAGAGGCTGCAAAGCGTGCGAGCGTTGACGACGACGCCCCTGAGACGAGGGGTCACCATCATACACGAGCCTGTACTCAGTGGTGGATATATCATCCCCCTCGACGTCGTCGGAGCTGCCGACGTTGGTGCCGAACACCCAACCGGCGCCCATCGTGCCAACTCAGCTAATGGCTATCCAACTGACTGCAGCGCAGGAGACGTACATGATGGGGGCATTTGCGGAATCCCTCGGCGAAGCGATACTGGAGCGCGCGCGCCAGGCCTGCGGTGAGTGTGAGGCGAACGAAGGGTGCCCGTACGTGCGCATGTACGGCTACCGCGCGGGGAGACCGAATCGATTCTATCCGCGCGTGTACGACGAAGTGGGCGAAATAGTCACGCGCTAATTCCAACCCGTTCTGGTGGCGTATCTTGGACGATCGTTAATACCGTGCTTTACGAGATTCGTAATGCTCATGCACATTCATCTGAAGATGATCGGACCGGACCGGATCGTCTGGCTGAGATTGCAATCGTGCAGTTCGTTTCCGACTGGCTACTCGCCACTGATTGGCGAGACTGCGTCAACATGGCCGTCCTGGAGGCGGCTACTCATTCGTAAGTGCTGAAAAGAAGCGGCCTTGCTGATTTGTGAGAAGAACATTATGAGAAAAGAGACGGTTATAATGCCTGCTTAATATTTGCCCGCTGAACATTCGGAGCGTGAAACCGGTTGAAATATTGGTCGCTGTTTAAATGTGAGACGGTTATCGAATGCGTGCTGAACATTAATTAGGGAGCGGCTTTATACAACGCTATGCTGTCTAAAATATGTGTAACGGTCGTCGCTTAATAAAAAGTTGAATCTGTCCCGTTGAAATCGAGACTGACAAAAAAGACGGTTATTGAACGCCTGCTTGTCACTGAATTGAAATAGTGGCCGCTTAATACGACGCTATGCTGTTTAAATGTGTCTAACGGTCGTCGCTTAATAAAAAAAATAGAAAACGTTTTCTTTCTATTTACAATTTCTGTCCCGCGTTGAAATCGATCCGCACGTTAGCTAGGACAAAAGACCACCAGGTCCGCTTGAAAGGCATACACTTAAAATATAACGCTATATGTGTCTAACGATTGTAGACGTCGCTTAATAAAACGTTGACAACGTATTCTTTCTGTTTACTATCGCCGTCCCGCATACACGTTGAAATCGAGCCGCCCGTTATCCTCGGCAGCAAAAGATCACCAGGTTATTTCCACCCACCCGCTTGAAACGCATACACGAAAAACGTATGAAAACTATCGAGTGAAGAAAAAACCGCATACACCTAGCTTAACCATCACCACCGCCGCCGTCACTCTTTATAAGCGGTGGCGAAACGCGTCCGTAGTTAATAGCGTTCGCGCTGCCAACGAGTAGCAATCATGCCAGTCTGCCTCGTATGCGGCAGAACTGTCGAGCCTCTGACAGATCACTCTTGCTCTAAGCCACATTGCCCAAAATGCGCTCGTTATTTTTTCCGTCGCTCCGCGTTCTTGAATCATATGAGGATGTCGAAAACCTGCGGACATGAAAAGGCGATCGAAAATGATTGCCCGAAATGCGGCCGGTCTTACACTCGGCACGTGAATATGTTGAGACATCTGAAGGTCTGCGGAAAGCCGCCAGCGGCGCCACCTAACGGTCCACTGCCGTCATTGCCGCCGGCGGCGCCACATGACGGTCCACCACGTAGCGATCATGCACCGCCGCCAGCGGCGCAACATGACGGTCCATCACCGGCGCCACCTAGCGATCATGACGACGACGCCGAAGACGCGTTATCGGCCGGTCTACGACGTGTTGTGGAGGACCACTTGTCTAGCATAGAGACGTCGGTGTCGCGCGGCCCTATACAGTCCCGATATAATTTTCAATTGACTGACTCTTTGGACACTAGGGAACGCGAACCCCGACTAAGAGTAATGTTTGAGGCGCAAACGTGCGCGTTTAAAATAAATGTAACCGCTATTTTCATTCGTCCTGTAATTGCTGCGGCCGCCTGCTGGAAGTCCCCGCCCTCGTTACCGAAGCCCGTTCGTTCGAACGCTTCCTCGACGCGGTCCGTACACGCGACGTTCTCCAGTACGTGATAGCGCAGCGCCCCGACACGGGGTGGGTCGCCGAATTGGTGATGAACGTGACCTACTTTCTGAACGCTATCATAAACCACCCTATCGGTTGCGCCGGCGCGCAACTCCACGCCTACCTGCGCGACAACAAGGCCGTCGTCTTGCTAGTGAAAGAACGACGGGGCGCGCCATACGCGGATAATCTATGCCTATTCCGTTGTCTGGCCCTGCATAAGCGACGACTAGCCACGGGCAGCGATACCGGCATCGATCGTTTGACGGCCCCCGCCAAACGTCTATACGACGACTACTGCAGAGCCACCGGCACGACTCCGTTCGACGGCGTCCCTCTGAACGAACTCGACCGGGTGGAGGCGGTCTTCGGCGTCAACGTGATCACCTATCGACTGACGAAGGCCGCCAACAATACGACGGCCGCTGAATTGGTCCGTCGGTCGCTCAACGCGCAACCCACGACGCTGACCGTCAACGTATACGAAGCGCACTATTCTTATATACGCGTCGTCTCGAAGTACACGAAGACGTACGTATACAGCAAGTGCGCCAACTCCCTGTGGCGGACCCCCTACGACCTACGACGTCAAGAAGCGACGTCCGATGGCGGCGTTCGCCACGTCTTCCCCGGCGGCGTCTACCACTCGACACCGTCCGTGTTTCAGCGGCTAGAGGACGAGGGTGTCTACGTGGACGATGACTTGCGCTACTATCCGTACCGGGTGATGTTCGACTTCGAATGTTACTTCGTTGATAGAGACCTGCCGCCGGACACCGACAAATGCCGGTGGCTAGCCCGCCACGTAATACTCAGCGTGAGCATCGCGTCGAACGTCCCCGGCCACGAGACGGCGCGGTGCTTCGTCACGACCGGCGATTCGGCCGTTCTCGCGAGGCGCCTGATCGACGCTTTGGAGGCCGCGAGCGAAGCGGCGTGCGCGGCTCTGCGGCCTTTGTACGACTCGACTTTCGAAGCCCTCGACGCGCTCGACGCCGAATGGCGGCGCGCCGCCCCCGAGAAAGATTCGTCACCGTACACCACACTCGCCGAGCGCCTGTGGACCTATCTACGTCAGCTTCCCGTCCTCGGTTTTAATTCGGACAAGTACAATTTGAACGTCGTCAAGAAGTACTTGACCCCCCTCCTCATGACCGACGATCAGCACACGTCGTAGGCGTTCACCATCAAGCGCCAGAACAAATACATGTGCCTGACGACGTCGGCGCTCAAATTTCTAGATATCACCAATTATCTGGCCCCCGGCGTCAGCTACGAGCGGTTTCTGAACGCGTACGGCTGCGAGACGATGAAGGGCTACTTTCCCTACGACTATTTCGACACGTTGCGAAAATTGGACGACACCGAACTGCCGCCGCGGGATGCGATCTACAACCACCTGAAAAGGGAAGGGCTCTCCGCCGTAGCGTACGAGGTTTGCGTGACGCCATGGCGCAACGAACGGATGACGACGATGAGAGACTTCCTCGTATGGTACAATAACAGAGACGTGGAGCCGTTTCTCGAAGCCGTCGACAAACAGTTCGCATTCTACAGCCAGCGTCGCATCGACATGTTCAAGGACGCCTTCAGCGTACCGGTCGCCGTTGCACGTTCGACAAACGAACGCCGGGCCTCTTCAAAGAGGAATGATCCGGCGATGGCATCATCGCGCTGTGCAGTAAAACATACTACTGTTTCGGCGGCGCCGCCGCGAAGTACACCAAGAAGGGGCTGAGTAAGCGACAGAACGCTATCGACAAGGACGCGTTTCTAGCCGTGCTGCGCGACCAACGGAGTGGCGTGGGCTGGAACCGCGGCTTTCAAGTGAAAGACCCGTCCGTGCTGACGTACATTCAAGAGCGCGCGGCGTTGAGTTACTTCTACGCTAAACGCCGCGTGCTCGACGACGGCGTCACCACGGCGCCCCCTAGGTACTACTATTAATACAAAACACAGTCCGATGGAACATGTGCGTTTTCATCGTTTTTTATTTCCAGTAAGCGAGAATATATAGTTCAATGCGGTTTTAGCCAGTCGAATACGAGACAGTTGTTAGCCACCCTATCGGGCCCAAATAGGGACTGGAATCCCTTTAGCGGCATACCGCAGCATAGCAAGAGCAGGTAGGCGACGCAATATTGTCCGCATACGTTAGACACCCCACTCTGCAGTCTCCTCTCGTTGTACGCCCACGCGTCGCCGCAGTTACGGCGAAGGAAGGCGCGAAAGTCGTCGTGCAGGGGCGGCAGGCCGTACGAATCGAAGTAGTCGCCTCGTCCGTCGACGCCCACGTAGAGGGCTATCCAGTGCTCCCCCGGTTCGCCGCCGTCGTCGGTGTTGCACACGAAGGCCGCCAGGAGCGCGGTGAGCCGTCTTTTCGGTAGCCCGTCTTTCGGCCTGACACCGTCGACGATTCGTTTAGTGAACGGGTCGACCCGTAGTCGGCGCATCAGTTGAAACGTGTCCATGCTACTGCTCGAGCACGACGTTCCGGATCTTATCGATCTCCAGCACCGACTCGAACTCCCCGTGCACGACGACGTTCACCGTTTGGACTAGGGCGACTGCGAAGTGTAGCACGGCGCGCAGGTTTCCCCTATGCACGAGGTTGAAATGGTCGCCGTCGCAACAGTCGGGCGTCAGGTCGACACCGAAGATGGTGTAGCCGGCGCCGAAGACGTCACGCGTCAGGTCTTTTCCCTCGTCCTCGTACGCATTTCCCGTTGCCTCGAAAAGGTGCATGTAGCTTCGACTGCAGTGGCTTGCTCGTTACCTGGCGTCCGTCGACGTAGAGCGCGATGAAGTTTATGTCGTTGTGCTTCGCGTTGAACGGGTTTTTAGTGTAGGTCCCGTTAAAAGCGTCTTGTCGATCAGGGTCAAGAACACGCGTTTCGGGAGGACGCCCAGGTATACGTTTTCGTGCGTGTGAGACATCATCCCCTGCGGTATCGAGAACACCTTGCAGTCGACTCGACGTATTGGGTACTTGGCCGTCCCTCGCGCCAACGCTTTAATGTGACCGAGCTGGACGGACGGGTTCACCTTAGCCTTTCGCACTTGCAGGTTGGTCTCCAGCAGCGAGATTTGTCACCCCGGATCAACTTGCGCGCCTATGAGCGCGAAGGCGTCCTTCGCGCGCAACAGTCGTACCTTCACGTCGACGCCGTTCAGTAGGTACCGGTCTTGCATGAACACGTCGGCGTGCAGGCGTCCCATCATCTCCATCTCGCGGCTGTTCCGCGTAAGTCGGCGCCGCTATTCGTACCCGTCGTTGTGATCCGTGGTCTCCTCCATGGCGCCGGCGGTGTCTTTATACCACAGAGCGCCCTGGAGCTGCGTCCTTTTCGCGTCGCCGCCGAAGCTCAGCAGGGTTTCGAGGTAGGCCCGATACGGATACGTATTGGTCGACGGCGTCACGAGCGTGCCGTTCAGCGATACGTCGACTTGACTGAACATCGAATGCAGAAAATTGTTGACCTGGGCCACGACGGCGTCGTTCGCGAGATCGGTACCGTCCCTCTGGAGCAATTTGAAGCGGACGTACAGTCTAATACTCGACAGGTCTATATAGTCGTCTCCCGAGCCCGGGGTGAGGAATTCGAGAGTCCCGCCGGCGTCGAGGGACGTCAGCGGCTTGTGAACGATCCACTGACCGCTCTCGATGCTCGTCTGCGTCGACGGCAAGGCGAACAGGTTCAGTTCTCTCTTTACACCTTCGCACGACTGCCGATGCACGAACGCCATTCTTCTAGCCGGTGGTGGTGAATATATCGCTCGATAACATCCGTTCCGGGCGTCGCCGCCTCTTCTTACTGGCCGTCGCCGCCTTACCCGGTGGCTTTATACGTCATCGTTTTTTCGTCGGCGGCGACTGCTTATTCAGCAGCCCGTCGAGAAGGTCGGCCCTGGCCTCTTTCGCGCGTCGTTTTACCGACTGTTTCAAATTCTTGCCGGCGACGACGTCCTGCGCCACGCGTACGCCCGTATTAAGGGCGCACTTCCCCAACGCCTCTCTTGATAAGCGGCATGGCGCTTCGAAACAGGTTCCCGAAGAGATTGCCGAGACCGTGACCTCGCTGCCCTCGACCGCCGACGAAGACCGGTAGATCGCCGCCGACCTGTCGAACGTAGTAGTCTTCGTACGCGTTTCGGCTCATCGTCGTCAAAACAGTTTCGATTTGCAGCGTCTGATGTGAAGCGTCGACACGAGTTTTCCCCGCTCGAATGTTATCGGTTGACCGATGTCGTCCCTTATATCGATCTCGACCGAATCGAATTTTGGCCGCAGAAGAGGTACATATTGGAGGCGGTCGAAGGTCTCCGAGATATTGAGCCCGTTCGTCCCGAAGACGGGGACGGTTCGAAGGAGCGGGGCAAACACGTCACCGACGACGCGCGGTTCCACGAGGTCAGTGTACACGTACAGGGTGTCGACTCCCGCGTTCATGTCCACCGTATACCGGCCCTTGTGCTACTGGGTATACGCGCCGAGGTCGTCGGTGCTGATGTCCTCGCCGTCCTTCGAGAGGGGGCTCACGATGATGTCCAATTCGAAATCTAGTACGTTCTTCAGACGGCTCCTATGGGGGAAGTGAAATTCGACACCCGGCGATAGATATAGCGTCATCCCGTTGGTGATGGGGCTGTACTCCAGGCGGGCCTTGACGTTATCGGGGCTCAGTTTCATCAGTGCCTCGTTGAATTTATGCATCAACTCGTAAGCGCTGTTGTAAAAACCGTGCGTAATGTTGCCCTGTCGGAAAATCGCACAGCCGTCCATGTTATAGGTAAACGGTCCACTTCCCGCCGTCTCGCAAGTCAGGTAGAAGTACGCGTCCGCGGCTCTCACGTTGTACCACGAGTGCGGGTACTGTAGCGTTACTATTCCGCATTCCCATTGACCCGACAGGTCGATGCGTTGCAGCAGCTTCGTGGTGTAGTGAGTCAACGTGTTTTCGGGGTGCGCCTTCATAGACGCGTTGCTCGGTAGTGTCAGGTAAAAGTCAGACGATGCCGCCATCACGCCGACTCATAGACGGACTCGGGAGTATGTAACCGAGACAGCTACTCAACAGCGCCGTCCACAGGTTGGAGTCGCCCTGACCTCTCGTCAGATTGTATATACTCACGACCATAACCGTGTACAGGACGACGATCTGGCACAGGAAGATGATTGCGGCTTTAGGGCATTCGTTCCCGCAGAAATGCCATGGAACGTGTTTGCGGACGGAGGGGGTCGTAGGCTCGGTAGCGTCGACGAAGTCTGCGGTTGTTGTTACGTCGACATTGAAGCAGTCTGCGGCAACGGCTGTCTCGTCGGTCATCGTAGCGCCACTGCGGTCTAATAATGGAGCACCCTCCTTTATAGTCGTCGTCGCACGCTGCTGCTTCGTGTAGTCGACAGCACATCCAGTGTCGCTTCCACGACATGTGTGCCGTCCGACGCTACGTCATCCTACCCTTTATAGTCCACGAGCGCCTTGGCGTCGATCCAGCTGTTGAACGAAGCTGGATAACCGCTCCATTTCACGAACACCTCCGCTGCGCTCCTCTTACGACGACGACGCTGTAGATCGGCCTCCACGCGATACAGTTTGTCCTTCGGGACGACTACGCGTAGCAGTTCCGATTCGTAGAAGGTGCTGTCTAGCAGCGTCCCGGCGTCGTCCTCCAGTCGATACACGGCGGATCGGACGGGTGCGCCTCTGCGACGGTGAAGAGCTCTTCGCTCCAGTTAGCCATGTACCCTTTTTTGAAACGACCCTTCGCCTTGCTGATGCGTACGCGGTCTCCCTCTCGCAGTTTCGGTTTGCTGCCGCCGCCGTCGCCGCCGTACAACCGTTGCCATACGCTCTCCTGATTCGCGGCGTTAACGCTCGCCGGTGTCCTACCGGTGCTTCGATGGTAGGCGTTGTTGTACGACCGTACGAGATGCGGCAACGGCTCTACGTATCGCAGCGTCTGATGTTTCGTAAAATATCGCCACATGCGCGTCTTCAACGTCCGATTGAACCGTTCCACGACACTCGCTTTAGTCTCCTCGTTATGCGTCACGAAATGGTGGACGCCTTAGTCCTTCAAGAGTTTCTGTAGGGGTCTGTTGAGAAACTCCGTCCCCTTATCGGTCTGCAGTGGGTTCGGCGGTTGTTCCTCCTGCAGCATTGTCTCGAAGGCCGAGACGAGCGCCGGGCCGAATTTACTCTTCAACGGGACGCACCACGCCCGCTTCGAAAAGACGTCGATAACCGTCAATAGGAACGTTTTGCCGTCATTGTGTTTTTTCAGTGTAGCTACGTCGACCAAATACGCTTGCCACTGCTGGTTTCGACCGCCTACGATAACGCAGCGTCGTTTGAAATGTCATTTAACCGGCTTGTGCAGGGTGTACGTATCCTGCGCCGCTAGCCACCGCTTGACGATCGGTTTGCGTATTGCGGCGGCCCCCCTGTGCAACGCGCCGACGCCGCCGTAACTGCCCGCCTGTTTCGGATCGTAATAGACGCGCTTCAGGCGATCGTCGTCGTCGTCTCGTTGAGTTCGACGCTTTCGTTTTGCGTCACGACGAGGCCGCCCGAACATCATGACGAAAATAAACGATCGCGATTGACGAAAACTAATATACACATATAGAGAGCGACAGCCGCTACGGCGATGAAGAGAATGACGGTTACCGACCTTCTTCTTTGAAGGGTCATTGTGGCGAGTGACTCGGACGGCGATGTTTCATCCACTTTAATACGTCTCCCACGCCTCCGCCTCCAAGACTCTGCTACGCCGACTGCGTTTTCTACCTCCCTCCTCTTTTCCAGCTAGCAGCCGCTGTTGCTGCCTCCACGTCGCTCCGAGACGTTTACTCGGTGTCGTCGTCGCCTCCTCTTCTAGCTGATTCGGCCGCCGCTGCTGCATGTACGCTCGATACCGGGGGTAACCGAAGAATCCCCGACCGCTTTCCACCCTACAGGGGGCGCCATCTACTTTCTCGGTCGCATGAGATCGTTCACGAGATCAACTATGTTGCTGCCCGCGAGCGTTTGACAGTCGTACACGAACTCGCCGCGGGCGTTCCATCGACACAACGGATCGGTTTTCATTTTTGCGATAAGGAGGCTGGCTTTTCCTTTCAGAGTTTTCGGCACGCTGTCCACGGTCTCGTGTTATATAGCGTTCATGGGTGCCGCCGCCGCCTCAACCGGTGTCGACGCCGCCGTCGTCTCGTTGTTCACGACCGACTCGCGTACTGGTTGCGCCGCTCGAGCCGCCTCTATCTCGTTGTAACGGCTCAGCAGTTGATTGTACTAGGCCACCTTATCGTGTTCGGATAAATCCGACCGGTCTAGAACGTTCTTCATGCTGCATCTTCACCCCCCCCCCGATAACTTGTCTGAGCAGGGGGAGGAAGACGGTGCTCGCTAACGGTGCTAGCAGCGCCGTCAGAAGACCTCCCGCACCCGTTTGCAGGATGGCCCGCTTCTGTCTGACGGGTACTTTCTTTTTTCCGCCAGCCTATGCAAGTGGTTCCTGTATTTAAGCAGTACTCTTTTCTGCTTCTTCGATAGTTTCACGTTCCCTTTCAGTATGTTGTACGCGCAATCGCACAGGCTATAGATGAGGTCGGAGTCCGCGTGGGCGAGTACGTCTACGAATTCTATTTTGGATGGCATAGAGGCGTAGGCGGATTGCCACTGGTCGTAGCACCACAGAAATTTCTCCGGCGGCTGCTCGATCATAGTGGTAGCGTGCTGTATTAGGCGAGCGACGAAAGTAGTCTTACTGCACCCCGTAGGGCCGGCCACTATACACGTAAAGGGATGCTTCAACTGCGCGCACATATTTACGACTGTCGCGTGCGGAAACGAACGATGACTTTTATTCGTTTCTTCTATATGCTTCGCGCACCTCCATCAATAATTTACCGAGCATATTTTGCCCCTCTCCGCCTCCGAGTTTCATACCCCAGAAGCCCTCGCACGACGGTACCCACTCGACTAGTTCGGCGTTTCCTGTAGCCAATAGGGCGTCTTTCAACTTCTTTGTCCCCCTGAACTTGCTCATCAGCAGGCTCTTCATGCACTCGACCCTAACGGCGTCCTATTCGGCACCCGTTCTCTTTTTCTCGATTTTCCAACTTCGTCGTTTTGCAATATAGCCCGACCACGACTGTTTGATGGACTCGGCCCCTTCGACGTCTTCGTTAAACATCGCTTTTCTATAATGATAAGCGTGCTCTACGGACCGGAAGCCCCGACCGTACGCCGCGACTCGACACGGATACATATTCGATAGAAACGACGCCGAACCGCCACAATGTATAGGAGACTCCATACCGCTGTCACTCCGCTACTGGCCACACCGCCTCTCTTCCGCACTATACATACCACTGCTAGAAGACGCGTAAGTACTTAGAACAGATGGCGGCACTAGTGTCCTAACAGAGAGTATGTCCTAACAACACCAGTAGAGGGCAGATAGCACACACACATAGCCGCTAGAGGACAGCTCCAAAGGGTAGTTGACAGGTGTCAATCAAAGGGTAATTAAGGGTAATTAAGATAAGAAAAGCCTTTGATGTGTCAATCAAAGGGTAATTAGGGGTAATTAAGATAAGAAAAGCCTTTTTATGTATTTTTTATTAGTAATGATTCAAGATCTGATTAGAGACTTTTTATTAATAGGGTGAATTTTTTATTAGTAATGATTCAAGTTTGAGTCGGGGTCAAAAACCCTTTGATGTTCTTTTGATTTTTATGATTAATCGTTTTGCACAGGGGCTTACTACGCTTGACTACTACTTTCACCTCTTTATTAAATATGTTGTCTCTGAAGATTAAAGCATGTATTAATTAATACGTTACCTAACTTTATTTTATTTCCTAAAATCATAACACAAAGGTTTCTATAAAGATACAAACGTAGATATGACACATAGTTTACTCACGCTTATTGCGAGTGCAGCACCGTCAAATTGTACAGGATCACCCAAATGTCCTACCAGCATTAAAGAGATTGGTATCATCCACATCTGAGTAATATTCGCCAATACCTAAATGGAGAAAAGCACATTTGTTACTAGTGTTACACGAACGTGTACATTACAATTGTGTTGATTTTGTTGTTGTTGTTTGTGTCACATATATGCACTTCCTCTTGGTTGTCTTGTTACAGGAGTGTACTCTTCTTCCACGAGATTCCATTGTACTCGGGTGAGGTCTAGCATTCACATACATGCACTTCCTCTTGGTTGTCTTGTTACAGGAGTGTACCCTTCTTCCACGAGATTCCATGGTACACGGGTGAGGTCTAGCTACAATGTATCCATACCATACAGCTATACCGGTGTTACATATGCGCTCAGGCCTACAAATAGTATTCACGCAGTTACTGCAGCCTATTGCGTGGTATTAATCTAATAAATTATCATTTGTTTGACACTGGTGTCTGCAAGTTTATCCTTCTATATACGTCTAACTTTTCATATTTGCATAGCAACACATATGAAATTGCACGAATAACGTTTAATCATAACCTAAAACTATGCTGCCTTAATTACGTTTCCTTCAAATGTTTCACGTATTGTGACAGACCATCTGTGTTCCAAGGTGACTATTTCATAACCAGAAAACAGTATATCACTTACTACAGCCCAGGCCAATCTGAACATGCCACGTAGCGGGGAGATTATCCCTGCTGGAAAGATCGCGTAGCACCATCGCTGACAAGGGGAGTAACACGTCGACACCGGGTCAGCGTCTTCCTTCCTCTCGGAACCTGACAAATCGCAGCCATTTTTCACTTCCCATTTTGCTCCTGCAAGTAATTGAGGTTGGTGCGGTTATACCAATATCAGCCTACACTTGTTGTACGCAAACTACGTTAAGGGTTGAATGGCGGCCTGTAGATTAATAATAATAATAAGGTAACTTCTTTTGCGCCTAAATCCTTGGAAACCAAGCTCAGAGGCGCATCAATACAAAAGGGTTATTCAATATCAGATACGATAAGCCATACTAAAGTCGTCAACATATAGAACGATACGCCAGGGAGCTAAGGTGAATACGCAAGGTTATAAAGGTACGTTTTTAAATAACGGCGAAATTGTATAATATTTTCAACTGGTCTAACACTAAGAAGGAGCATATTCCAGAGAGTTGGTGCAGTAAGAGAAAATGCCCTAGTTTCAGGATTAGTAGTGGCTTTAGGAATAAAAAGGAAATAAGAACTAGATGATCGAAGCCTGATAGGCTTTTATCAGGAGTAGGCAATGAATATAAATAACATGGTTGCTTACACGAAAGTGCCTGGTACGTAATGGTACAGGTCTTACAAATAATACGATTTCGGAAAGGTAGCCAGTCCAAAAACTTCGGAAGAGGCACTGAATGAGAAAACTGCGGAGACCGAGTTACAACACTAGCTAAGCAATTCTAAGCAATCAAGGGAATTACAATAGTCAAGCCTACTAGTAACAATTGCAGTTGCAATAGATTTTGCAACAGATAGAGGCAAATAACGGCTAATACGTCGTAAATTACGAATATGATAATAACAAGTCTGAGAAATAGGCAGTCTAAAATTTAAATTATCACCAAAGAGTACTCCGAGATTTCGTGCTGAATGTGCAGGCGTAACATACAAACTACGCATACGTGTGGGACAAAAGCATTAATAAGAAACTCTGTTTTATCAGCATTTAACTTTAATCTACTCTCAGTTATTCAAACGAAAATTTCATTAAGACAATTACTGAGCTGATCTAAGGAGCAATTAGTATTAGGCGTAGATAAAGAAATGTAAATGTGGGTATCATCTGCATAAACGTGATGGTTTAGATTATGACTGTTATAACTGAACTCAGTGGTGTCGTCGAGTGAAAAGTAATAGTCCGAGGACAGATCCCTGAGGAACACCCCATGAAATAGGGAGTGCCGATGAAAGACAATCCCCAATCGTCATTGTTTGATGCCTATGTGTTAGATATGGCAAAAACAACTGAAATCTGTGCCGAATACGCCATACCGTACAAAACATACGATTATTGAGAACTCTCTGCATCAAAGGCAGCAGAGAGTTCTAGCAACGTAAGCGCTGTTAGTTTACCTTTATCCATAGTTAAAGTAACATCATTATGCACTTTTAATAGGCAGTTTCCGTCGAATGAAGGAAGCTGTTTGTATGCAGATTGTATTTCATGAGACAAACCATTTGATTTAATGTGATATCCAATGCATTTTGCTACATTTTTACAAGTAAGTTGGAAATGAAACTGGGGATAGAAACTGGTTAATTTTTGATGTTATCTTTAATAAGGAATGTCTTGTTGAGGACGGGGTTTACATAGGTGTGTTTAAAATCGTTTGGAAAGATTTATAACAGTTGTAATTAGTGTATCAAGGAGAACATTAAAACATGTTTTAACAGTATAATTGATAGCGGATCAAGCTCA
>OZ023213.1:49066591-49338286 GCA_963995525.1 Escarpia spicata
CTTTCATTCTCTCTCAACTCTGATATATATATATATATATATATATATATCTGATATATATATACACATATATATATATATATGATATATACATGGCCGGCCGGTCACTGATCGTGGCTGCTAGGCCGCATCAGCTGCCGATCTTGGTTTCGCGGCTGTGACTGTAAGAGCGGATTTAATCGGCGACAAATCTCGTCGTTTTGCACTGGGTTTCTGCCAGTATTCCTGAATGGCGAAGTGACCGGATGGGCAGGATGAAGTCCTATCTTTATTATGAAAATTATTCTGGACTGTCGCCATGTGAACTTAAAACGAGGTGACCGATTTACTGAGGTCAGTGAGGTGACCATAAACCGAGGTTCGACACATACATAAAATACACACACACCTAAACTATAATATATGTATATATTTATATATATACAAGCATATACACACACGCACACGCACACGCACACATACACACACGCACACACACACACACACACATATATATACATATATATATGCATCCGACCGGAACGTGTCTCCGACTGGCGCCTTGTAATACGAGGCACTATTTTTGGAGCCAGCGATATAATATATATATATTATATCGCTGGCTGCATATATATATATATATATATATATGTATATACACTTGTATATATATATATATATATATATTATATCGCTGGCTCCAAAAATAGTGCCTCGTATTACAAGGCGCCAGTCGGAGACACGTTCCGGTCGGATGCACGCTGCCAGAGTTTATGACAACAACACCGTGATTGACAATGACACGGACTCCACACAGGGGGCTACAGTCTCAGTTGAACTATATACCGTTAAAATTTTCACAGCGAATGTCACAACAAGTGGATCCTGAATGGCAGAATGAACACCAGCAAAGGTCAAATTGTGATTGTCATAACTGTATAGCAAAATCGTGTACATAATTGTTATACGATGTTGTTCACTTGATGGGTAAGTTAATCCTCTATTCGGCGTCCCCAGACTCGGCACCCGAGTGCGAGTAAACACCCCCTACCCCCGAATCACTAAGCCACTGCAAATATGGACATCTCTAATCCAGCACTGGTTCGCTTTCATGAACTCGCCGAGAAAAGAATTTGACCTAGAACCCTCTTCTTGAACGTAATCTGGCAGATGGCAGTGCTGGTATACTCACCAGTTGTGATCAGATGGTGTCATTCTTTTGGATATATACCTGTACATAATAATGATTAATGTTTCTATTATTACGTATATTTTGATCTGGAATTAAGTTACAAATGTAACTTACAAACCAGCAGTATACGAAATAAAAACTACCTTAAGGTAAATAATGCTAAACGAACATGAAAATATGGCTTCAGTAACATATTAAATGCTCTGAGGGTTTCAAAGGTGAAAACCCAGAATGTTAGCATCTCTCTACCGCCTTAACCACTCGAACAAGTACATTACTTATTATCTTCGTAGTGGCGCAGTGGCTCAGTGGCTAGCGCTTCCGGTTCGAATCCTGTGCTGCGGTGTCGAATTTTGACAAATTCGTTCACTCTACGTTACTCCAGTTCACTCAGCTGTATGAATGAGTACCTGGCTATAGACCAGAGAAGTCGAGGCGGTGTTCCTTTTGAACAAATCTACCAGGGAGTAAAGTGTAAAGCGCTTTGAGCAGTACTGTGGACTGGACACTACGCTATATAATAACTTACTTATTATCTTATGCATTTCGGCGGCTGCTTATATCAGTTACACGTTGTTCGGTTGAACTAGTTCTTGCTCTCTAGTTGTGTTCCGTTTGTTCATTCTGTTGTTTCCGCTAGAGTTAATGCAAGACGAGATCAAATCGTTGGTCGCGTAGAGCTTCTACTATCAGTTGCGCCACTATGTCACTAAGCGGGTTGTATAGTAGAAACACTAAACAAGCAATTTCTTTATCTCGGTTAATTTAATTGTGTGACTGTTACTAATATAAGTTATATGGCGAATACGTTCGAAAACAAATAAACGTTTACTCTTCTTTTATGTTTACTCTAAAGTTAGCCTGAGAGCCAATCATGATCTCTATCCGATGTTGGGGGGTAAACCTGAGACACCCTTAAACATCTTAAATGTACTATTATCCCATACGCCCAATGTACCGCCACCTCACGACGAAGTCTCCTGTAATCGCCAAGTTTCATGCGTATAGTTCTATCACAGCAGGCATATATATCTAAAAACTAATTTGTAGATTAGGGAACATAGGTTCATTCACTGAAGCAAATTGAAATATTTAAAAAAAAGGTCAATAAATACAAGAAAATATAAACTGGTTTCACCGGCAATTACCGTTCATTAAATATATCAGTTTAGTTTAATAATAAGTTTTACTACATACTCATTATCATAATATTGTTTCCGAATATCAATCCGTCAATCAATCAAAAATGTCTTTCTAACAAATTATTCAAAAACTATAACGATGATGATGATGTTGATAATAATAATAATAATACCAATAATAATAATAATAATAATAATAGAATTTGTAGATTTTTGAACATAGGTTCAGTCACTGAAACAACTTGAAACTTAAAAAGCGGTCAATAAATACAAGAAAATATCAACTGGTTTCACCGGTAATTACCGTTCATTAAATATATAATTTTATGTTTAATAATCTGTTTTACTACAGACTCATTATCGTAATATTGTTGCCGATTATCAATCCGCCAATCAATTAAAAAAATATTTCCAACAAATTGTTCAAAATCCATTGTGATGATGATGATGATGATGATACTGACGATACTGATAATAACAATAACACAAATAATAATAATAAAATGATTACAACACCGTATTCAATGTTGCGCAGTCCTGAGGACAGGATACCCCACTGTATAAGAACATACTTTACTAGCGGAACAGAGTACACATAATAGGCTCACCTAATGTTTACACGGCCTACATTATTTAGATACGAGTTGACAGCATACGGCGATGTTCCTGTATAATGACTTTCATAATTTCACACCACAAATAAAAAAAACACGTCGATGTTCGTGGGTAAGTATATAATGTTTATGATCGTAAGACTTTGTAAAGAACTGTTTGAGTTGCACTCACGAACAACACAAGTGGTTTCGCTTTGAAATTACTGAACAGTACAACTAACTGACATCTAGGACACAATGGTGACTTTTTCTTAACAATGCCTTTAATTGCATGCATACTACTAATGTTCAATGTATCCATTGATAAATAATTCACGCTACAATGGCAATAAAACAAATTGCAAACGCTATTTACTTCAATTAATTTAAACTCAGACTGCCCCACCCCCCCCCCCCCCCCCTCTCTCTCTCTCTCTCTCTCTCTCTCTCTCTGTGTGTGTGTGTGTCTATCTCTCTCTATGTCTCTCTGTTTGTCTCTCTGTCTGTCTATCTGTCTATCTCTCTATCCCCATTTCCCTATACAGGTCTAGCCAATAAGTACAATTGGACCTGCATGCTTAATGTTGAACGTCAGTCCAGCGCTCTCATTAGCAATCAAACTATTCAATATATCTTATATTACGTGTGTTTGTTTGGGTCTCTGTCTCTACAAGTCCCAACCCAATAACTCTCTTTGTCTCTCGGACACTCCATCCCTCTTATTCTCTCTGTTTGTCAGTGTCTCACTCTCTCCATTTATCTATTTCGTCACGTCTCCCCGGCTCACTGTCTCTTTCTGTCTCTGTATGTCTCTGTCTGTCTCTGTCTGTCTATCTCTCTCTCTCTCTCTCTCTCTCTTCTCTCTCTCTCTCTCTCTCTCTCTCTCTCTCTCTCTCTCTCTCTCTCTCTCTCTCTCTCTCTCTCTCTCTCTCTCTCTCTCTCTCTCTCTCTCTCTCTCTCTCTCTCTCTCTCTCTCTCTCTCTCTCTCTCTCTCTCTCTCTCTCTCTCTCTCTCTCTCTCTCTCTCTCTCTCTCTCTCTCTCTCTCTCTCTCTCTCTCTCTCTCTCTCTCTCTCTCTCTCTCTCTCTCTCTCTCTCTCTCTCTCTCTCTCTCTCTCTTGTCTCTCTCTCTCTCTTATCTCTCTCTCTCTGATTGTCTCTCTATCCCCATTTTTCCTATACAGGTCTAGCCAATAAATACAATTGGACCTGCATGCTTAATGTTGAACGTCAATCCAGCACTCTTATTAGCAATCAAACTGTTCATTATAATTTATATTACGAAGTTTCCTACTAATGGCCTGCGACGTCACATTAAAACAATCATATTACTCTTCATTTGTTGCTTTGGCCTAAACGTTTACCAGGATACTTCACTTTCATATAGTAGCAAAATTACCCATCCCCTTGACGACTTTACGTACACACATACGGAGAAGAGAAAATAACTTTTGCATAAAAGTGTCGTTACCAATCGATTTAAGTCTGTCTAACGTCCGGAACAAACCAAACTTAATTAGTAGTAATGTCCCCCAAAAAACATAACATACTGTAACTCCATTATAGGCTTTGTTAGATTCAGCACACGCACACGTTGTAAAAAAATCGGTAAAGGTAAATATCCCATATAGGGGATAAATGTGTAACCTATTATGGGCTCCAGAATGGTGTCTCTACTACAAGGCGCCAATCGCAAACACGTACGTTCCGGTCGGGTGCGTGTAATTAGGCGCGCTGGCAGTGTTTATGACAACAACAAGTGTCTGACACTCATTATATACAGTGGGCTACAGCAGAACAATGAATGAACGACATTTGAATTATCAATGCCGTGATCGAAGCAATTCATTAAGTCTCCGAATCATTGAACTCACAACGATATTCATCAGATAAAACTGCGCAGCCGTAACTAGTCCAATATACATATGCTGTGTTCCATCGACCTCCTGTTTATCGTGAATACCACGTAATGGACTCGAACAATCAGAAACTGTCCGACATCACCACTCGATCGTAAATGTGCAAATTCGCGCAGAGCAGACAGGCATAAACAAACAGGCGGGTTAAGCCGGAAGTTGTCGTGTGTGTGTTTGTAGCTCTGTTGACGTAGGTGTAGTTTAACAGTTGTCGTGTGGGTGTTTGTAGCTCTGTTGGCGTAGGTGTAGTTTAACAGTTGTCGTGTGGGTGTTTGTAGCTCTGTTGACGTAGGTGTAGTTTAACATTTATCGTGTGGGTGTTTGTAGCTCTGTTGACGTAGGTGTAGTTTAACAGTTGTCGTGTGTGTATTTGTAGCTCTGTGGGCGTAGGTGTAGTATAACAGTTGTCGTGGGTGTATTTGTAGCTCTGTGGGCGTAGGTGTAGTTTAACAGTTGTCGTGTGTGTATTTGTAACTCTGTGGGCGTAGGTGTAGTTTAACAGTTGTCGTGTGTGTATTTGTAGCTCTGTGGGCGTATGTGTAGTTCAACAGTTGTTGTGTGTGTGTTTGTAGCTCTGTGCGCGCAGGTGTAGTTTAACAGTTGTCGTGTGTGTATTTATAGCTCTGTGGGCGTAGGTGTAGTTTAACAGTTGTCGAGTGTGTGTTTGTAGCTCTGTTGATGTAGGTGTAGTTTAACAGTTGTCGTGTGTGTGTTTGTAGCTCTGTGGGCGTAGGTGTAGTTTAAAAGTTGTCGTGTGGGTGTTTGTAGCTCTGTGGGCGTAGGTGTAGTTTAACAGTTGTCGTGTGGGTGTTTGTAGCTCTGTGGGCGTAGGTGTAGTTTAACAGTTGTCGTGTGGGTGTTTGTAGCTCTGTGGGCGTAGGTGTAGTTTAACAGTTGTCGTGTGGGTGTTTGTAGCTCTGTGGGCGTAGGTGTAGTTTAACAGTTGTCGTGTGGGTGTTTGTAGCTCTGTGGGCGTAGGTGTAGTTTAAAAGTTGTCGTGTGTGTGTTTGTAGCTCTGTTGACGTAGGTGTAGTTTAACAGTTGTCGTGTGGGTGTTTGTAGCTCTGTGGGCGTACGTGTAGTTTAAAAGTTGTCGTGTGGGTGTTTGTAGCTCTGTGGGCGTAGGTGTAGTTTAAAAGTTGTCGTGTGTGTGTTTGTAGCTCTGTTGACGTAGGTGTAGTTGAACAGTTGTCGTGTGGGTGTTTGTAGCTCTGTGGGCGTAGGTGTAGTTTAACAGTTGTCGTGTGGGTGTTTGTAGCTTTGTGGGCGTAGGTGTAGTTTAACAGTTGTCGTGTGTGTGTTTGTAGCTCTGTGGGCGTAGGTGTAGTTTAACAGTTGTCGTGTGTGTGTGTGTAGCTTTGTGGGCGTAGGTGTAGTTTAACAGTTGTCGTGTGTGTGTTTGTAGCTCTGTGGGCGTAGGTGTAGTTTAACAGTTGTCGTGTGTGTGTTTGTAGCTCTGTGGGCGTAGGTGTAGTTTAACAGTTGTCGTGTAGGTGTTTGTAGCTCTGTGGGCGTAGGTGTAGTTTAACAGTTGTCGTGTGTGTGTTTGTAGCTCTGTGGGCGTAGGTGTAGTTTAACAGTTGTCGTGTGTGTGTGTGTAGCTCTGTGGGCGTAGGTGTAGTTTAACAGTTGTCGTGTGTGTGTTTGTAGCTCTGTGGGCGTAGGTGTAGTTTAACAGTTGTCCTGTGTGTGTGTGTAGCTCTGTGGGCGTAGGTGTAGTTTAACAGTTGTCGTGTGTGTGTTTGTAGCTCTATGGGCGTAGGTGTAGTTTAACAGTTGTCGTGTGTGTGTTTGTAGCTCTGTGGGCGTAGGTGTAGTTTAACAGTTGTCGTGTGTGTGTTTGTAGCTCTGTGGGCGTAGGTGTAGTTTAACAGTTGTCGTGTGGTTTTTGTAGCTCTGTGGGCGTAGGTGTAGATTAACAGTTGTCGTGTGGGTGTTTGTAGCTCTGTGGGCGTAGGTGTAGTTTAACAGTTGTCGTGTGGGTGTTTGTAGCTCTGTGGGCGTAGGTGTAGTTTAACAGTTGTCGTGTGGGTGTTTAAGGCTCTGTAGGCGTAGGTGTAGTTTAACAGTTGTCGTGTGGGTGTTTGTAGCTCTGTTGACGTAGGTGTAGATTAACAGTTGCCGTGTGGGTGTTTGTAGCTCTGTGGGCGTAGGTGTAGTTTAAAAGTTGTCGTGTGTGTGTTTGTAGCTCTGTTGACGTAGGTGTAGTTTAATAGATGTCGTGTGGGTGTTTGTAGCTCTGTGGGCGTAGGTGTAGTTTAAAAGTTGTCGTGTGTGTGTTTGTAGCTCTGTTGACGTAGGTGTAGTTGAACAGTTGTCGTGTGGGTGTTTGTAGCTCTGTGGGCGTAGGTGTAGTTTAACAGTTGTCGTGTGGGTGTTTGTAGCTTTGTGGGCGTAGGTGTAGTTTAACAGTTGTCGTGTGTGTGTTTGTAGCTCTGTGGGCGTAGGTGTAGTTTAACAGTTGTCGTGTGGGTGTTTGTAGCTCTGTGGGCGTAGGTGTAGTTTAACAGTTGTCGTGTGTGTGTTTGTAGCTCTGTGTTCGTAGGTGTAGTTTAACAGTTGTCGTGTGTGTGTTTGTAGCTCTGTGGGCGTAGGTGTAGTTTAACAGTTGTCGTGTAGGTGTTTGTAGCTCTGTGGGCGTAGGTGTAGTTTAACAGTTGTCGTGTGTGTGTTTGTAGCTCTGTGGGCGTAGGTGTAGTTTAACAGTTGTCGTGTGTGTGTGTGTGTGTGTGTAGCTCTGTGGGCGTAGGTGTAGTTTAACAGTTGTCGTGTGTGTATTTGTAACTCTGTGGGCGTAGGTGTAGTTTAACAGTTGTCGTGTGTGTATTTGTAGCTCTGTGGGCGTATGTGTAGTTCAACAGTTGTTGTGTGTGTGTTTGTAGCTCTGTGCGCGCAGGTGTAGTTTAACAGTTGTCGTGTGTGTATTTATAGCTCTGTGGGCGTAGGTGTAGTTTAACAGTTGTCGAGTGTGTGTTTGTAGCTCTGTTGATGTAGGTGTAGTTTAACAGTTGTCGTGTGTGTGTTTGTAGCTCTGTGGGCGTAGGTGTAGTTTAAAAGTTGTCGTGTGGGTGTTTGTAGCTCTGTGGGCGTAGGTGTAGTTTAACAGTTGTCGTGTGGGTGTTTGTAGCTCTGTGGGCGTAGGTGTAGTTTAACAGTTGTCGTGTGGGTGTTTGTAGCTCTGTGGGCGTAGGTGTAGTTTAACAGTTGTCGTGTGGGTGTTTGTAGCTCTGTGGGCGTAGGTGTAGTTTAACAGTTGTCGTGTGGGTGTTTGTAGCTCTGTGGGCGTAGGTGTAGTTTAAAAGTTGTCGTGTGTGTGTTTGTAGCTCTGTTGACGTAGGTGTAGTTTAACAGTTGTCGTGTGGGTGTTTGTAGCTCTGTGGGCGTACGTGTAGTTTAAAAGTTGTCGTGTGGGTGTTTGTAGCTCTGTGGGCGTAGGTGTAGTTTAAAAGTTGTCGTGTGTGTGTTTGTAGCTCTGTTGACGTAGGTGTAGTTGAACAGTTGTCGTGTGGGTGTTTGTAGCTCTGTGGGCGTAGGTGTAGTTTAACAGTTGTCGTGTGGGTGTTTGTAGCTTTGTGGGCGTAGGTGTAGTTTAACAGTGGTCGTGTGTGTGTTTGTAGCTCTGTGGGCGTAGGTGTAGTTTAACAGTTGTCGTGTGTGTGTGTGTAGCTTTGTGGGCGTAGGTGTAGTTTAACAGTTGTCGTGTGTGTGTTTGTAGCTCTGTGGGCGTAGGTGTAGTTTAACAGTTGTCGTGTGTGTGTTTGTAGCTCTGTGGGCGTAGGTGTAGTTTAACAGTTGTCGTGTAGGTGTTTGTAGCTCTGTGGGCGTAGGTGTAGTTTAACAGTTGTCGTGTGTGTGTTTGTAGCTCTGTGGGCGTAGGTGTAGTTTAACAGTTGTCGTGTGTGTGTGTGTAGCTCTGTGGGCGTAGGTGTAGTTTAACAGTTGTCGTGTGTGTGTTTGTAGCTCTGTGGGCGTAGGTGTAGTTTAACAGTTGTCCTGTGTGTGTGTGTAGCTCTGTGGGCGTAGGTGTAGTTTAACAGTTGTCGTGTGTGTGTTTGTAGCTCTATGGGCGTAGGTGTAGTTTAACAGTTGTCGTGTGTGTGTTTGTAGCTCTGTGGGCGTAGGTGTAGTTTAACAGTTGTCGTGTGTGTGTTTGTAGCTCTGTGGGCGTAGGTGTAGTTTAACAGTTGTCGTGTGGTTTTTGTAGCTCTGTGGGCGTAGGTGTAGATTAACAGTTGTCGTGTGGGTGTTTGTAGCTCTGTGGGCGTAGGTGTAGTTTAACAGTTGTCGTGTGGGTGTTTGTAGCTCTGTGGGCGTAGGTGTAGTTTAACAGTTGTCGTGTGGGTGTTTAAGGCTCTGTAGGCGTAGGTGTAGTTTAACAGTTGTCGTGTGGGTGTTTGTAGCTCTGTTGACGTAGGTGTAGATTAACAGTTGCCGTGTGGGTGTTTGTAGCTCTGTGGGCGTAGGTGTAGTTTAAAAGTTGTCGTGTGTGTGTTTGTAGCTCTGTTGACGTAGGTGTAGTTTAATAGTTGTCGTGTGGGTGTTTGTAGCTCTGTGGGCGTAGGTGTAGTTTAAAAGTTGTCGTGTGTGTTTTTGTAGCTCTGTTGACGTAGGTGTAGTTGAACAGTTGTCGTGTGGGTGTTTGTAGCTCTGTGGGCGTAGGTGTAGTTTAACAGTTGTCGTGTGGGTGTTTGTAGCTTTGTGGGCGTAGGTGTAGTTTAACAGTTGTCGTGTGTGTGTTTGTAGCTCTGTGGGCGTAGGTGTAGTTTAACAGTTGTCGTGTGGGTGTTTGTAGCTCTGTGGGCGTAGGTGTAGTTTAACAGTTGTCGTGTGTGTGTTTGTAGCTCTGTGTTCGTAGGTGTAGTTTAACAGTTGTCGTGTGTGTGTTTGTAGCTCTGTGGGCGTAGGTGTAGTTTAACAGTTGTCGTGTAGGTGTTTGTAGCTCTGTGGGCGTAGGTGTAGTTTAACAGTTGTCGTGTGTGTGTTTGTAGCTCTGTGGGCGTAGGTGTAGTTTAACAGTTGTCGTGTGTGTGTGTGTGTGTGTGTGTAGCTCTGTGGGCGTAGGTGTAGTTTAACAGTTGTCGTGTGTGTGTTTGTAGCTCTATGGGCGTAGGTGTAGTTTAACAGTTGTCGTGTGTGTGTTTGTAGCTCTGTGGGCGTAGGTGTAGTTTAACAGTTGTCGTGTGTGTGTTTGTAGCTCTGTGGGCGTAGGTGTAGTTTAACAGTTGTCGTGTGGGTATTTGTAGCTCTGTGGGCGTAGGTGTAGATTAACAGTTGTCGTGTGGGTGTTTGTAGCTCTGTGGGCGTAGGTGTAGTTTAACAGTTGTCGTGTGGGTGTTTGTAGCTCTGTTGACGTAGGTGTAGTTTAACAGTTGTCGTGTGTGTATTTGTAGCTCTGTGGGCGTAGGTGTAGTTTAACAGCTGCCGTGTGTGTACTTGTAGCTCTGTGGGCGTAGGTGTAGTATAACAGTTGTCGTGGGTGTATTTGTAGCTCTGTGGGCGTAGGTGTAGTTTAACAGTTGTCGTGTGTGTATTTGTAACTCTGTGGGCGTAGGTGTAGTTTAACAGTTGTCGTGTGTGTATTTGTAGCTCTGTGGGCGTATGTGTAGTTCAACAGTTGTTGTGTGTGTGTTTGTAGCTCTGTGCGCGCAGGTGTAGTTTAACAGTTGTCGTGTGTGTATTTATAGCTCTGTGGGCGTAGGTGTAGTTTAACAGTTGTCGAGTGTGTGTTTGTAGCTCTGTTGATGTAGGTGTAGTTTAACAGTTGTCGTGTGTGTGTTTGTAGCTCTGTGGGCGTAGGTGTAGTTTAAAAGTTGTCGTGTGGGTGTTTGTAGCTCTGTGGGCGTAGGTGTAGTTTAACAGTTGTCGTGTGGGTGTTTGTAGCTCTGTGGGCGTAGGTGTAGTTTAACAGTTGTCGTGTGGGTGTTTGTAGCTCTGTGGGCGTAGGTGTAGTTTAACAGTTGTCGTGTGGGTGTTTGTAGCTCTGTGGGCGTAGGTGTAGTTTAACAGTTGTCGTGTGGGTGTTTGTAGCTCTGTGGGCGTAGGTGTAGTTTAAAAGTTGTCGTGTGTGTGTTTGTAGCTCTGTTGACGTAGGTGTAGTTTAACAGTTGTCGTGTGGGTGTTTGTAGCTCTGTGGGCGTAGGTGTAGTTTAAAAGTTGTCGTGTGGGTGTTTGTAGCTCTGTGGGCGTAGGTGTAGTTTAAAAGTTGTCGTGTGTGTGTTTGTAGCTCTGTTGACGTAGGTGTAGTTTAACAGTTGTCGTGTGGGTGTTTGTAGCTCTGTGGGCGTAGGTGTAGTTTAACAGTTGTCGTGTGGGTGTTTGTAGCTTTGTGGGCGTAGGTGTAGTTTAACAGTTGTCGTGTGTGTGTTTGTAGCTCTGTGGGCGTAGGTGTAGTTTAACAGTTGTCGTGTGGGTGTTTGTAGCTCTGTGGGCGTAGGTGTAGTTTAACAGTTGTCGTGTGTGTGTTTGTAGCTCTGTGGGCGTAGGTGTAGTTTAACAGTTGTCGTGTGTGTGTTTGTAGCTCTGTGGGCGTAGGTGTAGTTTAACAGTTGTCGTGTAGGTGTTTGTAGCTCTGTGGGCGTAGGTGTAGTTTAACAGTTGTCGTGTGTGTGTTTGTAGCTCTGTGGGCGTAGGTGTAGTTTAACAGTTGTCGTGTGTGTGTGTGTAGCTCTGTGGGCGTAGGTGTAGTTTAACAGTTGTCGTGTGTGTGTTTGTAGCTCTATGGGCGTAGGTGTAGTTTAACAGTTGTCGTGTGTGTGTTTGTAGCTCTGTGGGCGTAGGTGTAGTTTAACAGTTGTCGTGTGTGTGTTTGTAGCTCTGTGGGCGTAGGTGTAGTTTAACAGTTGTCGTGTAGGTGTTTGTAGCTCTGTGGGCGTAGGTGTAGATTAACATTTGTCGTGTGGGTGTTTGTAGCTCTGTGGGCGTAGGTGTAGTTTAACAGTTGTCGTGTGGGTGTTTGTAGCTCTGTTGACGTAGGTGTAGTTTAACAGTTGTCGTGTGTGTATTTGTAGCTCTGTGGGCGTAGGTGTAGTTTAACAGCTGCCGTGTGTGTATGTGTAGCTCTGTGGGCGTAGGTGAAATATAACAGTTGTCGTGGGTGTATTTGTAGCTCTGTGGGCGTAGGTGTAGTTTAACAGTTGTCGTGTGTGTATTTGTAACTCTGTGGGCGTAGGTGTAGTTTAACAGTTGTCGTGTGTGTATTTGTAGCTCTGTGGGCGTATGTGTAGTTCAACAGTTGTTGTGTGTGTGTTTGTAGCTCTGTGCGCGCAGGTGTAGTTTAACAGTTGTCGTGTGTGTATTTATAGCTCTGTGGGCGTAGGTTTAGTTTAACAGTTGTCGAGTGTGTGTTTGTAGCTCTGTTGATGTAGGTGTAGTTTAACAGTTGTCGTGTGTGTGTTTGTAGCTCTGTGGGCGTAGGTGTAGTTTAAAAGTTGTCGTGTGGGTGTTTGTAGCTCTGTGGGCGTAGGTGTAGTTTAACAGTTGTCGTGTGGGTGTTTGTAGCTCTGTGGGCGAAGGTGTAGTTTAACAGTTGTCGTGTGGGTGTTTGTAGCTCTGTGGGCGTAGGTGTAGTTTAACAGTTGTCGTGTGGGTGTTTGTAGCTCTGTGGGCGTAGGTGTAGTTTAACAGTTGTCGTGTGTGTGTGTGTAGCTCTGTGGGCGTAGGTGTAGTTTAACAGTTGTCGTGTGTGTGTTTGTAGCTCTGTAGGCGTAGGTGTAGTTTAACAGTTGTCGTGTGTGTGTGTGTAGCTCTGTGGGCGTAGTTGTAGTTTAACAGTTGTCGTGTGTGTGTGTGTAGCTCTGTGGGCGTAGTTGTAGTTTAACAGTTGTCGTGTGTTTGTGTTTGTAGCTCTGTAGGCGTAGGTGTAGTTTAACAGTTGTCGTGTGGGTGTTTGTAGCTCTGTGGGCGTAGGTGTAGTTTAACATTTGTCGTGTGTGTGTGTGTGTAGCTCTGTGGGCGTAGGTGTAGTTTAACATTTGTCGTGTGTGTGTGTAGCTCTGTGGGCGTAGGTGTAGATTAACAGTTGTCGTGTGTGTGTGTTTGTAGCTCTATGGGCGTAGGTGTAGTTTAACAGTTGTCGTGTGTGTGTTTGTAGCTCTGTTGACGTAGGTGTAGTTTAACAGTTGTCGTGTGTGTGTGTTAGCTCTGTAGGCGTAGTTGTAGTTTAACAGTTGTCGTGTGTGTGTGTGTAGCTCTGTGGGCGTAGTTGTAGTTTAACAGTTGTCGTGTGTGTGTGTGTTTGTAGCTCTGTGGGCGAAGGTGTAGTTTAACAGTTGTCGTGTGTGTGTGTGTGTGTAGCTCTGTGGGCGTAGGTGTAGTTTAACAGTTGTCGTGTGTGTGTGTTTGTAGCTGTATGGGCGTAGGTGTAGTTTAACAGTTGTCGTGTGTGTGTTTGTAGCTCTGTTGACGTAGGTGTAGTTTAACAGTTGTCGTGTGTGTGTGTTTGTAGCTCTATGGGCGTAGGTGTAGTTTAACAGTTGTCGTGTGTGTGTTTGTAGCTCTGTTGACGTAGTTGTAGTTTAACAGTTGTCGTGTGTGTGTTTGTAGCTCTATGGGCGTAGGTGTAGTTTATCAGTTGTCGTGTGTGTGTTTGTAGCTCTGTTGACGTACGTGTAGTTTAACAGCTGTCGTGTGTGTGTTTGTAGCTCTGTGGGCGTAGTTGTAGTTTAACAGTTGTCGTGTGTGTGTTTGTAGCTCTGTGGGCGTAGGTGTAGTTTAACAGTTGTCGTGTGTGTGTTTATAGCTCTGTAGGCGTAGGTGTAGTTTAACAGTTGTCGTGTGTGTGTTTGTAGCTCTGTGGGCGTAGGTGTAGTTTAACAGTTGTCGTGTGTGTGTGTTTGTAGCTCTGTGGGCGTAGGTGTAGTTTAACAGTTGTCGTGTGGGTGTTTGTAGCTCTGTGGGCGTAGGTGTAGTTTAACAGTTGTCGTGTGTGTGTGTGTAGCTCTGTGGGCGTAGGTGTAGTTTAACAGTTGTCGTGTGTGTGTTTGTAGCTCTGTAGGCGTAGGTGTAGTTTAACAGTTGTCGTGTGTGTGTTTGTAGCTCTGTGGGCGTAGGTGTAGTTTAACAGTTGTCGTGTGTGTGTGTGTGTAGCTCTGTGGGCGTAATTGTAGTTTAACAGTTGTCGTGTGGGTGTTTGTAGGTATGTGGGCGTAGTTGTAGTTTAACAGTTGTCATGTGGGTGTTTTATAGCTCTGTAGGCGTAGGTGTAGTTTAACAGTTGTCGTGTGTGTGTTTGTAGCTCTGTGGGCGTAGGTGTAGTTTAACAGTTGTCGTGTGTGTGTTTGTAGCTCTATGGGCGTAGGTGTAGTTTAACAGTTGTCGTGTGTGTGTTTGTAGCTCTGTGGGCGTAGGTGTAGTTTAACAGTTGTCGTGTGTGTGTTTGTAGCTCTGTGGGCGTAGGTGTAGTTTAACAGTTGTCGTGTGTGTGTTTGTAGCTCTGTTGACGTAGGTGTAGTTTAACAGTTGTCGTGTGGGTGTTTGTAGCTCTGTGGGCGTAGGTGTAGTTTAACATTTGTCGTGTGGGTGTTTGTAGCTCTGTTGACGTAGGTGTAGTTTAGCAGTTGTCGTGTGTGTGTGTGTGTAGCTCTGTGGGCGTAGGTGTAGTTTAACAGTTGTCGTGTGGGTGTTTGTAGCTCTGTGGGCGAAGGTGTAGTTTAACAGTTGTCGTGTGGGTGTTTGTAGCTCTGTGGGCGTAGGTGTAGTTTAACAGTTGTCGTGTGGGTGTTTGTAGCTCTGTGGGCGTAGGTGTAGTTTAACAGTTGTCGTGTGTGTGTGTAGCTCTGTGGGCGTAGGTGTAGTTTAACAGTTGTCGTGTGTGTGTTTGTAGCTCTGTAGGCGTAGGTGTAGTTTAACAGTTGTCGTGTGTGTGTGTGTAGCTCTGTGGGCGTAGTTGTAGTTTAACAGTTGTCGTGTGTGTGTGTGTAGCTCTGTGGGCGTAGTTGTAGTTTAACAGTTGTCGTGTGTGTGTGTTTGTAGCTCTGTAGGCGTAGGTGTAGTTTAACAGTTGTCGTGTGGGTGTTTGTAGCTCTGTGGGCGTAGGTGTAGTTTAACATTTGTCGTGTGTGTGTGTGTAGCTCTGTGGGCGTAGGTGTAGTTTAACATTTGTCGTGTGTGTGTGTAGCTCTGTGGGCGTAGGTGTAGATTAACAGTTGTCGTGTGTGTGTGTTTGTAGCTCTATGGGCGTAGGTGTAGTTTAACAGTTGTCGTGTGTGTGTTTGTAGCTCTGTTGACGTAGGTGTAGTTTAACAGTTGTCGTGTGTGTGTGTTTAGCTCTGTGGGCGTAGTTGTAGTTTAACAGTTGTCGTGTGTGTGTGTGTGTAGCTCTGTGGGCGTAGTTGTAGTTTAACAGTTGTCGTGTGTGTGTGTGTTTGTAGCTCTGTGGGCGAAGGTGTAGTTTAACAGTTGTCGTGTGTGTGTGTGTGTAGCTCTGTGGGCGTAGGTGTAGTTTAACAGTTGTCGTGTGTGTGTGTTTGTAGCTCTATGGGCGTAGGTGTAGTTTAACAGTTGTCGTGTGTGTGTTTGTAGCTCTGTTGACGTAGGTGTAGTTTAACAGTTGTCGTGTGTGTGTGTTTGTAGCTCTATGGGCGTAGGTGTAGTTTAACAGTTGTCGTGTGTGTGTTTGTAGCTCTGTTGACGTAGTTGTAGTATAACAGTTGTCGTGTGTGTGTTTGTAGCTCTATGGGCGTAGGTGTAGTTTATCAGTTGTCGTGTGTGTGTTTGTAGCTCTGTTGACGTAGGTGTAGTTTAACAGCTGTCGTGTGTGTGTTTGTAGCTCTGTGGGCGTAGTTGTAGTTTAACAGTTGTCGTGTGTGTGTTTGTAGCTCTGTGGGCGTAGGTGTAGTTTAACAGTTGTCGTGTGTGTGTTTATAGCTCTGTAGGCGTAGGTGTAGTTTAACAGTTGTCGTGTGTGTGTTTGTAGCTCTGTGGGCGTAGGTGTAGTTTAACAGTTGTCGTGTGTGTGTGTTTGTAGCTCTGTGGGCGTAGGTGTAGTTTAACAGTTGTCGTGTGGGTGTTTGTAGCTCTGTGGGCGTAGGTGTAGTTTAACAGTTGTCGTGTGTGTGTGTGTAGCTCTGTGGGCGTAGGTGTAGTTTAACAGTTGTCGTGTGTGTGTTTGTAGCTCTGTAGGCGTAGGTGTAGTTTAACAGTTGTCGTGTGTGTGTTTGTAGCTCTGTGGGCGTAGGTGTAGTTTAACAGTTGTCGTGTGTGTGTGTGTGTGTAGCTCTGTGGGCGTAGTTGTAGTTTAACAGTTGTCGTGTGGGTGTTTGTAGCTCTGTGGGCGTAGTTGTAGTTTAACAGTTGTCATGTGGGTGTTTTATAGCTCTGTAGGCGTAGGTGTAGTTTAACAGTTGTCGTGTGTGTGTTTGTAGCTCTGTGGGCGTAGGTGTAGTTTAACAGTTGTCGTGTGTGTGTTTGTAGCTCTATGGGCGTAGGTGTAGTTTAACAGTTGTCGTGTGTGTGTTTGTAGCTCTGTGGGCGTAGGTGTAGTTTAACAGTTGTCGTGTGTGTGTTTGTAGCTCTGTGGGCGTAGGTGTAGTTTAACAGTTGTCGTGTGTGTGTTTGTAGCTCTGTTGACGTAGGTGTAGTTTAACAGTTGTCGTGTGTGTGTGTTTGTACCTCTATGGGCGTAGGTGTAGTTTAACAGTTGTCGTGTGTGTGTTTGTAGCTCTGTTGACGTAGTTGTAGTATAACAGTTGTCGTGTGTGTGTTTGTAGCTCTATGGGCGTAGGTGTAGTTTATCAGTTGTCGTGTGTGTGTTTGTAGATCTGTTGACGTAGGTGTAGTTTATCAGCTGTCGTGTGTGTGTTTGTAGCTCTGTGGGCGTAGTTGTAGTTTAACAGTTGTCGTGTGTGTGTTTGTAGCTCTGTGGGCGTAGGTGTAGTTTAACAGTTGTCGTGTGTGTGTTTATAGCTCTGTAGGCGTAGGTGTAGTTTAACAGTTGTCGTGTGTGTGTTTGTAGCTCTGTGGGCGTAGGTGTAGTTTAACAGTTGTCGTGTGTGTGTGTTTGTAGCTCTGTGGGCGTAGGTGTAGTTTAACAGTTGTCGTGTGTGTGTGTGTAGCTCTGTGGGCGTAGGTGTAGTTTAACAGTTGTCGTGTGTGTGTTTGTAGCTCTGTAGGCGTAGGTGTAGTTTAACAGTTGTCGTGTGTGTGTTTGTAGCTCTGTGGGCGTAGGTGTAGTTTAACAGTTGTCGTGTGTGTGTGTGTGTGTAGCTCTGTGGGCGTAGTTGTAGTTTAACAGTTGTCGTGTGGGTGTTTGTAGCTCTGTGGGCGTAGTTGTAGTTTAACAGTTGTCATGTGGGTGTTTTATAGCTCTGTAGGCGTAGGTGTAGTTTAACAGTTGTCGTGTGTGTGTTTGTAGCTCTGTGGGCGTAGGTGTAGTTTAACAGTTGTCGTGTGTGTGTTTGTAGCTCTATGGGCGTAGGTGTAGTTTAACAGTTGTCGTGTGTGTGTTTGTAGCTCTGTGGGCGTAGGTGTAGTTTAACAGTTGTCGTGTGTGTGTTTGTAGCTCTGTGGGCGTAGGTGTAGTTTAACAGTTGTCGTGTGTGTGTTTGTAGCTCTGTTGACGTAGGTGTAGTTTAACAGTTGTCGTGTGGGTGTTTGTAGCTCTGTGGGCGTAGGTGTAGTTTAACATTTGTCGTGTGGGTGTTTGTAGCTCTGTTGACGTAGGTGTAGTTTAACAGTTGTCGTGTGTGTGTGTGTGTAGCTCTGTGGGCGTAGGTGTAGTTTAACAGTTGTCGTGTGTGTGTGTGTAGCTCTGTGGGCGTAGTTGTAGTTTAACAGTTGTCGTGTGTGTGTGTGTAGCTCTGTTGACGTAGGTGTAGTTTAACAGTTGTCGTGTGGGTGTTTGTAGCTCTGTAGGCGTAGGTGTAGTTTAACAGTTGTCGTGTGGGTGTTTGTAGCTCTGTGGGCGTAGGTGTAGTTTAACAGTTGTCGTGTGGGTGTTTGTAGCTCTGTTGACGTAGGTGTAGTTTAACAGTTGTCGTGTGTGTATTTGTAGCTCTGTGGGCGTAGGTGTAGTTTAACAGCTGCCGTGTGTGTATTTGTAGCTCTGTGGGCGTAGGTGTAGTATAACAGTTGTCGTGGGTGTATTTGTAGCTCTGTGGGCGTAGGTGTAGTTTAACAGTTGTCGTGTGTGTGTATTTGTAACTCTGTGGGCGTAGGTGTAGTTTAACAGTTGTCGTGTGTGTATTTGTAGCTCTGTGGGCGTATGTGTAGTTCAACAGTTGTTGTGTGTGTGTTTGTAGCTCTGTGCGCGCAGGTGTAGTTTAACAGTTGTCGTGTGTGTATTTATAGCTCTGTGGGCGTAGGTGTAGTTTAACAGTTGTCGAGTGTGTGTTTGTAGCTCTGTTGATGTAGGTGTAGTTTAACAGTTGTCGTGTGTGTGTTTGTAGCTCTGTGGGCGTAGGTGTAGTTTAAAATGTTGTCGTGTGGGTGTTTGTAGCTCTGTGGGCGTAGGTGTAGTTTAACAGTTGTCGTGTGGGTGTTTGTAGCTCTGTGGGCGTAGGTGTAGTTTAACAGTTGTCGTGTGGGTGTTTGTAGCTCTGTGGGCGTAGGTGTAGTTTAACAGTTGTCGTGTGGGTGTTTGTAGCTCTGTGGGCGTAGGTGTAGTTTAACAGTTGTCGTGTGTGTGTGTGTGCGTAGGTCTGTGGGCGTAGGTGTAGTTTAACAGTTGTCGTGTGTGTGTTTGTAGCTCTGTAGGCGTAGGTGTAGTTTAACAGTTGTCGTGTGTGTGTGTGTAGCTCTGTGGGCGTAGTTGTAGTTTAACAGTTGTCGTGTGTGTGTGTTTGTAGCTCTGTAGGCGTAGGTGTAGTTTAACAGTTGTCGTGTGGGTGTTTGTAGCTCTGTGGGCGTAGGTGTAGTTTAACAGTTGTCGTGTGTGTGTGTGTGTAGCTCTGTGGGCGTAGGTGTAGTTTAACAGTTGTCGTGTGTGTGTGTAGCTCTGTGGGCGTAGGTGTAGATTAACAGTTGTCGTGTGTGTGTGTGTGTAGCTCTGTGGGCGTAGGTGTAGTTTAACAGTTGTCGTGTGTGTGTTTGTAGCTCTGTGGGCGTAGGTGTAGTTTAACAGTTGTCGTGTGTGTGTTTGTAGATCTGTGGGCGTAGGTGTAGTTTAACAGTTGTCGTGTGTGTGTTTGTAGCTCTATGGGCGTAGGTGTAGTTTAACAGTTGTCGTGTGTGTGTGTGTGTAGCTCTGTGGGCGTAGGTGTAGTTTAACAGTTGTCGTGTGTGTGTGTTTGTAGCTCTATGGGCGTAGGTGTAGTTTAACAGTTGTCGTGTGTGTGTTTGTAGCTCTGTTGACGTAGGTGTAGTTTAATAGTTGTCGTGTGTGTGTGTGTAGCTCTGTGGGCGTAGTTGTAGTTTAACAGTTGTCGTGTGTGTGTGTGTAGCTCTGTGGGCGTAGTTGTAGTTTAACAGTTGTCGTGTGTGTGTTTGTAGCTCTGTGGGCGTAGGTGTAGTTTAACAGTTGTCGTGTGTGTGTTTATAGCTCTGTAGGCGTAGGTGTAGTTTAACAGTTGTCGTGTGTGTGTTTGTAGCTCTGTGGGCGTAGGTGTAGTTTAACAGTTGTCGTGTGTGTGTGTTTGTAGCTCTGTGGGCGTAGGTGTAGTTTAACAGTTGTCGTGTGGGTGTTTGTAGCTCTGTGGGCGTAGGTGTAGTTTAACAGTTGTCGTGTGTGTGTGTGTAGCTCTGTGGGCGTAGGTGTAGTTTAACAGTTGTCGTGTGTGTGTTTGTAGCTCTGTAGGCGTAGGTGTAGTTTAACAGTTGTCGTGTGTGTGTTTGTAGCTCTGTGGGCGTAGGTGTAGTTTAACAGTTGTCGTGTGTGTGTGTGTGTAGCTCTGTGGGCGTAATTGTAGTTTAACAGTTGTCGTGTGGGTGTTTGTAGGTATGTGGGCGTAGTTGTAGTTTAACAGTTGTCATGTGGGTGTTTTATAGCTCTGTAGGCGTAGGTGTAGTTTAACAGTTGTCGTGTGTGTGTTTGTAGCTCTGTGGGCGTAGGTGTAGTTTAACAGTTGTCGTGTGTGTGTTTGTAGCTCTATGGGCGTAGGTGTAGTTTAACAGTTGTCGTGTGTGTGTTTGTAGCTCTGTGGGCGTAGGTGTAGTTTAACAGTTGTCGTGTGTGTGTTTGTAGCTCTGTGGGCGTAGGTGTAGTTTAACAGTTGTCGTGTGTGTGTTTGTAGCTCTGTTGACGTAGGTGTAGTTTAACAGTTGTCGTGTGGGTGTTTGTAGCTCTGTGGGCGTAGGTGTAGTTTAACATTTGTCGTGTGGGTGTTTGTAGCTCTGTTGACGTAGGTGTAGTTTAGCAGTTGTCGTGTGTGTGTGTGTGTAGCTCTGTGGGCGTAGGTGTAGTTTAACAGTTGTCGTGTGGGTGTTTGTAGCTCTGTGGGCGAAGGTGTAGTTTAACAGTTGTCGTGTGGGTGTTTGTAGCTCTGTGGGCGTAGGTGTAGTTTAACAGTTGTCGTGTGGGTGTTTGTAGCTCTGTGGGCGTAGGTGTAGTTTAACAGTTGTCGTGTGTGTGTGTAGCTCTGTGGGCGTAGGTGTAGTTTAACAGTTGTCGTGTGTGTGTTTGTAGCTCTGTAGGCGTAGGTGTAGTTTAACAGTTGTCGTGTGTGTGTGTGTAGCTCTGTGGGCGTAGTTGTAGTTTAACAGTTGTCGTGTGTGTGTGTGTAGCTCTGTGGGCGTAGTTGTAGTTTAACAGTTGTCGTGTGTGTGTGTTTGTAGCTCTGTAGGCGTAGGTGTAGTTTAACAGTTGTCGTGTGGGTGTTTGTAGCTCTGTGGGCGTAGGTGTAGTTTAACATTTGTCGTGTGTGTGTGTGTAGCTCTGTGGGCGTAGGTGTAGTTTAACATTTGTCGTGTGTGTGTGTAGCTCTGTGGGCGTAGGTGTAGATTAACAGTTGTCGTGTGTGTGTGTTTGTAGCTCTATGGGCGTAGGTGTAGTTTAACAGTTGTCGTGTGTGTGTTTGTAGCTCTGTTGACGTAGGTGTAGTTTAACAGTTGTCGTGTGTGTGTGTTTAGCTCTGTGGGCGTAGTTGTAGTTTAACAGTTGTCGTGTGTGTGTGTGTGTAGCTCTGTGGGCGTAGTTGTAGTTTAACAGTTGTCGTGTGTGTGTGTGTTTGTAGCTCTGTGGGCGAAGGTGTAGTTTAACAGTTGTCGTGTGTGTGTGTGTGTAGCTCTGTGGGCGTAGGTGTAGTTTAACAGTTGTCGTGTGTGTGTGTTTGTAGCTCTATGGGCGTAGGTGTAGTTTAACAGTTGTCGTGTGTGTGTTTGTAGCTCTGTTGACGTAGGTGTAGTTTAACAGTTGTCGTGTGTGTGTGTTTGTAGCTCTATGGGCGTAGGTGTAGTTTAACAGTTGTCGTGTGTGTGTTTGTAGCTCTGTTGACGTAGTTGTAGTATAACAGTTGTCGTGTGTGTGTTTGTAGCTCTATGGGCGTAGGTGTAGTTTATCAGTTGTCGTGTGTGTGTTTGTAGCTCTGTTGACGTAGGTGTAGTTTAACAGCTGTCGTGTGTGTGTTTGTAGCTCTGTGGGCGTAGTTGTAGTTTAACAGTTGTCGTGTGTGTGTTTGTAGCTCTGTGGGCGTAGGTGTAGTTTAACAGTTGTCGTGTGTGTGTTTATAGCTCTGTAGGCGTAGGTGTAGTTTAACAGTTGTCGTGTGTGTGTTTGTAGCTCTGTGGGCGTAGGTGTAGTTTAACAGTTGTCGTGTGTGTGTGTTTGTAGCTCTGTGGGCGTAGGTGTAGTTTAACAGTTGTCGTGTGGGTGTTTGTAGCTCTGTGGGCGTAGGTGTAGTTTAACAGTTGTCGTGTGTGTGTGTGTAGCTCTGTGGGCGTAGGTGTAGTTTAACAGTTGTCGTGTGTGTGTTTGTAGCTCTGTAGGCGTAGGTGTAGTTTAACAGTTGTCGTGTGTGTGTTTGTAGCTCTGTGGGCGTAGGTGTAGTTTAACAGTTGTCGTGTGTGTGTGTGTGTGTAGCTCTGTGGGCGTAGTTGTAGTTTAACAGTTGTCGTGTGGGTGTTTGTAGCTCTGTGGGCGTAGTTGTAGTTTAACAGTTGTCATGTGGGTGTTTTATAGCTCTGTAGGCGTAGGTGTAGTTTAACAGTTGTCGTGTGTGTGTTTGTAGCTCTGTGGGCGTAGGTGTAGTTTAACAGTTGTCGTGTGTGTGTTTGTAGCTCTATGGGCGTAGGTGTAGTTTAACAGTTGTCGTGTGTGTGTTTGTAGCTCTGTGGGCGTAGGTGTAGTTTAACAGTTGTCGTGTGTGTGTTTGTAGCTCTGTGGGCGTAGGTGTAGTTTAACAGTTGTCGTGTGTGTGTTTGTAGCTCTGTTGACGTAGGTGTAGTTTAACAGTTGTCGTGTGTGTGTGTTTGTACCTCTATGGGCGTAGGTGTAGTTTAACAGTTGTCGTGTGTGTGTTTGTAGCTCTGTTGACGTAGTTGTAGTATAACAGTTGTCGTGTGTGTGTTTGTAGCTCTATGGGCGTAGGTGTAGTTTATCAGTTGTCGTGTGTGTGTTTGTAGATCTGTTGACGTAGGTGTAGTTTATCAGCTGTCGTGTGTGTGTTTGTAGCTCTGTGGGCGTAGTTGTAGTTTAACAGTTGTCGTGTGTGTGTTTGTAGCTCTGTGGGCGTAGGTGTAGTTTAACAGTTGTCGTGTGTGTGTTTATAGCTCTGTAGGCGTAGGTGTAGTTTAACAGTTGTCGTGTGTGTGTTTGTAGCTCTGTGGGCGTAGGTGTAGTTTAACAGTTGTCGTGTGTGTGTGTTTGTAGCTCTGTGGGCGTAGGTGTAGTTTAACAGTTGTCGTGTGTGTGTGTGTAGCTCTGTGGGCGTAGGTGTAGTTTAACAGTTGTCGTGTGTGTGTTTGTAGCTCTGTAGGCGTAGGTGTAGTTTAACAGTTGTCGTGTGTGTGTTTGTAGCTCTGTGGGCGTAGGTGTAGTTTAACAGTTGTCGTGTGTGTGTGTGTGTGTAGCTCTGTGGGCGTAGTTGTAGTTTAACAGTTGTCGTGTGGGTGTTTGTAGCTCTGTGGGCGTAGTTGTAGTTTAACAGTTGTCATGTGGGTGTTTTATAGCTCTGTAGGCGTAGGTGTAGTTTAACAGTTGTCGTGTGTGTGTTTGTAGCTCTGTGGGCGTAGGTGTAGTTTAACAGTTGTCGTGTGTGTGTTTGTAGCTCTATGGGCGTAGGTGTAGTTTAACAGTTGTCGTGTGTGTGTTTGTAGCTCTGTGGGCGTAGGTGTAGTTTAACAGTTGTCGTGTGTGTGTTTGTAGCTCTGTGGGCGTAGGTGTAGTTTAACAGTTGTCGTGTGTGTGTTTGTAGCTCTGTTGACGTAGGTGTAGTTTAACAGTTGTCGTGTGGGTGTTTGTAGCTCTGTGGGCGTAGGTGTAGTTTAACATTTGTCGTGTGGGTGTTTGTAGCTCTGTTGACGTAGGTGTAGTTTAACAGTTGTCGTGTGTGTGTGTGTGTAGCTCTGTGGGCGTAGGTGTAGTTTAACAGTTGTCGTGTGTGTGTGTGTAGCTCTGTGGGCGTAGTTGTAGTTTAACAGTTGTCGTGTGTGTGTGTGTAGCTCTGTTGACGTAGGTGTAGTTTAACAGTTGTCGTGTGGGTGTTTGTAGCTCTGTAGGCGTAGGTGTAGTTTAACAGTTGTCGTGTGGGTGTTTGTAGCTCTGTGGGCGTAGGTGTAGTTTAACAGTTGTCGTGTGGGTGTTTGTAGCTCTGTTGACGTAGGTGTAGTTTAACAGTTGTCGTGTGTGTATTTGTAGCTCTGTGGGCGTAGGTGTAGTTTAACAGCTGCCGTGTGTGTATTTGTAGCTCTGTGGGCGTAGGTGTAGTATAACAGTTGTCGTGGGTGTATTTGTAGCTCTGTGGGCGTAGGTGTAGTTTAACAGTTGTCGTGTGTGTGTATTTGTAACTCTGTGGGCGTAGGTGTAGTTTAACAGTTGTCGTGTGTGTATTTGTAGCTCTGTGGGCGTATGTGTAGTTCAACAGTTGTTGTGTGTGTGTTTGTAGCTCTGTGCGCGCAGGTGTAGTTTAACAGTTGTCGTGTGTGTATTTATAGCTCTGTGGGCGTAGGTGTAGTTTAACAGTTGTCGAGTGTGTGTTTGTAGCTCTGTTGATGTAGGTGTAGTTTAACAGTTGTCGTGTGTGTGTTTGTAGCTCTGTGGGCGTAGGTGTAGTTTAAAATGTTGTCGTGTGGGTGTTTGTAGCTCTGTGGGCGTAGGTGTAGTTTAACAGTTGTCGTGTGGGTGTTTGTAGCTCTGTGGGCGTAGGTGTAGTTTAACAGTTGTCGTGTGGGTGTTTGTAGCTCTGTGGGCGTAGGTGTAGTTTAACAGTTGTCGTGTGGGTGTTTGTAGCTCTGTGGGCGTAGGTGTAGTTTAACAGTTGTCGTGTGTGTGTGTGTGCGTAGGTCTGTGGGCGTAGGTGTAGTTTAACAGTTGTCGTGTGTGTGTTTGTAGCTCTGTAGGCGTAGGTGTAGTTTAACAGTTGTCGTGTGTGTGTGTGTAGCTCTGTGGGCGTAGTTGTAGTTTAACAGTTGTCGTGTGTGTGTGTTTGTAGCTCTGTAGGCGTAGGTGTAGTTTAACAGTTGTCGTGTGGGTGTTTGTAGCTCTGTGGGCGTAGGTGTAGTTTAACAGTTGTCGTGTGTGTGTGTGTGTAGCTCTGTGGGCGTAGGTGTAGTTTAACAGTTGTCGTGTGTGTGTGTAGCTCTGTGGGCGTAGGTGTAGATTAACAGTTGTCGTGTGTGTGTGTGTGTAGCTCTGTGGGCGTAGGTGTAGTTTAACAGTTGTCGTGTGTGTGTTTGTAGCTCTGTGGGCGTAGGTGTAGTTTAACAGTTGTCGTGTGTGTGTTTGTAGATCTGTGGGCGTAGGTGTAGTTTAACAGTTGTCGTGTGTGTGTTTGTAGCTCTATGGGCGTAGGTGTAGTTTAACAGTTGTCGTGTGTGTGTGTGTGTAGCTCTGTGGGCGTAGGTGTAGTTTAACAGTTGTCGTGTGTGTGTGTTTGTAGCTCTATGGGCGTAGGTGTAGTTTAACAGTTGTCGTGTGTGTGTTTGTAGCTCTGTTGACGTAGGTGTAGTTTAATAGTTGTCGTGTGTGTGTGTGTAGCTCTGTGGGCGTAGTTGTAGTTTAACAGTTGTCGTGTGTGTGTGTGTAGCTCTGTGGGCGTAGTTGTAGTTTAACAGTTGTCGTGTGTGTGTGTGTTTGTAGCTCTGTGGGCGTAGGTGTAGTTTAACAGTTGTCGAGTGTGTGCGTGTGTGTGTAGCTCTGTGGGCGTAGGTTTAGTTTAACAGTTGTCGTGTGTGTGTGTTTTTAGCTCTATGGGCGTAGATGTAGTTTAACAGTTGTCGTGTGTGTGTTTGTAGCTCTGTTGACGTAGGTGTAGTTTAACAGTTGTCGTGTGTGTGTGTTTGTAGCTCTATGGGCGTAGGTGTAGTTTAACAGTTGTCGTGTGTGTGTTTGTAGCTCTGTTGAGGTAGTTGTAGTTTAACAGTTGTCGTGTGTGTGTTTGTAGCTCTGTTGAGGTAGTTGTAGTTTAACAGTTGTCGTGTGTGTGTTTGTAGCTCTGTGGGCGTAGTTGTAGTTTAACAGTTGTCGTGTGTGTGTTTGTAGCTCTGTGGGCGTAGGTGTAGTTTAACAGTTGTCGTGTGTGTGTTTATAGCTCTGTAGGCGTAGGTGTAGTTTAACAGTTGTCGTGTGTGTGTTTGTAGCTCTGTGGGCGTAGGTGTAGTTTAACAGTTGTCGTGTGTGTGTGTTTGTAGCTCTGTGGGCGTAGGTGTAGTTTAACAGTTGTCGTGTGGGTGTTTGTAGCTCTGTGGGCGTAGGTGTAGTTTAACAGTTGTCGTGTGTGTGTGTGTGTGTGTGTAGTTCTGTGGGCGTAGGTGTAGTTTAACAGTTGTCGTGTGTGTGTTTGTAGCTTTGTAGGCGTAGGTGTAGTTTAACAGTTGTCGTGTGTGTGTTTGTATCTCTCTGGGCGTAGGTGTAGTTTAACAGTTGTCGTGTGTGTGTTTGTAGCTCTATGGGCGTAGGTGTAGTTTAACAGTTGTCGTGTGGGTGTTTGTAGCTCTGTGGGCGTAGGTGTAGTTTAACAGTTGTCGTGTGTGTGTTTGTAGCTCTGTGGGCGTAGGTGTAGTTTAACAGTTGTCGTGTGTGTGTTTGTAGCTCTGTTGACGTAGGTGTAGTTTAACAGTTGTCGTGTGGGTGTTTGTAGCTCTGTGGGCGTAGGTGTAGTTTAACAGTTGTCGTGTGGGTGTTTGTAGCTCTGTTGACGTAGGTGTAGTTTAACAGTTGTCGTGTGTGTGTGTGTGTAGCTCTGTGGGCGTAGGTGTAGTTTAACAGTTGTCGTGTGTGTGTGTGTGTGTGTGTAGCTCTATGGGCGTAGTTGTAGTTTAACAGTTGTCGTGTGTGTGTGTGTAGCTCTGTTGACGTAGGTGTAGTTTATCAGTTGTCGTGTGGGTGTTTGTAGCTCTGTAGGCGTAGGTGTAGTTTAACAGTTGTCGTGTGTGTGTGTTTGTAGCTCTATGGGCGTAGGTGTAGTTTAACAGTTGTCGTGTGTGTGTTTGTAGTTCTGTGGGCGTAGGTGTAGTTTAACAGTTGTCGTGTGTGTGTTTGTAGCTCTGTGGGCGTAGGTGTAGTTTAACAGTTGTCGTGTGGGTGTTTGTAGCTCTGTGGGCGTAGGTGTAGATTAACAGTTGTCGTGTGGGTGTTTGTATCTTTATGGGCGTAGGTGTAGTTTAACAGTTGTCGTGTGTGTGTTTGTAGCTCTGTTGACGTAGGTGTAGTTTAACAGTTGTCGTGTGGGTGTTTGTAGCTCTGTGGGCGTAGGTGTAGTTTAACAGTTGTCGTGTGGGTGTTTATAGCTCTGTAGGCGTAGGTGTAGTTTAACAATTGTCGTGTGGGTGTTTGTAGCTCTGTTGACGTAGGTGTAGTTTAACAGTTGTCGTGTGGGTGTTTGTAGCTATGTGGGCGTAGGTGTATTTTAACAGTTGTCGTGTGGGTGTTTGTAGCTCTGTGGGCGTAGGTGTAGTTTAAAAGTTGTCGTGTGTGTGTTTGTAGCTCTGTTGACGTAGGTGTAGTTTAACAGTTGTCGTGTGGGTGTTTGTAGCTCTGTGGGCGTAGGTGTAGTTTAAAAGTTGTCGTGTGTGTGTTTGTAGCTCTGTTGACGTAGGTGTAGTTGAACAGTTGTCGTGTGGGTGTTTGTAGCTATGTGGGCGTAGGTGTAGTTTAACAGTTGTCGTGTGGGTGTTTGTAGCTTTGTGGGCGTAGGTGTAGTTTAACAGTTGTCGTGTGTTTGTTTGTAGCTCTGTGGGCGTAGGTGTAGTTTAACAGTTGTCGTGTGTGTGTGTGTGTGTGTGTGTGTAGCTCTGTGGGCGTAGGTGTAGTTTAACAGTTGTCGTGTGGGTGTTTGTAGCTCTGTGGGCGTAGGTGTAGTTTAACAGTTGGCGTGTGTGTGTTTGTAGCTCTGTGGGCGTAGGTGTAGTTTAACAGTTGTCGTGTGTGTGTGTAGTTCTGTGGGCGTAGGTGTAGTTTAACAGTTGTCGTGTGTGTGTTTGTAGCTCTATGGGCGTAGGTGTAGTTTAACAGTTGTCGTGTGTGTGTTTGTAGCTCTGTGGGCGTAGGTGTAGTTTAACAGTTGACGTGTGTGTGTTTGTAGCTCTGTGGGCGTAGGTGTAGTTTAACAGTTGTCGTGTGGGTGTTTGTAGCTCTGTGGGCGTAGGTGTAGATTAACAGTTGTCGTGTGGGTGTTTGTAGCTCTGTGGGCGTAGGTGTAGTTTAACAGTTGTCGTGTGGGTGTTTATAGCTCTGTTGACGTAGGTGTAGTTTAACAGTTGTCGTGTGGGTGTTTGTAGCTCTGTGGGCGTAGGTGTAGTTTAACAGTTGTCGTGTGGGTGTTTATAGCTCTGTAGGCGTAGGTGTAGTTTAACAGTTGTCGTGTGTGTGTGTTTGTAGCTCTATGGGCGTAGGTGTAGTTTAACAGTTGTCGTGTGTGTGTTTGTAGCTCTGTTGACGTAGGTGTAGTTTAACAGTTGTCGTGTGTGTGTGTTTGTAGCTCTATGGGCGTAGGTGTAGTTTAACAGTTGTCGTGTGTGTGTTTGTAGCTCTGTTGACGTAGTTGTAGTTTAACAGTTGTCGTGTGTGTGTTTGTAGCTCTATGGGCGTAGGTGTAGTTTATCAGTTGTCGTGTGTGTGTTTGTAGCTCTGTTGACGTAGGTGTAGTTTAACAGCTGTCGTGTGTGTGTTTGTAGCTCTGTGGGCGTAGTTGTAGTTTAACAGTTGTCGTGTGTGTGTTTGTAGCTCTGTGGGCGTAGGTGTAGTTTAACAGTTGTCGTGTGTGTGTTTATAGCTCTGTAGGCGTAGGTGTAGTTTAACAGTTGTCGTGTGTGTGTTTGTAGCTCTGTGGGCGTAGGTGTAGTTTAACAGTTGTCGTGTGTGTGTGTTTGTAGCTCTGTGGGCGTAGGTGTAGTTTAACAGTTGTCGTGTGGGTGTTTGTAGCTCTGTAGGCGTAGGTGTAGTTTAACAGTTGTCGTGTGTGTGTTTGTAGCTCTGTGGGCGTAGGTGTAGTTTAACAGTTGTCGTGTGTGTGTGTGTGTGTGTGTGTGTGTGTGTGTGTGTGTGTGTGTGTGTGTGTGTGTGTGTGTGTGTGTAGCTCTGTGGGCGTAGTTGTAGTTTAACAGTTGTCGTGTGTGTGTTTGTAGCTCTGTGGGCGTAGGTGTAGTTTAACAGTTGTCGTGTGTGTGTTTGTAGCTCTATGGGCGTAGGTGTAGTTTAACAGTTGTCGTGTGTGTGTTTGTAGCTCTGTGGGCGTAGGTGTAGTTTAACAGTTGTCGTGTGTGTGTTTGTAGCTCTGTGGGCGTAGGTGTAGTTTAACAGTTGTCGTGTGTGTGTTTGTAGCTCTGTTGACGTAGGTGTAGTTTAACAGTTGTCGTGTGGGTGTTTGTAGCTCTGTGGGCGTAGGTGTAGTTTAACAGTTGTCGTGTGGGTGTTTGTAGCTCTGTTGACGTAGGTGTAGTTTAACAGTTGTCGTGTGTGTGTGTGTGTAGCTCTGTGGGCGTAGGTGTAGTTTAACAGTTGTCGTGTGTGTGTGTGTAGCTCTGTGGGCGTAGTTGTAGTTTAACAGTTGTCGTGTGTGTGTGTGTAGCTCTGTTGACGTAGGTGTAGTTTAACAGTTGTCGTGTGGGTGTTTGTAGCTCTGTAGGCGTAGGTGTAGTTTAACAGTTGTCGTGTGGGTGTTTGTAGCTCTGTGGGCGTAGGTGTAGTTTAACAGTTGTCGTGTGGGTGTTTGTAGCTCTGTTGACGTAGGTGTAGTTTAACAGTTGTCGTGTGTGTATTTGTAGCTCTGTGGGCGTAGGTGTAGTTTAACAGCTGCCGTGTGTGTATTTGTAGCTCTGTGGGCGTAGGTGTAGTATAACAGTTGTCGTGGGTGTATTTGTAGCTCTGTGGGCGTAGGTGTAGTTTAACAGTTGTCGTGTGTGTATTTGTAACTCTGTGGGCGTAGGTGTAGTTTAACAGTTGTCGTGTGTGTATTTGTAGCTCTGTGGGCGTATGTGTAGTTCAACAGTTGTTGTGTGGGTGTTTGTAGCTCTGTGCGCGCAGGTGTAGTTTAACAGTTGTCGTGTGTGTATTTATAGCTCTGTGGGCGTAGGTGTAGTTTAACAGTTGTCGAGTGTGTGTTTGTAGCTCTGTTGATGTAGGTGTAGTTTAACAGTTGTCGTGTGTGTGTTTGTAGCTCTGTGGGCGTAGGTGTAGTTTAAAATGTTGTCGTGTGGGTGTTTGTAGCTCTGTGGGCGTAGGTGTAGTTTAACAGTTGTCGTGTGGGTGTTTGTAGCTCTGTGGGCGTAGGTGTAGTTTAACAGTTGTCGTGTGGGTGTTTGTAGCTCTGTGGGCGTAGGTGTAGTTTAACAGTTGTCGTGTGGGTGTTTGTAGCTCTGTGGGCGTAGGTGTAGTTTAACAGTTGTCGTGTGTGTGTGTGTGTAGCTCTGTGGGCGTAGGTGTAGTTTAACAGTTGTCGTGTGTGTGTTTGTAGCCCTGTAGGCGTAGGTGTAGTTTAACAGTTGTCGTGTGTGTGTGTGTAGCTCTGTGGGCGTAGTTGTAGTTTAACAGTTGTCGTGTGTGTGTGTTTGTAGCTCTGTAGGCGTAGGTGTAGTTTAACAGTTGTCGTGTGGGTGTTTGTAGCTCTGTGGGCGTAGGTGTAGTTTAACAGTTGTCGTGTGTGTGTGTGTAGCTCTGTGGGCGTAGGTGTAGTTTAACAGTTGTCGTGTGTGTGTGTTTGTAGCTCTATGGGCGTAGGTGTAGTTTAACAGTTGTCGTGTGTGTGTTTGTAGCTCTGTTGACGTAGGTGTAGTTTAACAGTTGTCGTGTGTGTGTGTGTAGCTCTGTGGGCGTAGTTGTAGTTTAACAGTTGTCGTGTGTGTGTGGGTAGCTCTGTGGGCGTAGTTGTAGTTTATCAGTTGTCGTGTGTGTGTGTGTGTGTGTTTGTAGCTCTGTGGGCGTAGGTGTAGTTTAACAGTTGTCGAGTGTGTGTGTGTGTGTAGCTCTGTGGGCGTAGGTGTAGTTTAACAGTTGTCGTGTGTGTGTGTTTGTAGCTCTATGGGCGTAGATGTAGTTTAACAGTTGTCGTGTGTGTGTTTGTAGCTCTGTTCACGTAGGTGTAGTTTAACAGTTGTCGTGTGTGTGTGTTTGTAGCTCTATGGGCGTAGGTGTAGTTTAACAGTTGTCGTGTGTGTGTTTGTAGCTCTGTTGACGTAGTTGTAGTTTAACAGTTGTCGTGTGTGTGTTTGTAGCTCTGTGGGCGTAGTTGTAGTTTAACAGTTGTCGTATGTGTGTTTATAGCTCTGTAGGCGTAGGTGTAGTTTAACAGTTGTCGTGTGTGTGTTTGTAGCTCTGTGGGCGTAGGTGTAGTTTAACAGTTGTCGTGTGTGTGTGTTTGTAGCTCTGTGGGCGTAGGTGTAGTTTAACAGTTGTCGTGTGGGTGTTTGTAGCTCTGTGGGCGTAGGTGTAGTTTAACAGTTGTCGTGTGTGTGTGTGTGTAGCTCTGTGGGCGTAGGTGTAGTTTAACAGTTGTCGTGTGTGTGTTTGTAGTTCTGTAGGCGTAGGTGTAGTTTAACAGTTGTCGTGTGTGTGTTTGTAGCTCTGTGGGCGTAGGTGTAGTTTAACAGTTGTCGTGTGTGTGTGTGTGTGTAGCTCTGTGGGCGTAGTTGTAGTTTAACTGTTGTCGTGTGGGTGTTTGTAGCTCTGTGGGCGTAGTTGTAGTTTAACAGTTGTCATGTGGGTGTTTTATAGCTCTGTAGGCGTAGGTGTAGTTTAACAGTTGTCGTGTGTGTGTTTGTAGCTCTGTGGGCGTAGGTGTAGTTTAACAGTTGTCGTGTGTGTGTTTGTAGCTCTGTGGGCGTAGGTGTAGTTTAACAGTTGTCGTGTGTGTGTTTGTAACTCTAAGGGCGTAGGTGTAGTTTAACAGTTGTCGTGTGTGTGTTTGTAGCTCTGTTGACGTAGGTGTAGTTTAACAGTTGTCGTGTGGGTGTTTGTAGCTCTGTGGGCGTAGGTGTAGTTTAGCAGTTGTCGTGTGGGTGTTTGTAGCTCTGTTGACGTAGGTGTAGTTTAACAGTTGTCGTGTGTGTGTGTGTGTAGCTCTGTGGGCGTAGGTGTAGTTTAACAGTTGTCGTGTGTGTGTGTGTAGCTCTGTGGGCGTAGTTGTAGTTTAACAGATGTCGTGTGTGTGTGTGTGTGTAGCTCTGTTGACGTAGGTGTAGTTTAACAGTTGTCGTGTGGGTGTTTGTAGCTCTGTAGGCGTAGGTGTAGTTTAACAGTTGTCGTGTGGGTGTTTTTAGCTCTGTGGGCGTAGGTGTAGTTTAACAGTTGTCGTGTGGGTGTTTGTAGCTCTGTTGACGTAGGTGTAGTTTAACAGTTGTCGTGTGTGTATTTGTAGCTCTGTGGGCGTATGTGTAGTTTAACAGCTGCCGTGTGTGTATTTGTAGCTCTGTGGGCGTAGGTGTAGTATAACAGTTGTCGTGGGTGTATTTGTAGCTCTGTGGGCGTATGTGTAGTTCAACAGTTGTTGTGTGTGTGTTTGTAGCTCTGTGCGCGCAGGTGTAGTTTAACAGTTGTCGTGTGTGTATTTATAGCTGTGTGGGCGTAGGTGTAGTTTAACAGTTGTCGAGTGTGTGTTTGTAGCTCTGTTGATGTAGGTGTAGTTTAACAGTTGTCGTGTGTGTGTTTGTAGCTCTGTGGGCGTAGGTGTAGTTTAAAATGTTGTCGTGTGGGTGTTTGTAGCTCTGTGGGCGTAGGTGTAGTTTAACAGTTGTCGTGTGGGTGTTTGTAGCTCTGTGGGCGTAGGTGTAGTTTAACAGTTGTCGTGTGGGTGTTTGTAGCTCTGTGGGCGTAGGTGTAGTTTAACAGTTGTCGTGTGGGTGTTTGTAGCTCTGTGGGCGTAGGTGTAGTTTAACAGTTGTCGTGTGGGTGTTTGTAGCTCTGTGGGCGTAGGTGTAGTTTAACAGTTGTCGTGTGGGTGTTTGTAGCTCTGTGGGCGTAGGTGTAGTTTAACAGTTGTCGTGTGGGTGTTTGTAGCTCTGTGGGCGTAGGTGTAGTTTAACAGTTGTCGTGTGTGTGTGTGTAGCTCTGTGGGCGTAGGTGTAGTTTAACAGTTGTCGTGTGTGTGTTTGTAGCTCTGTAGGCGTAGGTGTAGTTTAACAGTTGTCGTGTGTGTGTGTGTAGCTCTGTGGGCGTAGTTGTAGTTTAACAGTTGTCGTGTGTGTGTGTTTGTAGCTCTGTAGGCGTAGGTGTAGTTTAACAGTTGTCGTGTGGGTGTTTGTAGCTCTGTGGGCGTAGGTGTAGTTTAACAGTTGTCGTGTGTGTGTGTGTAGCTCTGTGGGCGTAGGTGTAGTTTAACAGTTGTCGTGTGTGTGTGTAGCTCTGTGGGCGTAGGTGTAGATTAACAGTTGTCGTGTGTGTGTGTGTAGCTCTGTGGGCGTAGGTGTAGTTTAACAGTTGTCGTGTGTGTGTTTGTAGGTCTGTGGGCGTAGGTGTAGTTTAACAGTTGTCGTGTGTGTGTTTGTAGCTCTGTGGGCGTAGGTGTAGTTTAACAGTTGTCGTGTGTGTGTTTGTAGCTCTATGGGCGTAGGTGTAGTTTAACAGTTGTCGTGTGTGTGTGTGTAGCTCTGTGGGCGTAGGTGTAGTTTAACAGTTGTCGTGTGTGTGTTTGTAGCTCTATGGGCGTAGGTGTAGTTTAACAGTTGTCGTGTGTGTGTTTGTAGCTCTGTTGACGTAGGTGTAGTTTAACAGTTGTCGTGTATGTGTGTGTAGCTCTGTGGGATTAGTTGTAGTTTAACAGTTGTCGTGTGTGTGTGTGTAGCTCTGTGGGCGTAGTTGTAGTTTAACAGTTGTCGTGTGTGTGTGTGTGTGTGTGTTTGTAGCTCTGTGGGCGTAGGTGTAGTTTAACAGTTGTCGAGTGTGTGTGTGTGTGTAGCTCTGTGGGCGTAGGTGTAGTTTAACAGTTGTCGTGTGTGTGTGTTTTTTAGCTCTATGGGCGTAGATGTAGTTTAACAGTTGTCGTGTGTGTGTTTGTAGCTCTGTTCACGTAGGTGTAGTTTAACAGTTGTCGTGTGGGTGTTTGTAGCTCTGTAGGCGTAGGTGTAGTTTAACAGTTGTCGTGTGGGTGTTTGTAGCTCTGTGGGCGTAGGTGTAGTTTAACAGTTGTCGTGTGGGTGTTTGTAGCTCTGTTGACGTAGGTGTAGTTTAACAGTTGTCGTGTGTGTATTTGTAGCTCTGTGGGCGTAGGTGTAGTTTAACAGCTGCCGTGTGTGTATTTGTAGCTCTGTGGGCGTAGGTGTAGTATAACAGTTGTCGTGGGTGTATTTGTAGCTCTGTGGGCGTAGGTGTAGTTTAACAGTTGTCGTGTGTGTATTTGTAACTCTGTGGGCGTAGGTGTAGTTTAACAGTTGTCGTGTGTGCATTTGTAGCTCTGTGGGCGTATGTGTAGTTCAACAGTTGTTGTGTGTGTGTTTGTAGCTCTGTGCGCGCAGGTGTAGTTTAACAGTTGTCGTGTGTGTATTTATAGCTCTGTGGGCGTAGGTGTAGTTTAACAGTTGTCGAGTGTGTGTTTGTAGCTCTGTTGATGTAGGTGTAGTTTAACAGTTGTCGTGTGTGTGTTTGTAGCTCTGTGGGCGTAGGTGTAGTTTAAAATGTTGTCGTGTGGGTGTTTGTAGCTCTGTGGGCGTAGTTGTAGTTTAACAGTTGTCGTGTGTGTGTTTGTAGCTCTGTAGGCGTAGGTGTAGTTTAACAGTTGTCGTGTGTGTGTTTGTAGCTCTGTGGGCGTAGGTGTAGTTTAACAGTTGTCGTGTGTGTGTGTGTGTGTAGCTCTGTGGGCGTAGATGTAGTTTAACAGTTGTCGTGTGGGTGTTTGTAGCTCTGTGGGCGTAGTTGTAGTTTAACAGTTGTCATGTGGGTGTTTTATAGCTCTGTAGGCGTAGGTGTAGTTTAACAGTTGTCGTGTGTGTGTTTGTAGCTCTGTGGGCGTAGGTGTAGTTTAACAGTTGTCGTGTGTGTGTTTGTAGCTCTATGGGCGTAGGTGTAGTTTAACAGTTGTCGTGTGTGTGTTTGTAGCTCTGTGGGCGTAGGTGTAGTTTAACAGTTGTCGTGTGTGTGTTTGTAGCTCTGTGGGCGTAGGTGTAGTTTAACAGTTGTCGTGTGTGTGTTTGTAGCTCTGTTGACGTAGGTGTAGTTTAACAGTTGTCGTGTGTGTGTGTTTGTACCTCTATGGGCGTAGGTGTAGTTTAACAGTTGTCGTGTGTGTGTTTGTAGCTCTGTTGACGTAGTTGTAGTATAACAGTTGTCGTGTGTGTGTTTGTAGCTCTATGGGCGTAGGTGTAGTTTATCAGTTGTCGTGTGTGTGTTTGTAGATCTGTTGACGTAGGTGTAGTTTATCAGCTGTCGTGTGTGTGTTTGTAGCTCTGTGGGCGTAGTTGTAGTTTAACAGTTGTCGTGTGTGTGTTTGTAGCTCTGTGGGCGTAGGTGTAGTTTAACAGTTGTCGTGTGTGTGTTTATAGCTCTGTAGGCGTAGGTGTAGTTTAACAGTTGTCGTGTGTGTGTTTGTAGCTCTGTGGGCGTAGGTGTAGTTTAACAGTTGTCGTGTGTGTGTGTTTGTAGCTCTGTGGGCGTAGGTGTAGTTTAACAGTTGTCGTGTGTGTGTGTGTAGCTCTGTGGGCGTAGGTGTAGTTTAACAGTTGTCGTGTGTGTGTTTGTAGCTCTGTAGGCGTAGGTGTAGTTTAACAGTTGTCGTGTGTGTGTTTGTAGCTCTGTGGGCGTAGGTGTAGTTTAACAGTTGTCGTGTGTGTGTGTGTGTAGCTCTGTGGGCGTAGTTGTAGTTTAACAGTTGTCGTGTGGGTGTTTGTAGCTCTGTGGGCGTAGTTGTAGTTTAACAGTTGTCATGTGGGTGTTTTATAGCTCTGTAGGCGTAGGTGTAGTTTAACAGTTGTCGTGTGTGTGTTTGTAGCTCTGTGGGCGTAGGTGTAGTTTAACAGTTGTCGTGTGTGTGTTTGTAGCTCTATGGGCGTAGGTGTAGTTTAACAGTTGTCGTGTGTGTGTTTGTAGCTCTGTGGGCGTAGGTGTAGTTTAACAGTTGTCGTGTGTGTGTTTGTAGCTCTGTGGGCGTAGGTGTAGTTTAACAGTTGTCGTGTGTGTGTTTGTAGCTCTGTTGACGTAGGTGTAGTTTAACAGTTGTCGTGTGGGTGTTTGTAGCTCTGTGGGCGTAGGTGTAGTTTAACATTTGTCGTGTGGGTGTTTGTAGCTCTGTTGACGTAGGTGTAGTTTAACAGTTGTCGTGTGTGTGTGTGTGTAGCTCTGTGGGCGTAGGTGTAGTTTAACAGTTGTCGTGTGTGTGTGTGTAGCTCTGTGGGCGTAGTTGTAGTTTAACAGTTGTCGTGTGTGTGTGTGTAGCTCTGTTGACGTAGGTGTAGTTTAACAGTTGTCGTGTGGGTGTTTGTAGCTCTGTAGGCGTAGGTGTAGTTTAACAGTTGTCGTGTGGGTGTTTGTAGCTCTGTGGGCGTAGGTGTAGTTTAACAGTTGTCGTGTGGGTGTTTGTAGCTCTGTTGACGTAGGTGTAGTTTAACAGTTGTCGTGTGTGTATTTGTAGCTCTGTGGGCGTAGGTGTAGTTTAACAGCTGCCGTGTGTGTATTTGTAGCTCTGTGGGCGTAGGTGTAGTATAACAGTTGTCGTGGGTGTATTTGTAGCTCTGTGGGCGTAGGTGTAGTTTAACAGTTGTCGTGTGTGTGTATTTGTAACTCTGTGGGCGTAGGTGTAGTTTAACAGTTGTCGTGTGTGTATTTGTAGCTCTGTGGGCGTATGTGTAGTTCAACAGTTGTTGTGTGTGTGTTTGTAGCTCTGTGCGCGCAGGTGTAGTTTAACAGTTGTCGTGTGTGTATTTATAGCTCTGTGGGCGTAGGTGTAGTTTAACAGTTGTCGAGTGTGTGTTTGTAGCTCTGTTGATGTAGGTGTAGTTTAACAGTTGTCGTGTGTGTGTTTGTAGCTCTGTGGGCGTAGGTGTAGTTTAAAATGTTGTCGTGTGGGTGTTTGTAGCTCTGTGGGCGTAGGTGTAGTTTAACAGTTGTCGTGTGGGTGTTTGTAGCTCTGTGGGCGTAGGTGTAGTTTAACAGTTGTCGTGTGGGTGTTTGTAGCTCTGTGGGCGTAGGTGTAGTTTAACAGTTGTCGTGTGGGTGTTTGTAGCTCTGTGGGCGTAGGTGTAGTTTAACAGTTGTCGTGTGTGTGTGTGTGTGTGTGCGTAGGTCTGTGGGCGTAGGTGTAGTTTAACAGTTGTCGTGTGTGTGTTTGTAGCTCTGTAGGCGTAGGTGTAGTTTAACAGTTGTCGTGTGTGTGTGTGTAGCTCTGTGGGCGTAGTTGTAGTTTAACAGTTGTCGTGTGTGTGTGTTTGTAGCTCTGTAGGCGTAGGTGTAGTTTAACAGTTGTCGTGTGGGTGTTTGTAGCTCTGTGGGCGTAGGTGTAGTTTAACAGTTGTCGTGTGTGTGTGTGTGTAGCTCTGTGGGCGTAGGTGTAGTTTAACAGTTGTCGTGTGTGTGTGTAGCTCTGTGGGCGTAGGTGTAGATTAACAGTTGTCGTGTGTGTGTGTGTGTGTGTAGCTCTGTGGGCGTAGGTGTAGTTTAACAGTTGTCGTGTGTGTGTTTGTAGCTCTGTGGGCGTAGGTGTAGTTTAACAGTTGTCGTGTGTGTGTTTGTAGATCTGTGGGCGTAGGTGTAGTTTAACAGTTGTCGTGTGTGTGTTTGTAGCTCTATGGGCGTAGTTGTAGTTTAACAGTTGTCGTGTGTGTGTGTGTGTAGCTCTGTGGGCGTAGGTGTAGTTTAACAGTTGTCGTGTGTGTGTGTTTGTAGCTCTATGGGCGTAGGTGTAGTTTAACAGTTGTCGTGTGTGTGTTTGTAGCTCTGTTGACGTAGGTGTAGTTTAATAGTTGTCGTGTGTGTGTGTGTAGCTCTGTGGGCGTAGTTGTAGTTTAACAGTTGTCGTGTGTGTGTGTGTAGCTCTGTGGGCGTAGTTGTAGTTTAACAGTTGTCGTGTGTGTGTGTGTTTGTAGCTCTGTGGGCGTAGGTGTAGTTTAACAGTTGTCGAGTGTGTGCGTGTGTGTGTAGCTCTGTGGGCGTAGGTTTAGTTTAACAGTTGTCGTGTGTGTGTGTTTTTAGCTCTATGGGCGTAGATGTAGTTTAACAGTTGTCGTGTGTGTGTTTGTAGCTCTGTTGACGTAGGTGTAGTTTAACAGTTGTCGTGTGTGTGTGTTTGTAGCTCTATGGGCGTAGGTGTAGTTTAACAGTTGTCGTGTGTGTGTTTGTAGCTCTGTTGAGGTAGTTGTAGTTTAACAGTTGTCGTGTGTGTGTTTGTAGCTCTGTTGAGGTAGTTGTAGTTTAACAGTTGTCGTGTGTGTGTTTGTAGCTCTGTGGGCGTAGTTGTAGTTTAACAGTTGTCGTGTGTGTGTTTGTAGCTCTGTGGGCGTAGGTGTAGTTTAACAGTTGTCGTGTGTGTGTTTATAGCTCTGTAGGCGTAGGTGTAGTTTAACAGTTGTCGTGTGTGTGTTTGTAGCTCTGTGGGCGTAGGTGTAGTTTAACAGTTGTCGTGTGTGTGTGTTTGTAGCTCTGTGGGCGTAGGTGTAGTTTAACAGTTGTCGTGTGGGTGTTTGTAGCTCTGTGGGCGTAGGTGTAGTTTAACAGTTGTCGTGTGTGTGTGTGTGTGTGTAGTTCTGTGGGCGTAGGTGTAGTTTAACAGTTGTCGTGTGTGTGTTTGTAGCTTTGTAGGCGTAGGTGTAGTTTAACAGTTGTCGTGTGTGTGTTTGTATCTCTCTGGGCGTAGGTGTAGTTTAACAGTTGTCGTGTGTGTGTTTGTAGCTCTATGGGCGTAGGTGTAGTTTAACAGTTGTCGTGTGGGTGTTTGTAGCTCTGTGGGCGTAGGTGTAGTTTAACAGTTGTCGTGTGTGTGTTTGTAGCTCTGTGGGCGTAGGTGTAGTTTAACAGTTGTCGTGTGTGTGTTTGTAGCTCTGTTGACGTAGGTGTAGTTTAACAGTTGTCGTGTGGGTGTTTGTAGCTCTGTGGGCGTAGGTGTAGTTTAACAGTTGTCGTGTGGGTGTTTGTAGCTCTGTTGACGTAGGTGTAGTTTAACAGTTGTCGTGTGTGTGTGTGTGTAGCTCTGTGGGCGTAGGTGTAGTTTAACAGTTGTCGTGTGTGTGTGTGTGTGTGTAGCTCTATGGGCGTAGTTGTAGTTTAACAGTTGTCGTGTGTGTGTGTGTAGCTCTGTTGACGTAGGTGTAGTTTATCAGTTGTCGTGTGGGTGTTTGTAGCTCTGTAGGCGTAGGTGTAGTTTAACAGTTGTCGTGTGTGTGTGTTTGTAGCTCTATGGGCGTAGGTGTAGTTTAACAGTTGTCGTGTGTGTGTTTGTAGTTCTGTGGGCGTAGGTGTAGTTTAACAGTTGTCGTGTGTGTGTTTGTAGCTCTGTGGGCGTAGGTGTAGTTTAACAGTTGTCGTGTGGGTGTTTGTAGCTCTGTGGGCGTAGGTGTAGATTAACAGTTGTCGTGTGGGTGTTTGTATCTTTATGGGCGTAGGTGTAGTTTAACAGTTGTCGTGTGTGTGTTTGTAGCTCTGTTGACGTAGGTGTAGTTTAACAGTTGTCGTGTGGGTGTTTGTAGCTCTGTGGGCGTAGGTGTAGTTTAACAGTTGTCGTGTGGGTGTTTATAGCTCTGTAGGCGTAGGTGTAGTTTAACAATTGTCGTGTGGGTGTTTGTAGCTCTGTTGACGTAGGTGTAGTTTAACAGTTGTCGTGTGGGTGTTTGTAGCTATGTGGGCGTAGGTGTATTTTAACAGTTGTCGTGTGGGTGTTTGTAGCTCTGTGGGCGTAGGTGTAGTTTAAAAGTTGTCGTGTGTGTGTTTGTAGCTCTGTTGACGTAGGTGTAGTTTAACAGTTGTCGTGTGGGTGTTTGTAGCTCTGTGGGCGTAGGTGTAGTTTAAAAGTTGTCGTGTGTGTGTTTGTAGCTCTGTTGACGTAGGTGTAGTTGAACAGTTGTCGTGTGGGTGTTTGTAGCTATGTGGGCGTAGGTGTAGTTTAACAGTTGTCGTGTGGGTGTTTGTAGCTTTGTGGGCGTAGGTGTAGTTTAACAGTTGTCGTGTGTTTGTTTGTAGCTCTGTGGGCGTAGGTGTAGTTTAACAGTTGTCGTGTGTGTGTGTGTGTGTGTGTGTAGCTCTGTGGGCGTAGGTGTAGTTTAACAGTTGTCGTGTGGGTGTTTGTAGCTCTGTGGGCGTAGGTGTAGTTTAACAGTTGGCGTGTGTGTGTTTGTAGCTCTGTGGGCGTAGGTGTAGTTTAACAGTTGTCGTGTGTGTGTGTAGTTCTGTGGGCGTAGGTGTAGTTTAACAGTTGTCGTGTGTGTGTTTGTAGCTCTATGGGCGTAGGTGTAGTTTAACAGTTGTCGTGTGTGTGTTTGTAGCTCTGTGGGCGTAGGTGTAGTTTAACAGTTGACGTGTGTGTGTTTGTAGCTCTGTGGGCGTAGGTGTAGTTTAACAGTTGTCGTGTGGGTGTTTGTAGCTCTGTGGGCGTAGGTGTAGATTAACAGTTGTCGTGTGGGTGTTTGTAGCTCTGTGGGCGTAGGTGTAGTTTAACAGTTGTCGTGTGGGTGTTTATAGCTCTGTTGACGTAGGTGTAGTTTAACAGTTGTCGTGTGGGTGTTTGTAGCTCTGTGGGCGTAGGTGTAGTTTAACAGTTGTCGTGTGGGTGTTTATAGCTCTGTAGGCGTAGGTGTAGTTTAACAGTTGTCGTGTGTGTGTGTTTGTAGCTCTATGGGCGTAGGTGTAGTTTAACAGTTGTCGTGTGTGTGTTTGTAGCTCTGTTGACGTAGGTGTAGTTTAACAGTTGTCGTGTGTGTGTGTTTGTAGCTCTATGGGCGTAGGTGTAGTTTAACAGTTGTCGTGTGTGTGTTTGTAGCTCTGTTGACGTAGTTGTAGTTTAACAGTTGTCGTGTGTGTGTTTGTAGCTCTATGGGCGTAGGTGTAGTTTATCAGTTGTCGTGTGTGTGTTTGTAGCTCTGTTGACGTAGGTGTAGTTTAACAGCTGTCGTGTGTGTGTTTGTAGCTCTGTGGGCGTAGTTGTAGTTTAACAGTTGTCGTGTGTGTGTTTGTAGCTCTGTGGGCGTAGGTGTAGTTTAACAGTTGTCGTGTGTGTGTTTATAGCTCTGTAGGCGTAGGTGTAGTTTAACAGTTGTCGTGTGTGTGTTTGTAGCTCTGTGGGCGTAGGTGTAGTTTAACAGTTGTCGTGTGTGTGTGTTTGTAGCTCTGTGGGCGTAGGTGTAGTTTAACAGTTGTCGTGTGGGTGTTTGTAGCTCTGTAGGCGTAGGTGTAGTTTAACAGTTGTCGTGTGTGTGTTTGTAGCTCTGTGGGCGTAGGTGTAGTTTAACAGTTGTCGTGTGTGTGTGTGTGTGTGTGTGTGTGTGTGTGTGTGTGTGTGTGTGTGTGTGTGTGTGTAGCTCTGTGGGCGTAGTTGTAGTTTAACAGTTGTCGTGTGTGTGTTTGTAGCTCTGTGGGCGTAGGTGTAGTTTAACAGTTGTCGTGTGTGTGTTTGTAGCTCTATGGGCGTAGGTGTAGTTTAACAGTTGTCGTGTGTGTGTTTGTAGCTCTGTGGGCGTAGGTGTAGTTTAACAGTTGTCGTGTGTGTGTTTGTAGCTCTGTGGGCGTAGGTGTAGTTTAACAGTTGTCGTGTGTGTGTTTGTAGCTCTGTTGACGTAGGTGTAGTTTAACAGTTGTCGTGTGGGTGTTTGTAGCTCTGTGGGCGTAGGTGTAGTTTAACAGTTGTCGTGTGGGTGTTTGTAGCTCTGTTGACGTAGGTGTAGTTTAACAGTTGTCGTGTGTGTGTGTGTGTAGCTCTGTGGGCGTAGGTGTAGTTTAACAGTTGTCGTGTGTGTGTGTGTAGCTCTGTGGGCGTAGTTGTAGTTTATCAGTTGTCGTGTGTGTGTGTGTAGCTCTGTTGACGTAGGTGTAGTTTAACAGTTGTCGTGTGGGTGTTTGTAGCTCTGTAGGCGTAGGTGTAGTTTAACAGTTGTCGTGTGGGTGTTTGTAGCTCTGTGGGCGTAGGTGTAGTTTAACAGTTGTCGTGTGGGTGTTTGTAGCTCTGTTGACGTAGGTGTAGTTTAACAGTTGTCGTGTGTGTATTTGTAGCTCTGTGGGCGTAGGTGTAGTTTAACAGCTGCCGTGTGTGTATTTGTAGCTCTGTGGGCGTAGGTGTAGTATAACAGTTGTCGTGGGTGTATTTGTAGCTCTGTGGGCGTAGGTGTAGTTTAACAGTTGTCGTGTGTGTATTTGTAACTCTGTGGGCGTAGGTGTAGTTTAACAGTTGTCGTGTGTGTATTTGTAGCTCTGTGGGCGTATGTGTAGTTCAACAGTTGTTGTGTGGGTGTTTGTAGCTCTGTGCGCGCAGGTGTAGTTTAACAGTTGTCGTGTGTGTATTTATAGCTCTGTGGGCGTAGGTGTAGTTTAACAGTTGTCGAGTGTGTGTTTGTAGCTCTGTTGATGTAGGTGTAGTTTAACAGTTGTCGTGTGTGTGTTTGTAGCTCTGTGGGCGTAGGTGTAGTTTAAAATGTTGTCGTGTGGGTGTTTGTAGCTCTGTGGGCGTAGGTGTAGTTTAACAGTTGTCGTGTGGGTGTTTGTAGCTCTGTGGGCGTAGGTGTAGTTTAACAGTTGTCGTGTGGGTGTTTGTAGCTCTGTGGGCGTAGGTGTAGTTTAACAGTTGTCGTGTGGGTGTTTGTAGCTCTGTGGGCGTAGGTGTAGTTTAACAGTTGTCGTGTGTGTGTGTGTGTAGCTCTGTGGGCGTAGGTGTAGTTTAACAGTTGTCGTGTGTGTGTTTGTAGCCCTGTAGGCGTAGGTGTAGTTTAACAGTTGTCGTGTGTGTGTGTGTAGCTCTGTGGGCGTAGTTGTAGTTTAACAGTTGTCGTGTGTGTGTGTTTGTAGCTCTGTAGGCGTAGGTGTAGTTTAACAGTTGTCGTGTGGGTGTTTGTAGCTCTGTGGGCGTAGGTGTAGTTTAACAGTTGTCGTGTGTGTGTGTGTAGCTCTGTGGGCGTAGGTGTAGTTTAACAGTTGTCGTGTGTGTGTGTTTGTAGCTCTATGGGCGTAGGTGTAGTTTAACAGTTGTCGTGTGTGTGTTTGTAGCTCTGTTGACGTAGGTGTAGTTTAACAGTTGTCGTGTGTGTGTGTGTAGCTCTGTGGGCGTAGTTGTAGTTTAACAGTTGTCGTGTGTGTGTGGGTAGCTCTGTGGGCGTAGTTGTAGTTTATCAGTTGTCGTGTGTGTGTGTGTGTGTTTGTAGCTCTGTGGGCGTAGGTGTAGTTTAACAGTTGTCGAGTGTGTGTGTGTGTGTAGCTCTGTGGGCGTAGGTGTAGTTTAACAGTTGTCGTGTGTGTGTGTTTGTAGCTCTATGGGCGTAGATGTAGTTTAACAGTTGTCGTGTGTGTGTTTGTAGCTCTGTTCACGTAGGTGTAGTTTAACAGTTGTCGTGTGTGTGTGTTTGTAGCTCTATGGGCGTAGGTGTAGTTTAACAGTTGTCGTGTGTGTGTTTGTAGCTCTGTTGACGTAGTTGTAGTTTAACAGTTGTCGTGTGTGTGTTTGTAGCTCTGTGGGCGTAGTTGTAGTTTAACAGTTGTCGTGTGTGTGTTTATAGCTCTGTAGGCGTAGGTGTAGTTTAACAGTTGTCGTGTGTGTGTTTGTAGCTCTGTGGGCGTAGGTGTAGTTTAACAGTTGTCGTGTGTGTGTGTTTGTAGCTCTGTGGGCGTAGGTGTAGTTTAACAGTTGTCGTGTGGGTGTTTGTAGCTCTGTGGGCGTAGGTGTAGTTTAACAGTTGTCGTGTGTGTGTGTGTGTAGCTCTGTGGGCGTAGGTGTAGTTTAACAGTTGTCGTGTGTGTGTTTGTAGTTCTGTAGGCGTAGGTGTAGTTTAACAGTTGTCGTGTGTGTGTTTGTAGCTCTGTGGGCGTAGGTGTAGTTTAACAGTTGTCGTGTGTGTGTGTGTGTAGCTCTGTGGGCGTAGTTGTAGTTTAACTGTTGTCGTGTGGGTGTTTGTAGCTCTGTGGGCGTAGTTGTAGTTTAACAGTTGTCATGTGGGTGTTTTATAGCTCTGTAGGCGTAGGTGTAGTTTAACAGTTGTCGTGTGTGTGTTTGTAGCTCTGTGGGCGTAGGTGTAGTTTAACAGTTGTCGTGTGTGTGTTTGTAGCTCTGTGGGCGTAGGTGTAGTTTAACAGTTGTCGTGTGTGTGTTTGTAACTCTAAGGGCGTAGGTGTAGTTTAACAGTTGTCGTGTGTGTGTTTGTAGCTCTGTTGACGTAGGTGTAGTTTAACAGTTGTCGTGTGGGTGTTTGTAGCTCTGTGGGCGTAGGTGTAGTTTAGCAGTTGTCGTGTGGGTGTTTGTAGCTCTGTTGACGTAGGTGTAGTTTAACAGTTGTCGTGTGTGTGTGTGTGTAGCTCTGTGGGCGTAGGTGTAGTTTAACAGTTGTCGTGTGTGTGTGTGTAGCTCTGTGGGCGTAGTTGTAGTTTAACAGTTGTCGTGTGTGTGTGTGTGTGTAGCTCTGTTGACGTAGGTGTAGTTTAACAGTTGTCGTGTGGGTGTTTGTAGCTCTGTAGGCGTAGGTGTAGTTTAACAGTTGTCGTGTGGGTGTTTTTAGCTCTGTGGGCGTAGGTGTAGTTTAACAGTTGTCGTGTGGGTGTTTGTAGCTCTGTTGACGTAGGTGTAGTTTAACAGTTGTCGTGTGTGTATTTGTAGCTCTGTGGGCGTATGTGTAGTTTAACAGCTGCCGTGTGTGTATTTGTAGCTCTGTGGGCGTAGGTGTAGTATAACAGTTGTCGTGGGTGTATTTGTAGCTCTGTGGGCGTATGTGTAGTTCAACAGTTGTTGTGTGTGTGTTTGTAGCTCTGTGCGCGCAGGTGTAGTTTAACAGTTGTCGTGTGTGTATTTATAGCTGTGTGGGCGTAGGTGTAGTTTAACAGTTGTCGAGTGTGTGTTTGTAGCTCTGTTGATGTAGGTGTAGTTTAACAGTTGTCGTGTGTGTGTTTGTAGCTCTGTGGGCGTAGGTGTAGTTTAAAATGTTGTCGTGTGGGTGTTTGTAGCTCTGTGGGCGTAGGTGTAGTTTAACAGTTGTCGTGTGGGTGTTTGTAGCTCTGTGGGCGTAGGTGTAGTTTAACAGTTGTCGTGTGGGTGTTTGTAGCTCTGTGGGCGTAGGTGTAGTTTAACAGTTGTCGTGTGGGTGTTTGTAGCTCTGTGGGCGTAGGTGTAGTTTAACAGTTGTCGTGTGGGTGTTTGTAGCTCTGTGGGCGTAGGTGTAGTTTAACAGTTGTCGTGTGGGTGTTTGTAGCTCTGTGGGCGTAGGTGTAGTTTAACAGTTGTCGTGTGGGTGTTTGTAGCTCTGTGGGCGTAGGTGTAGTTTAACAGTTGTCGTGTGTGTGTGTGTAGCTCTGTGGGCGTAGGTGTAGTTTAACAGTTGTCGTGTGTGTGTTTGTAGCTCTGTAGGCGTAGGTGTAGTTTAACAGTTGTCGTGTGTGTGTGTGTAGCTCTGTGGGCGTAGTTGTAGTTTAACAGTTGTCGTGTGTGTGTGTTTGTAGCTCTGTAGGCGTAGGTGTAGTTTAACAGTTGTCGTGTGGGTGTTTGTAGCTCTGTGGGCGTAGGTGTAGTTTAACAGTTGTCGTGTGTGTGTGTGTAGCTCTGTGGGCGTAGGTGTAGTTTAACAGTTGTCGTGTGTGTGTGTAGCTCTGTGGGCGTAGGTGTAGATTAACAATTGTCGTGTGTGTGTGTGTAGCTCTGTGGGCGTAGGTGTAGTTTAACAGTTGTCGTGTGTGTGTTTGTAGGTCTGTGGGCGTAGGTGTAGTTTAACAGTTGTCGTGTGTGTGTTTGTAGCTCTGTGGGCGTAGGTGTAGTTTAACAGTTGTCGTGTGTGTGTTTGTAGCTCTATGGGCGTAGGTGTAGTTTAACAGTTGTCGTGTGTGTGTGTGTAGCTCTGTGGGCGTAGGTGTAGTTTAACAGTTGTCGTGTGTGTGTTTGTAGCTCTATGGGCGTAGGTGTAGTTTAACAGTTGTCGTGTGTGTGTTTGTAGCTCTGTTGACGTAGGTGTAGTTTAACAGTTGTCGTGTATGTGTGTGTAGCTCTGTGGGATTAGTTGTAGTTTAACAGTTGTCGTGTGTGTGTGTGTAGCTCTGTGGGCGTAGTTGTAGTTTAACAGTTGTCGTGTGTGTGTGTGTGTGTTTGTAGCTCTGTGGGCGTAGGTGTAGTTTAACAGTTGTCGAGTGTGTGTGTGTGTGTGTAGCTCTGTGGGCGTAGGTGTAGTTTAACAGTTGTCGTGTGTGTGTGTTTTTTAGCTCTATGGGCGTAGATGTAGTTTAACAGTTGTCGTGTGTGTGTTTGTAGCTCTGTTCACGTAGGTGTAGTTTAACAGTTGTCGTGTGGGTGTTTGTAGCTCTGTAGGCGTAGGTGTAGTTTAACAGTTGTCGTGTGGGTGTTTGTAGCTCTGTGGGCGTAGGTGTAGTTTAACAGTTGTCGTGTGGGTGTTTGTAGCTCTGTTGACGTAGGTGTAGTTTAACAGTTGTCGTGTGTGTATTTGTAGCTCTGTGGGCGTAGGTGTAGTTTAACAGCTGCCGTGTGTGTATTTGTAGCTCTGTGGGCGTAGGTGTAGTATAACAGTTGTCGTGGGTGTATTTGTAGCTCTGTGGGCGTAGGTGTAGTTTAACAGTTGTCGTGTGTGTATTTGTAACTCTGTGGGCGTAGGTGTAGTTTAACAGTTGTCGTGTGTGCATTTGTAGCTCTGTGGGCGTATGTGTAGTTCAACAGTTGTTGTGTGTGTGTTTGTAGCTCTGTGCGCGCAGGTGTAGTTTAACAGTTGTCGTGTGTGTATTTATAGCTCTGTGGGCGTAGGTGTAGTTTAACAGTTGTCGAGTGTGTGTTTGTAGCTCTGTTGATGTAGGTGTAGTTTAACAGTTGTCGTGTGTGTGTTTGTAGCTCTGTGGGCGTAGGTGTAGTTTAAAATGTTGTCGTGTGGGTGTTTGTAGCTCTGTGGGCGTAGTTGTAGTTTAACAGTTGTCGTGTGGGTGTTTGTAGCTCTGTGGGCGTAGGTGTAGTTTAACAGTTGTCGTGTGGGTGTTTGTAGCTCTGTGGGCGTAGGTGTAGTTTAACAGTTGTCGTGTGGGTGTTTGTAGCTCTGTGGGCGTAGGTGTAGTTTAACAGTTGTCGTGTGTGTGTGTGTAGCTCTGTGGGCGTAGGTGTAGTTTAACAGTTGTCGTGTGTGTGTTTGTAGCTCTGTAGGCGTAGGTGTAGTTTAACAGTTGTCGTGTGTGTGTGTGTGTGTAGCTCTGTGGGCGTAGTTGTAGTTTAACAGTTGTCGTGTGTGTGTGTTTGTAGCTCTGTAGGCGTAGGTGTAGTTTAACAGTTGTCGTGTGGGTGTTTGTAGCTCTGTGGGCGTAGGTGTAGTTTAACAGTTGTCGTGTGTGTGTGTGTAGCTCTGTGGGCGTAGGTGTAGTTTAACAGTTGTCGTGTGTGTGTGTAGCTCTGTGGGCGTAGGTGTAGATTAACAGTTGTCGTGTGTGTGTGTGTGTGTGTGTAGCTCTGTGGGCGTAGGTGTAGTTTAACAGTTGTCGTGTGTGTGTTTGTAGCTCTGTGGGCGTAGATGTAGTTTAACAGTTGTCGTGTGTGTGTTTGTAGCTCTGTGGGCGTAGGTGTAGTTTAACAGTTGTCGTGTGTGTGTTTGTAGCTCTATGGGCGTAGGTGTAGTTTAACAGTTGTCGTGTGTGTGTGTGTAGCTCTGTGGGCGTAGGTGTAGTTTAACAGTTGTCGTGTGTGTGTGTTTGTAGCTCTATGGGCGTAGGTGTAGTTTAACAGTTGTCGTGTGTGTGTTTGTAGCTCTGTTGACGTAGGTGTAGTTTAACAGTTGTCGTGTGTGTGTGTGTAGCTCTGTGGGCGTAGTTGTAGTTTAACAGTTGTCGTGTGTGTGTGTGTAGCTCTGTGGGCGTAGTTGTAGTTTAACAGTTGTCGTGTGTGTGTGTTTGTAGCTCTGTGGGCGTAGGTGTAGTTTAACAGTTGTCGAGTGTGTGTGTGTGTGTAGCTCTGTGGGCGTAGGTGTAGTTTAACAGTTGTCGTGTGTGTGTGTTTGTAGCTCTATGGGCGTAGATGTAGTTTAACAGTTGTCGTGTGTGTGTTTGTAGCTCTGTTGACGTAGGTGTAGTTTAACAGTTGTCGTGTGTGTGTGTTTGTAGCTCTATGGGCGTAGGTGTAGTTTAACAGTTGTCGTGTGTGTGTTTGTAGCTCTGTTGACGTAGTTGTAGTTTAACAGTTGTCGTGTGTGTGTTTGTAGCTCTGTGGGCGTAGTTGTAGTTTAACAGTTGTCGTGTGTGTGTTTGTAGCTCTGTGGGCGTAGGTGTAGTTTAACAGTTGTCGTGTGTGTGTTTATAGCTCTGTAGGCGTAGGTGTAGTTTAACAGTTGTCGTGTGTGTGTTTGTAGCTCTGTGGGCGTAGGTGTAGTTTAACAGTTGTCGTGTGTGTGTGTTTGTAGCTCTGTGGGCGTAGGTGTAGTTTAACAGTTGTCGTGTGGGTGTTTGTAGCTCTGTGGGCGTAGGTGTAGTTTAACAGTTGTCGTGTGTGTGTGTGTAGTTCTGTGGGCGTAGGTGTAGTTTAACAGTTGTCGTGTGTGTGTTTGTAGCTCTGTAGGCGTAGGTGTAGTTTAACAGTTGTCGTGTGTGTGTTTGTAGCTCTGTGGGCGTAGGTGTAGTTTAACAGTTGTCGTGTGTGTGTGTGTGTAGCTCTGTGGGCGTAGTTGTAGTTTAACAGTTGTCGTGTGGGTGTTTGTAGCTCTGTGGGCGTAGTTGTAGTTTAACAGTTGTCATGTGGGTGTTTTATAGCTCTGTGGGCGTAGGTGTAGTTTAACAGTTGTCGTGTGTGTGTTTGTAGCTCTGTGGGCGTAGGTGTAGTTTAACAGTTGTCGTGTGTGTGTTTGTAGCTCTATGGGCGTAGGTGTAGTTTAACAGTTGTCGTGTGTGTGTTTGTAGCTCTGTGGGCGTAGGTGTAGTTTAACAGTTGTCGTGTGTGTGTTTGTAGCTCTGTGGGCGTAGGTGTAGTTTAACAGTTGTCGTGTGTGTGTTTGTAGCTCTGTTGACGTAGTTGTAGTTTAACAGTTGTCGTGTGGGTGTTTGTAGCTCTGTGGGCGTAGGTGTAGTTTAACAGTTGTCGTGTGGGTGTTTGTAGCTCTGTTGACGTAGGTGTAGTTTAACAGTTGTCGTGTGTGTGTGTGTGTAGCTCTGTGGGCGTAGGTGTAGTTTAACAGTTGTCGTGTGTGTGTGTGTGTAGCTCTGTGGGCGTAGTTGTAGTTTAACAGTTGTCGTGTGTGTGTGTGTAGCTCTGTTGACGTAGGTGTAGTTTAACATTTGTCGTGTGGGTGTTTGTAGCTCTGTAGGCGTAGGTGTAGTTTAACAGTTGTCGTGTGTGTGTGTTTGTAGCTCTATGGGCGTAGGTGTAGTTTAACAGTTGTCGTGTGTGTGTTTGTAGTTCTGTGGGCGTAGGTGTAGTTTAACAGTTGTCGTGTGTGTGTTTGTAGCTCTGTGGGCGTAGGTGTAGTTTAACAGTTGTCGTGTGGGTGTTTGTAGCTCTGTGGGCGTAGGTGTAGATTAACAGTTGTCGTGTGGGTGTTTGTATCTTTATGGGCGTAGGTGTAGTTTAACAGTTGTCGTGTGTGTGTTTGTAGCTCTGTTGACGTAGGTGTAGTTTAACAGTTGTCGTGTGTGTGTTTGTAGCTCTGTGGGCGTAGGTGTAGTTTAACAGTTGTCGTGTGTGTGTTTGTAGCTCTATGGGCGTAGGTGTAGTTTAACAGTTGTCGTGTGTGTGTGTGTAGCTCTGTGGGCGTAGGTGTAGTTTAACAGTTGTCGTGTGTGTGTGTTTGTAGCTCTATGGGCGTAGGTGTAGTTTAACAGTTGTCGTGTGTGTGTTTGTAGCTCTGTTGACGTAGGTGTAGTTTAACAGTTGTCGTGTGTGTGTGTGTAGCTCTGTGGGCGTAGTTGTAGTTTAACAGTTGTCGTGTGTGTGTGTGTAGCTCTGTGGGCGTAGTTGTAGTTTAACAGTTGTCGTGTGTGTGTGTTTGTAGCTCTGTGGGCGTAGGTGTAGTTTAACAGTTGTCGAGTGTGTGTGTGTGTGTAGCTCTGTGGGCGTAGGTGTAGTTTAACAGTTGTCGTGTGTGTGTGTTTGTAGCTCTATGGGCGTAGATGTAGTTTAACAGTTGTCGTGTGTGTGTTTGTAGCTCTGTTGACGTAGGTGTAGTTTAACAGTTGTCGTGTGTGTGTGTTTGTAGCTCTATGGGCGTAGGTGTAGTTTAACAGTTGTCGTGTGTGTGTTTGTAGCTCTGTTGACGTAGTTGTAGTTTAACAGTTGTCGTGTGTGTGTTTGTAGCTCTGTGGGCGTAGTTGTAGTTTAACAGTTGTCGTGTGTGTGTTTGTAGCTCTGTGGGCGTAGGTGTAGTTTAACAGTTGTCGTGTGTGTGTTTATAGCTCTGTAGGCGTAGGTGTAGTTTAACAGTTGTCGTGTGTGTGTTTGTAGCTCTGTGGGCGTAGGTGTAGTTTAACAGTTGTCGTGTGTGTGTGTTTGTAGCTCTGTGGGCGTAGGTGTAGTTTAACAGTTGTCGTGTGGGTGTTTGTAGCTCTGTGGGCGTAGGGGTAGTTTAACAGTTGTCGTGTGTGTGTGTGTAGTTCTGTGGGCGTAGGTGTAGTTTAACAGTTGTCGTGTGTGTGTTTGTAGCTCTGTAGGCGTAGGTGTAGTTTAACAGTTGTCGTGTGTGTGTTTGTAGCTCTGTGGGCGTAGGTGTAGTTTAACAGTTGTCGTGTGTGTGTGTGTGTAGCTCTGTGGGCGTAGTTGTAGTTTAACAGTTGTCGTGTGGGTGTTTGTAGCTCTGTGGGCGTAGTTGTAGTTTAACAGTTGTCATGTCGGTGTTTTATAGCTCTGTGGGCGTAGGTGTATTTTAACAGTTGTCGTGTGTGTGTTTGTAGCTCTGTGGGCGTAGGTGTAGTTTAACAGTTGTCGTGTGTGTGTTTGTAGCTCTATGGGCGTAGGTGTAGTTTAACAGTTGTCGTGTGTGTGTTTGTAGCTCTGTGGGCGTAGGTGTAGTTTAACAGTTGTCGTGTGTGTGTTTGTAGCTCTGTGGGCGTAGGTGTAGTTTAACAGTTGTCGTGTGTGTGTTTGTAGCTCTGTTGACGTAGGTGTAGTTTAACAGTTGTCGTGTGGGTGTTTGTAGCTCTGTGGGCGTAGGTGTAGTTTAACAGTTGTCGTGTGGGTGTTTGTAGCTCTGTTGACGTAGGTGTAGTTTAACAGTTGTCGTGTGTGTGTGTGTGTAGCTCTGTGGGCGTAGGTGTAGTTTAACAGTTGTCGTGTGTGTGTGTGTGTGTGTAGCTCTGTGGGCGTAGTTGTAGTTTAACAGTTGTCGTGTGTGTGTGTGTAGCTCTGTTGACGTAGGTGTAGTTTAACAGTTGTCGTGTGGGTGTTTGTAGCTCTGTAGGCGTAGGTGTAGTTTAACAGTTGTCGTGTGTGTGTGTTTGTAGCTCTATGGGCGTAGGTGTAGTTTAACAGTTGTCGTGTGTGTGTTTGTAGTTCTGTGGGCGTAGGTGTAGTTTAACAGTTGTCGTGTGTGTGTTTGTAGCTCTGTGGGCGTAGGTGTAGTTTAACAGTTGTCGTGTGGGTGTTTGTAGCTCTGTGGGCGTAGGTGTAGATTAACAGTTGTCGTGTGGGTGTTTGTATCTTTATGGGCGTAGGTGTAGTTTAACAGTTGTCGTGTGTGTGTTTGTAGCTCTGTTGACGTAGGTGTAGTTTAACAGTTGTCGTGTGGGTGTTTGTAGCTCTGTGGGCGTAGGTGTAGTTTAACAGTTGTCGTGTGGGTGTTTATAGCTCTGTAGGCGTAGGTGTAGTTTAACAATTGTCGTGTGGGTGTTTGTAGCTCTGTTGACGTAGGTGTAGTTTAACAGTTGTCGTGTGGGTGTTTGTAGCTATGTGGGCGTAGGTGTAGTTTAACAGTTGTCGTGTGGGTGTTTGTAGCTCTGTGGGCGTAGGTGTAGTTTAAACGTTGTCGTGTGTGTGTTTGTAGCTCTGTTGACGTAGGTGTAGTTTAACAGTTGTCGTGTGGGTGTTTGTAGCTCTGTGGGCGTAGGTGTAGTTTAAAAGTTGTCGTGTGTGTGTTTGTAGCTCTGTTGACGTAGGTGTAGTTGAACAGTTGTCGTGTGGGTGTTTGTAGCTATGTGGGCGTAGGTGTAGTTTAACAGTTGTCGTGTGGGTGTTTGTAGCTTTGTGGGCGTAGGTGTAGTTTAACAGTTGTCGTGTGTTTGTTTGTAGCTCTGTGGGCGTAGGTGTAGTTTAACAGTTGTCGTGTGTGTGTGTGTGTGTGTGTGTGTGTGTGTGTGTGTGTGTGTGTGTGTGTGTGTGTGTGTGTGTGTGTGTGTGTGTGTGTGTGTGTGTGTGTGTGTAGCTCTGTGGGCGTAGGTGTAGTTTAACAGTTGTCGTGTGGGTGTTTGTAGCTCTGTGGGCGTAGGTGTAGTTTAACAGTTGGCGTGTGTGTGTTTGTAGCTCTGTGGGCGTAGGTGTAGTTTAACAGTTGTCGTGTGTGTGTGTAGTTCTGTGGGCGTAGGTGTAGTTTAACAATTGTCGTGTGTGTGTTTGTAGCTCTATGGGCGTAGGTGTAGTTTAACAGTTGTCGTGTGTGTGTTTGTAGCTCTGTGGGCGTAGGTGTAGTTTAACAGTTGACGTGTGTGTGTTTGTAGCTCTGTGGGCGTAGGTGTAGTTTAACAGTTGTCGTGTGGGTGTTTGTAGCTCTGTGGGCGTAGGTGTAGATTAACAGTTGTCGTGTGGGTGTTTGTAGCTCTGTTGACGTAGGTGTAGTTTAACAGTTGTCGTGTGGGTGTTTGTAGCTCTGTGGGCGTAGGTGTAGTTTAACAGTTGTCGTGTGGGTGTTTATAGCTCTGTAGGCGTAGGTGTAGTTTAACAGTTGTCGTGTGGGTGTTTGTAGCTCTGTTGACGTAGGTGTAGTTTAACAGTTGTCGTGTGGGTGTTTGTAGCTCTGTGGGCGTAGGTGTAGTTTAACAGTTGTCGTGTGGGTGTTTGTAGCTCTGTGGGCGTAGGTGTAGTTTAACAGTTGTCGTGTGGGTGTTTGTAGCTCTGTTGACGTAGGTGTAGTTTAACAGTTGTCGTGTGGGTGTTTGTAGCTCTGTGGGCGTAGTTGTAGTTTAAAAGTTGTCGTGTGTGTGTTCGTAGCTCTGTTGACGTAGGTGTAGTTTAACAGTTGTCGTGTGGGTGTTTGTAGCTCTGTGGGCATAGATGTAGTTTAACAGTTGTTTGGTGGATTGATAGAGAGATGGACTAATAACAAGTGTTTCCGAACAAATATCCCACCTTGATGGTCCATCATTTAATAAATATGGGCAAAGCCTGTTATTGTTTGGAGATGATGTCTTGGACACGGACAACCGACATCCCACGAGGGAATGGGATGTTGGTGATTAGAAGTTGAAACATGTGATGTGTATACGTGTTATTGTGTTTCCTGTAGTTTAGCATTACAAAAAATAAGAGTTTGACTACATATTTTGTGGCCTGACTATTAAAACAGTGCCATGATAATTAAATAATTTATGAAAACATAACAAACGTATGTGTGCAAAAGTGATCAGTACATAACATGGTGTCTTCGTTGGGCGTCAAGTGCATGCAAACAACAGCGCTGATCCATTTAGCTCTTATCTCACCATTATTCTCGTGAACGGACTGTGAGCTGTGAAACACGCTCTTGACCAGCTAGAGTGAAGAGACATATGTGTGCGTGCGTGCGTGCGTGTGTGCGTGCTTGTGGGGGGTACTGGACAATATTTAAGGTGCCTACATAGTTATGTTAATGTAGTGGGCTAGGACGTGTGCAACATGCAAAATATTTCGTCTGCTCTTTCATGTACTCCATATCAGGGGTAGATTAACTTACAACAATCGCACATCTTCAAACAGCAGCATGCCTTACTAGAATAACAAGATTTAATAAGATTGCCGATCAGAGCTATACGCTCCAGACGGCATTCGGACAAGGAAGCCTTTGGCTTATCGAGAGTCCAAAATTGTTCCACCTACGTATAAACCGCCATCGCCAGATAGCTGTCAATTTAATTTTTGAACATATTTACACTGCTAGCATTAACACTATCATCAGATAATTTGTAGTCATTTACTCTCCTCTGAGAGAATAAGTACTTTCTCATATCAAACCTACACTGTTCCCTAATTAATGCTGCCTTGTGCCCTTTGATTATACTGCCTTCTTTCAGTTTGAAGAAAATAGTTCTATGAATATCCTCATAACCATTCAATAACTTAAAAACCTATATTTGGTATCATCTTAGTCTCCTAGTCTCTAGTGTTGTCAACCCACATTCTAATAGGCGTCTTTCATAACCAAGATCTTTCAGTTCATTAATCAGCTTAGTTGGTCTTCGTTGCACTCTTTCTAGTTTATCTATGTCCTTCTTACGATAAGGCCTCCATGCTTGTATACAATATTCCAAATGTGGCCTAATTATTGCTTTGTACAGTGGTACAATTAGTTGTTTTTCTTTATATGTGATATTTCTCCTAATTAGCCCTACAATTAATTTTGGTTACTCTTTGAAGCAGCAATTCCACATTGCTCCGAAACGTTCATGTCAGCACTAACGGTTACTCCTAAGTCCTTTTCTGTTATAGTTTTACTTTAAATAAAATCATCTAAAAGACTGAAGCCGTGACAATAAAAAAATAAAGGAAACATAACAGCAGAATAGTTTTGAAAATAACGCTGGCGGTCGCCTAGCAACGAATCCAAAATCTATCGTAATTATGATATGATAATATCCATACAGCTGCTCCCAAAAGAAACACACACACACACACACACACACACACACACACACACACACACACACACACACACACACACACACACACACACACACACACATCGTCACACAACGACGTTCTAAAGCATTTGTCATCTGATGAATCTAGCTGAATTATGACGTCGCCAGCTATCCAACAACATACGCAATGGACCTGTATAATCAATACGACTATTCGCATAGTAGCTGAACGACTTATCGCTTACATATACTAGCTGTACACTATGTTAGAGGTCGTTCACTAGTGTCGACATTTATCTATAAAGAGCGTACGTCTGGCTCCACTGACTACACATAACATTTCTAGAGCCGTAACTAAGACAAAGGAGGTTTTACTAGTCATCTTCCATGATGCACCATTCGTGCCTTCATACGTTTGACGAGCGGCTAGGGCTGGGGGATTGAGTCAATGGTATTCTGGGTGTGGCTTGATATATGTTTAGCCTATAGGCCATGGGCCAGATATGCCCCTCGTGCACCCCCCCCCCACAACTCTAGCAACCCATGTTTTTTTAAAGCATTGGGGTCTCTTGAAGATGATTTTAAGTGGTAACAGTGAAAAAGTTGGGTCTCACTACCCATTTCCAGCCTATATTGGATGGTACCCTGAAATATCGTATTTCTCATCAACGTCTCATGGTATTTAATCACCCACACCACAATCGTCATTGTATAGTCATATATGTCTCAATATGTACTTGTAATATGTCAAATTGAAGATTTTCATCTGCTGATCATTATACTAGCACTCAATGAATATATACAATTATGGCATGTGCCCTAATTAGTATAGAATAACTATACCCCATTCTCACTCGTGACCGCATAGATGACCATCACTATTTTTGTCAAACATATCAATTTCTCTTTAACAAGATTTAACAAGATTGCCATCCAGAAAATTACTCTGGATGGCAGTTGTACAAGGAAGCCTTTTGGCTTATCGAGAGTCCAATACTTTTTATCTACATGTATCCCGCCTTTTTAAGGTGTGTGTCGATTTTATTTTTAAACATATTCACGCTACTAGCACCAACACAATCAGGAGATAATCTGTTCCATTCATTTACAGTCCTTTGTGAGAATGAGAACTTTCTTATATCTAATCTACACTGCTCCTTTACTAATGTAGCTTCATGTCCTCTGGTCCTTCTATCTTTCTTAACTGAGAAAAAAATGTTTCTATCAATATTTTCATAACCATTCAATATTTTAAACACTTCTATGTGATCTCCTCTCAATCTCCTGGTCTCTAGTGTTGTTAAACCACATTCTTTTAGGCGTATTTCGTAACTAAGATCCCTCAGATTTGGTATCATTTTAGTCGCTCTCCTCTGTACTCTTTATAGCATATATATGTCCTTCTTGCGATATGGCCTCCATGCTTGTATACAATATTCTAAATGAGGCCTCACTATTGTTTTGTACAGCGGTACTATGATTTCTTTTTTCTTATACGCTATATTTCGCCTAATTAATCCAAGGATTTGATTTCCCTTTGACGCTGCAATTCCGCACTGCTCTGAAACCTTCATATCAGCACTAATGGTTAACCCTAAGTCCTTTTCTTTTACAGTAGTACTTAGAACAGTACCCCCCATTTTATATTTTACCTCTTCATTCCCATGACCTGTGTGGAGGCATTTACATTTCCCAAAATTGAACAGCATTTGCCACTTTTCAGACCATTTGATCAACCTATCAAGATCATCTTGTAAATGCTGTCTGTCTCCATCACTTTTAATCATTCTAAACACTTTTGTATCATCCGCAAATTTTAACACCTTGCTTGTTATATCATCGTCCAAATCGTTGATATATATTAAGAATAATATAGGTCCTAGTACTGATCCCTGTGGTACCCCACTCAATACCGATTTCCAGTTTGAAGCCTCCTCATCAACTACTACACGTTGTCTTCTGTCATTCAGCCATTTTTCTATCCAGTTTATTATACCATTTCCTATGCCATGGGCCTTTAGCTTAAGGAGTAATCTTTGATGTGGTACTTTGTCGAAAGCTTTTTGAAAATCTAAATAGATGATATCTACTGGTGATCCCTCATCTACCCACCTAGTGATGTCTTCCAAAAAACATAACATATTTGTTAAGCAATACCTCGCTTTTAAAAACCCATGTTGAGATGGGTTTATCAAGTTATGTTTAACAAGAAAATCCACCATGTGATCTTTAATTAGTCTTTCTAATAATTTGCAAATCACTGATGTTAAACTCACTGGTCTATAGTTCTCTGACTTGTTTCTCGAACCTTTTTTAAATAACGGTATAATGTTTGCCTCTTTCCATTCTAAAGGAACCACTCCCTCTTCTAATGACAAATTGAAAACTGTTGCAAGCGGTGCGCTAATTTGTTCTACAATTTCCAATAGTAGTTTGGGCGGAATCCCGTCCACTCCAGGTGATTTATTATCCTTCATAGCCCTTATTTTCTTAGCTACCATTTCCGAGATTACAACTAACTGTCCTAAATAGTCTGAATCTGCCCCCTTGAACTTAGCCTCTGGTACTGGCAGTGAACTAATATCTTCCCTGGTAAACACTGAACTAAAATACTCATTCAGGTCTTCTGCCATTAAGAATCCCTCTGATATTGTATTTCCAGCACTATCTTCTAGAGGACCGACCTTATCCTGAACTTTCTGTTTGCTTCGAATATACGCATAAAAACTTTTACTCTCATGTTTTATATTACTAGCTAATTTTGTTTCATAGCTTCTCTTTGAATTTATAATTTCAGCTGTAGCTTGATTAAGTGCTTCTTTATAAATGTTGTAGTCTTCATCATTTCCAGTACATCTATATGACTTCCACATCATTTGTTTATACTTAATTTTTCTAATGGCTTCTTTCGATAAGTGTTTCTTTTTAGACCGTTTCCCTTGTTTTTTGAAAGGTACAAATTTATCGACTATGCACTTAATTTCACTATTTAAGATATTCCAGCATTCGGTTGCTGTCTTATTCTTCAGTGTGTTATTCCAGTCTATCTTTGCTAAATATTTCCTCATGTCCTTATACCTTCCTTTGTGGAAATTTCTCTTATACTGCTTTTTACTATTCCTTTCTGATTTTACTTTGATGGTAAAATGTATCTGGTTGTGATCACTACTCCCCAGTGGCTCACATATCTTGACATTGTCAACTAATTCTTTCTGTGAGGACAAAATTAAGTCTAACACATTCTCTCCCTTGGTTGGTTCTAGCACATGTTGAGAAAGGAATCTATCTTGTACTAAAACTAAAAACTTGTGGTCCTCACTCCCCATACTCTGTAGAGATTTCCATTGTATATGCCCATGGTTAAAGTCCCCCATAATAATACAGTTCCGTTTGCTTACTTCCCTTATAGCGTTTTGTATTTTTTCATTCTCTTCAATGTTATGTTTGGACTTCGATAAACTAACTCAACTGTTAACGTTGAGTTTCCTGTAACTATGTTACACCAAACAGCTTCTTCGCAATCTGCTTCTCTTTCTAATTTTATTTCATAAGCCTGGATAGATTCTTTAATATATAAAATAACTCCACCTCCCTTTCTTCCTATTCTATCGTTCCTAAACATTACATATCCTGTTAGTCCCAATTCGGCATCTGATATATCAGTGGTGGCCCACGATTCGGTTATACCTATTATGTGAGGGTCAATATCTTCTACCATAATGTTTAGTTCACTTCTTTTGTTTACTATGCTCCTTGCATTTAAACAAATGCATTTATATCCTGATTCAGAACAGTTTTCCAGGCTGTTCTTTGCCGATTTATTTCTGCTGTCTTTATCTATGCCTCCAGTTTCAGGCTTCTCTGTGAATCCCCCCTGCGAATCTAGTTTAAATAGATGCAGCCTGTCCCACTGTCAACAGATTGCAGCAAGTTCTCTGAGAAAACTGCTGCCCCCTTTCCACTTAGATGTAGGCCATCTCTCATGTACATATCTTCCCTCCCAACAAAGTAGCCCCATAAATCTACGAATCTTGATCCCATAGCTTCTTTAAAATCAATAATGAATAACACTCTGCAGCATCATATCTTTCATTTGATACCAGAATTGTCTTTCTGTCATTACAAATGGATTAGCTATGATGCTTCAAAAATAACCGTAGTGTCGCGGATCAAGAGGCGTAACCCAGGGCATTTTAAATTATTACACACTGTACTCCATCAGCAATGGATTATTTAAAATGTAATGAAGAAGTGACTATAATATTGTTGTTTTGTATGTAATTTACGTTCTTTCTGCAATATCTAGGTACATGTTTGAAGCTGGAATACTAGTTTTCTTACGTGTTTCATCATGATATGCGGAGATCACAAGGTTATATCCCATATTATGTTATTTAAGTTTCATATTATATTATTTAAGTCTCATATTATATTATTTAAGTTTCAATTACAGCTTATACGAATACCTCAGGTCTACTTCACAGATTTCGATAAGTTAAAATGTTATTTAAGTTGGATAATGATAAATTATAAGCTTTACCTGCTTTGACCTGGTGATATTGCATACCTACCTTTGTATGTATTTACCATTAAAACGAAAACGAACAAGTGATCAAACTGTCGAACCTACTTGTATAGTTCATGTAAAGGGCTTAAAATATGGAGAACTTCAACTCATGTCTGGTATGCGTGATGCAGAGAAGAAGTTTGTAAAATTGCAGGAGATCAAAGAGAAGAGACTTTCAGAACATCCAACTTCAACCCACAGCATGGAGGGCACGTGCAAGCTCATCCCCAACACAGTGATGGAATATCCTGGCTTCCATTGGGAATGCTACAAACGTTTCATCATGAAAATGGACAGGCTGACGTCCACCTCATCACCACCACCTGATGCCTCCACACCCCAAAGTACGAGCCGCATAACTTCCACAGAAGGTGATAAAATCATCAAGTCGGACTGTATTTTCTGTGGATCAGAGGGTCGTAAGACAGTAAAAGTGAAAAGCACATGGACCAGTCAAGGCATGAGTCAGTTTGAATTTGATGAATGTAAGACTGTGGCGACGATGGCGGAAATAAAACAGGATGAGACGTCCTCACAAGAATACGATCTGTTTGCTTGTGAAGCCAAGTTCCACAAGAATTACCGCACGAACTATATGCAAAAACCAGAGAAATGGCGAAATACAGATGGAGATCGAGGCACGTGTTAACGTGTTCAACTTGATGGAAGCCCATGAAAAGGCATTTGACATAGTCTGTTGCATGGTGGAGAAGGATGTCCTGCATGTTCGGAAGATGGTGAAATTACCTGACCTGCAACAAGTGTACATATCCAGCCTAGAGAATACAGAGCATAATAATCCAGACTTCCGGAGTGAGAAATTAAAACTCAAACTTGAAACCCATGAACCCTTCAAAGGCAGGATGTCCTTCTGCAATATGGGGAAGTTCCAGTCAAGCGTAGTCTTTGTTTCACAGACTGACATCAACGCAGCCGTAAAACACGCCTTCCAGTTGGAATCAACTGATGCTATCAAGATCACTGGTACATATCTTCAACAGATTATCAAGGATGGGTTTGCTGAAGCAGCTGATCTTAAATGGCCACTAACTCCCCGTGATTGTGACAGAATTGGCACTATCGTACCAGATACACTCCAAAAATTGTTATGTGATGTCGTAACTGGGATGGCAGCTCCCACATCATCCCGCACAGAGAGACTTGTTCTGTCAATTGGTTAGGACATCTGCCGGGCAACAACCAATGGGTCGTGGAAGCTGCCAAAATACATATTCATGAGCATGTCCATGCGTCATATGTTCAAATGTGAAAAACTCGTAATTCTCCTGAATAGAATGGGACACTGTGAAAGCTACCCCTTTTCATTGGAGCTGGAGACAGCGCTAGCTGAACCTGTGATGCAGTCGTCCACTCTTTTCTCCAACCAGATTGTCAGGTCACCACCAGGACCAACGGTATTCCATTCAGAATTTTATAATTTCGAACAGCTTCTGAATGATCTCACAGGTAAAGGATATAGGATCAGTTCAAACAGCTCATGGCATCATGTTACAGGAAGTTGGCAGTGATGATCATTCTACGGAATATGGTGACTGTCCTGAGATACCATCTCAAACAAGGAAAAAGGAGAGGTCGCTGAACCTGAAGGAGTCGGCCACACTAGAGAGAAGCTGATTCTGAAAGGAGAGGCAACCAAGGGGCCACCTGATTGGAAATCATCCTTGTCCAATGGTGAAAACAAGTGTCAGTTCATCAAACTGCTTCTGAAGCTGTGGCAGAGCGATGGATACGTATCAAAACTGCATGGAAGACAAGTGACTTTCATATATCAGGAGAATGCCACTATGCTGACTGCCAATGATGGCCGGACGACAGTAACCCATGAACTGCCCCTCCTGAAGTCATCACAGGAAATTGACTCAAGAGTTATTCTCTATGTTAATTACGCGAGGAGTAGGAATTACCGATTCGGTCGTGTGAAGAGCCCTGATTCAGACATCTTCTTCGTTCTTCTGCACTATGCTGCATCAATTGGAGACATCACCATCTTGTTTGACACTAGTGTAGGAAATAAGCAAATATTGATTGATGTCAGCAGACTAGGAGTTTATCTCGGCCAAGACAAATGTACAGCTCTGATGGTTCTGTATGCTTTCAGTGGATGTGACAGCACTGGTGCTTTCCGAGGGATTGGCAAACTCAAACCAGTGAAACCTTTACTGAATATTCCTAAATACATTCATGTACTCAAGAAGCTGGGAGATACATGGGACCTACCTGAAGAAAGGATTGATGAGCTGGACAGCTTCACTTGTGCTGTGAATGGTATAGCATCAAAGGTGTCAAAAGTTGATAATTTCAGGCTAATTCGTATCAATGAGCTGTGTGCCAATGATAACCGTGTTATTCCTTCAGTTGATATTGACATGGCCAATCTACCACCATGCAATCGCAGTCTCACCCAGCATGTTAGACGAGTCAACTATCAAGTTGGCATATGGAAGAGAGCACATATTCCTGAGCCTGACGTCCCCAGGGTGAGCAGAAACCATGGCTGGAACATCTGTAATGGAAGTATTGAGCCACTCTGGTATGATGAAGATGTGCTGCCACGTGAACTGGCTGATATAGCTCAGGTAGACCCCGACCACACTGATAGTGATAACGAGTCTGACATGAACATGTCTGATGGGATGGGACTATATGCTGACAGGGACAGTGGTTATGACTGAGCATCAAAATGTAACTAATGTAATTGGTTAAGTAGCTATCAATGTTTGGCAAGTGTCCGTACATCTACCTAAATACTGTATGTATTTGCATACAATTAAGATGTGAATAACTTGTTGGCATCTAACTACATTTTGTTTTATCAATGGCTAGCATCTAAATGAATATCATACATACGTAATTCACTTTAAACTGAATTATCACATATTTTGAGATACTGGCTTTCGATTTGTCTGTGCTGTTGACATATGTCACATCTTAATTATTCACAAGTTTTGGATACTACATTAAGCTAATATACATGTACATTATATGAAATATGTAGTGCTTTGTTTTATGCATCTGAAATTAATATGGCGTAAATGTATACCTGAAAACACACACATGATCTAGACAGTTTTGACATGTATGCCATCCATATCCATGGTTATCTTCGCTTTCGCCACTTGATCCGCGACACTACGGTTATCTTTGAAGCATCATATCTTATCCATTTGTAACGACAGAAAGACAATTCTGGTATCAAATGAAAGATTATTATTTTAATCTTAAAGAAGCCATGGGATCAAGATAAATTGATATGTTTGACAAAAATAGTGATGTCATCTATGCGGTCACGAGTGAGAATGGGGTATAGTTATTCTATGCTAATTGGGGCACATGCCATAACAGTATATATCATTGAATGCTATTATAATGATCAGCAGATAAAAACCTTCAATTTGACATATTACAAGTACATATTGAGACATATATGACTATACAATGACGATTGTGGTGTGGGTGATTAAATACACGCGACGTTGATGAGAAATACGATATTTCAGGGTACCATCCAATATAGGCTGGAAATGGGTAGTGAGACCCAACTTTTTTTTGTTACCACTTGAAATCATCTTCAAGAGACCCCAAAGCTTAAAAAAACATGGGTTGGTAGAGTTGTGGGGGGGGGGTGCACGAGGGGCATATCTGGCTCATGGCCTACTATATTATTTCGGCGATATTTGGTTAATAAAAATATAATAAATTACACCAAGTAACAAAAATGTCCGTAACATAATGGGATGCCATGATAGAAGACAGTCGTGAAAGTAATATTTACCAAATGTTAGAAATTACACAACATCATTACACAAACACCATAACGCGTTCGCAGATACTCGTTGTTTGTTCAAAATGACGAAGGTCGGAGAAACTGTGAAGCTCACGTCCATCGATAGGCCTTGGGGTGATAGTATAGAATTGTCAAGTAATGTTCGTGTTGCTATTGCTACGGATTTACCAAATAAAAGGTTAGAATCTTTATATGTACATATATATATATATGTATACATATATCCCCCTTTCTTCTTGTCAGTTTTATGTTAGTCCTGTTATATCCACACCTGTCACATCGCCCTCTCTCTCTCCCGTCTCCTGCTATCTCCTCCTCAACTTCCCCGTCCATCTCTCTGAGAACTTTCTCATCATATGCTTTTCGTTCTTCACACTCCGACCTCTCCGCCTCCTTCATGGCTGCGAATCGCTATTACTTGCTTGTATATTGTCCACTGCCCTATCAGTGCTACCGCCATTTTTCAGTGGTACAACCCACGTCTTAATTTCTCACTAACTCCAATACTAACATCTACAATCACCATTTTCACGTTAGTGGTTAAGTCAGAATGCGGTCTCAAAGTGGAAGATTCTAATAAAATATCCGATATCCTGGAGGCTGACATGGCGAGAAGCTTGACCAACTAGCGCAGTTTTGCTCGATATTTATATGAATACGCCGGCACATGTATTGGTTTCAGAAGCTGAAGTACACCTGTATACGTTTGAACAATAAGTGTAACGCCATACCCTGGACCATGCAGACATGGTGTTTTATAAGATACAGCGAGAAAGCTAATTCGGCGATTACACGCTCTGACAGTATCAATATATATATATATCTCACAATGTCTTTATATGTACTTAATATGTTCGTTGTTTCAAATCAACCAACCATCCTCAACAAACGGACAACAACAAAATCAAAACAAATTGTAAACGTCTTATGTTAAAGAGCTTTCAGACACATATTTCCAGCTAGACTAAACTAAAATTTCTACAAGCTACACAATAATCGGATTTGTGTCTTAGTTCACGTCTTAACCAAAACAAAAAATAACTTTGTGTTCGCATGAAATGGAAACATGTATCAATGCGAAAACCGTTAGTTGCATGTTTATCATATTAGACTGGTTTACATACTTGAGATCAAGGCGTATAATATTCCGCATTCGCTGTACGTCAGACGTTTACCCTGTGGTGGTGTTCTCTTAAATCGCAACCGTTGACGCTGTGTATCCGAACTACCGACTGGTGCACGACAACCTGTTCTTAGTGCCGTGCATATTAGACCGTGAAGATAAGTGTACTTCATCTTTCTCGAGCCAGACGCGTGGTAGAAACATACAAACACTGGCATTTATCCGACGTAAAATATGGATGTGCGCTGATATGACATAAGGCAATTATATGTCGTCCCATTTGCTGTGTTGGTCCACTGAATCGGTGACTTGCGGAGCTTCAAAGGGCATGACAATGAAGTGTCTGCCATTACCTACCCGAGCAGTGACGACAGGTAATTACTGTTATTAGAGCTAGGTGTCTGCGTGAAGGCCCACGATGGAAACATGGAATACGAAGCGGGCAACAAATGGTTCGATTGGCCGATATGCCAAGGGTGTCTACTTATAATCGAGCCTGCTTATGTATACGATTATGTTAACGGCTTGAACCTCGAGCGCCAAACTTCCAGGGATTAATTACAACCCTTAGAATAAGGCGTACGACCTACATATTTTCAAAATACCCCATGTATTCAAGATGGATGGTGCTAGGATAAAAAATGACAGGACGTAGGCCTGAATGCTTGCACACATTGTGTAGTCGAATTGATTGCAAATGCATAATAAGGCAATTACGTGGTAACGTACGGTGAACGAAGCGGTGATTCGTCTTAAAACGGGCCAATTTTCGAACTGCCGATCCGGTATAAGACGATCGAAACACTGCCCGGTTCAAAACACTAGTATTTTCATCCTAGGTTCAAAACGCTACTATGTTGTTGAAAACACACACTTGCACTCACTCGTTTAGGACACTCACACATAATGTAGCCTTCATTTAAAAGGAACATGTATTTCACACACACACACACACACACACACACACACACACACACACACACACACACACACACACACACACACACACACACACACACACACACACACACACACACACACACACACACACACACACACACATACACACACAAATGTATTTATTTAGATCCATATACCCTATATGCATAATGAAATGTGGTTAAAGGACAGCAAAATCAAAAAGAAAGATCATAAACAAAATTATAACACAACAAGTACGATTTATAGGCCATATCATGAGAAAGAAAAAGTTAGAACATATAGTAACAACAGGATATATAGAAGGAAAAAGGTCCAGACGACGCCAGAGAATAAAAATAATAGATACTCTGTCAACATGGTGTGGAAGGAACAAAACAGATCTGCTACAAACTACAAATGACTGTGTGGTTTGGAAGGCCGTGATTGCAGTAGTATGTCGCGTGGCTTACGAGGGACCTAATGATTATGATCAAAGGAAAAGGAATTACGTCACTTCCGGGGCAAGGTCAATGTAAAATATATAGGTCAAGGTCAAATATTATGCAATTGGCAAGTACCGCTCCCTGGCAGATAGGCCTTGAACTATAAGTGGCGAACTAAATATCCGTACTGCTTCAATTCGTGACTCTAATTTTTGTCAAATGTTGTCCCCCTGGCGAATAGGTGGTGAACTATGTAGGTCAAGGTCAAGTTCAAATATTTATGTCATTTGCAAGTAGCGCCCCTGTCGGATAGGTCATAAACTATAAATAACGCCCCTGGTGGACAGTTAGCGAACTAAATACCAGCACTGATTCAATTCGTGACTCTTATTTTTTTTCAAGAATGGGGACATCTAGTCAAAATTTCATAATGCTTTTTTACTTTGAACTTGATGTTTTCCTGAATGTGTTATATCTTACGTGTGTAAAATGATGCATGGCAAGATAACTATTGTAGAAGTTCTAGGCTGGTGCATCAATTTACGTCATTAACTGAAAAATGTTGTTTGTGATGGTGGACATGAAAGTTCTTTGAATTTGACATTTTGGCACCATTCAAGAAGCTCCCCATTCATTGTAATGATATTTTGCTGATTTTTGTTTAGAATATGGACACTTTTGTAAAATTTTCCTAGTGCTTTAGTTCTTTTCAGTTTTGATTTTATGTCCACGTTTCTGCCCTCAGTCTATTTCTCGTGTTTTTCGTTTTGCAACTTTGAGTTGTATGTTGTTCCAACAGTTGACAAACGTCTTGCTGAAACATTCTTGTGATTTGTCTTGCAAGCATGGAGGGCAGAAACACGTAAAATTCCTTGTAGCCAACGTGTTATTTCCCATGCGCTTGATGCTGTGAAGCTGGCGTGTTCCTGGAACGCTCATCACAGCTGATGACGGAATTGATCTGTCAATCTGCTCTGTTGTGATCAGCGTGAAGGAACGCTTGGTGTGGCAGCATTGGTCTGAAGGAGAATCGGGCAATAGCAAAGTGTAGTTATCATAGCAGTGCTGGTGCATTGCTGCAGCACTTTGTACAATGCATTCACCCGCATGAATGTCATCATCAAATGCCCTCTTGATGACGCCTACACAAGCATCACATGCACTTTTGCCATGTCTTGAACCAAAATAACATTTCTCAATGGGAATGTTGCTGCACGCATTTGAGAGGTGAAAGAATGGGAGTTTTGATTTCTACTGAGCTGCACACCCATCTAAAAAGACAACCATCTTCTCAACCTTATCCATCACAGACAGAAGGTGGTCTGTCGTCTTGTCAAAGATCGTCTTTACCATACTGGCATCATGGCACAAGTCATCTGATAAAAATATCAGATAGTCCGTTACAGTTGCAAAGCAATTAGGGCAATTGTAATACAGCACTGTGGGATGCACGGTCACTTGACTGTAACCCCAATGGGCTGACTGCACTTCATCCTGATACTTGCAAAGAATGTTCTCTGCAAAATCACAGACAGCCACCGCCCACATCTTGGGGATTGCCGACAGGAGCGTCCTGAACTGGCCAAACTGCCACCTGAAGACGAAGAAATGTTTTGAGAATAGTTCCATCCTTTGATACTAGTTCTCTCCTCTTGCCACGATCAGATTTCACTATTTCCCAAATTTTCCATCTCACAACTCAATTGTGAAAGGATTGGATCTCTTGCAGCTTGACTTAAGCTTGCTTGGACCGCAGATTGGGTACTTCCGATCCAAACAAGACTGCTTTGGCTCCTAGCAGAGGTTTTTTTTCTGACAGTGCATCTCTTCCATTAATTGGTTCCCTCGAGTGACGATTGAGCGTGTCCACTTTGAGGTCTACATTCGTGCAGATCTCACAAAGGCACTGCCTGGAGGTCTGCTTCCTGGACGTGAGGACACTGGTGGGCAAGTGGCGGTATAGACTACGAAGGGACAACCTATGTTGAGGATGCTTTTATTGAAAGTCTTTGTGGATTCTTTTCATTCTTTTTGGGAGGATTTTTTTGCATCAAAGTCTTTTTGGACACAGATCTTTTTCCAGGCATGTTCACAGACACTTCTTGCAAAAACGAGATGGCTGCTCTACTCGCAGGTGTTTGCTTTCTTTTGTACAATTCCTTTTCAGGCCGTTTCTTAGTTGGAGAGATAATGTCAAGCATCAGTTTTCTAGTTACTAAAGCTTTTTTGTTTCGTTGTCTTTTGACTTTACCAAGTTCTTTACAGAAGGACGTTTTTAATTTTCGTGGGCAAGGGGAAACTCCTGAGTTCTTTTTGTTTGGGGTTGTCTTTGTCTTCCTGAGTAGACTAGACACTAATGCACTGTATACGGAACATTTGCTACTCTTCTGAGTGAGAAGGCGTTTTTTCATTCTGTAGATAGCCTTTTTCCGTGCTTCCTTCCCAGAAGATGGAGGGGTCACATTGACATACTGCGATGCACTATATATGTCTGCTGGATGAAGTTGTTCTGCCTCTGATGCAGGTGGCAGTGGCATAAAAACAGTCTGTTGCAGCGTCTCAACACTTAGTGGTGGTGGCAGCATCTCTACACTAGGTGGTGGCGGGGTCTCAACACGCTGTCTTGGCATCTTTTCTTTCTGAATGTAGTATGCAGTACACTTCTCTCCGTGACGTCGCTATTACTATTAATTCTGGTCGGTTGTGACGTTTTTGGTCGATTGTGACAACTAACAATTATCGGACATGACAGCAAAACTTACCCGGCCTTCTCGGCGGCGCCATTGCACGAAGCCCAACCAATGTAGTAAATCATGTGACTGCTTCAGGCCAATCACTGCTTAATCTGTGGCGCCGTAAGGGCTTTTGCATATCTGATATCGGCGATTAGTCGTTCGTGACGATCGGACATTAATTTCACGTATCAACAAAATGATCGTCTTACAGTATTTTATATTACACTAGAACGCCCGACATGTTAATTTATGAAAAAGAACTAGTTTTTGACGTGTTCTGAGATAAAACACGGGATCACCGCGCGAGCATTTGTCAACAAACATCGGCTTTTGTGTAACATGGTCGGCGGACATTAAGCGTCACAAACGACGGTCAATGTTATCGATCAAATTCACTTTATAAAAATTAGTTCTTTTTACGTAATTTCTAAGTAAGTAGATGTTCTGTTCCATGTGTTATCGAAACCATAACCGATGGTTAATGTTAGTGCTGTGAGTTTTGTTCACGGGACGTCGAAAGTGAGTCACCGTCAGTTGTCCCCTTTTCCAGATTCTCAAATTTGCGCCGTTTTCAACTTCTCCTGAGATTTTAACGCAGTTTGTTGTAACTGAATAACACCATTTTTTCATATGTATGTCTTTATTGTATTTTAAGAACATTACACACACAAAAAAACATATATTTTGTAACAAAATCATTTTTATTTGGGATGCAAACCAATCGGGGGTTCGCTCCACTACCTTTTGTCACAGGCTCATATACCTGCAATTCGTTCAACACACTGTAATATATATATAGGTCCAACAGATGACAATAGACTAGACTACGACTGAGACTATGGATGAGACAACGTACGAGACAACGGATGATATATCGCACGAGACCACGGAAGAGACATCGCATGAGACTACGGACGAGACAACAGACGAGAAAACGTATGAGATAACAGACGACAACAGACAAGACTACGACAGTGATTACGCCTGAGACAACGTACGAGACAACGGACGATACAACAGACGAGACATTTACAAATCTACCGGGCTGAAACGCTAAAATGAGGAGGAGGAGGAGGAGGAGGAGGCGGAGGCGGAGGCGGAGGGGATATATTTGCAATTCAGTCAACACCCTGTAATATGTATATATATATATATATATATATATATATGTCCAACCGATGAGATAACAGACGAAAACAGACGAGACTACAACTGAGACTATGGGTGAGACAACGTACGACACAATGGACGAAACAACAATCAAGCTTACGGAATGGATACGTACAACAAGAAGACATGCTGACTACGCTCAAGACTCTCCTAAAAGCAACTAATCCTAAGGACAGGATACGTACAACAAGAAGGCATGCTGACTACGCTCAAGACTCTCCTAAAAGCAACTAATCCTAAGGACAGGATACGTACAACAAGAAGGCATGCTGACTACGCTCAAGACTCTCCTAAAAGCAACTAATCCTAAGGACTGGATACGCACAATAAGAAGGCATGCTGACTAAGCTCAAGACTCTCCTAACAAGCAACTAATCCTAAGGACTGGATATGTATACATAACATATAATATGCTATTACACACATAAAGTATGCTATATATATATATACATGTATATATATATGTGTATATATATATATATGTATGTATATATGTATATATATATATATATATTGTTATTGTTTTATATAGTGCAACAGCCCAACAGAGTTATTCCGATATGCAGACATTATTGCACTATTTCGTTGTGGAAATTCGTTGAGTTGTACACATGGTATGTTTTATGTTTTAGTTTATAACGAATAACTCGCTTTTACTAATACATCACGTGACTAAAAGCAACCGTTAGTTCCTTAGGACAATTGCGTCGTGATATAACCGCATAAACCCGTGTGATCTATAAACTGTTTACTTTACAGGTGTAAGACGGACATCAATAAATAACGACGCTTCCACAAGTTCCGAAATAAGCGAAGAATCGGATCCTGCTTCTACTTGTCACGGGCAATGTCAACGATACCTGAACGCAATCTTCCCAGCGGGAATCGTGTCCCCTCTGGTTGGTTTACTCCAATTAACGTGGGCTGTAGTAAGTGACATATTGTTCTTTTGTTATGAATTAATTAATTACATAGGAACAAAAGTAAGAAATGTCGTAATGTTGACACGTTTAATGGATATGTCAATATCCCATATGATCTTACGTTATGTATGAACATGATTCGTGAGCATTTCATTTATAATTCGGGTTTTTTTTTATTAGTGCAATCATTATGAATGTGTTGCATATTATGGAGTATTTTTTAAAAAGTGAACAGGACTAATTGTAATGGAAAAGCTGTGTTGATCTGATTAACTGTAACATAACGTCGCGTGCGCGCGTGCGTATGTGTTTGTGTGTGTGTGGTGTGTGTTTGTGTGTGTGTGTGTGTGTGTGTGCGTGCGTGCGTGTGAGTGTGTTTGTCTATGTGTGTGCGTGCGTGTGTGTTTGTGTGTATGTGTGTGTGTATCTGCATGCGTGTGTGTCTGCGTGTGTGTATGTACTGGAAAGCATCTAACATAGGCGTTTAAATTTCTTTATTAAGGTACTGACGAATATTCCAAGATATGTATGGGACCTATTTCGATAATGATGGTAAGGCACCTAGATGATCGACCCTGTTCAACTTGACGGTACTGTGCTCGCAGTCAGTGCGAGTAGACGATATGTCATAATTAATTATGTTAATATATTGGAATGTGAAGGTGCATTGTTTTTGGATGACAAAAGAGGGGAAACTGAGTTATCTTAGAAATGTCACAAATAGCAGTTGACCTCCAGTTATTATTGACATATATGTTTGGATGTTATGTGTATACTAACATACTATAAAAAAACAATTGAAAAATTGCATATACTAACAACTAAATTGGAAAACATATATTACTACCCGCTCCAAATTTGGGCCCGTTACCGTCGCGGGCCAAGAGTAAGCGGAGAATCTTGGCACATGATAGGGCCTACTCTTGGTACGCGACACCGGGCCCCAAACGGTTTTGAAGCCTTAGCCTAGAGCTAGCAATGTCAATACAGTGTTTTGATATATTTCACACAGTAGGAGTTCAGATTGTTTGCATGTTTATGTCGATAGTATTAATGTATTTGTGCGTCTTCAGTATCATGCACACTGACGAAGCTTTTCAGACAGTGGCCAAGGTATGTGAACTGATCAACAATCTGAATCTGGGTTGTCATTTTAAATAATGCAACATTAGCCGAAGATTTGGACAACCGCCTTGCCAAAGCCACCAGCTCTCATTCGTTCGCCTGCAGAAATGTGTACATGCAAAACCACTCGCTGAGTCTGTCAACCAAGACACATAATTATTTATATAGAAGGTTGTCGTCGTCACTACCTTTCTGTATGGGGCTGAGACGTAGGTCATCTGGAGAAAGCAAGTTTAACTGCTTGAACGGTTCCCTCAGCGATGTCTGCACTCTATCATGAGAATCCATTGGTAGAACTATGTCTCCAATAAAAGGTACTGAAAATGACAAACCACCAGGGCATCGAAGTCATGTTGATGCTCAGGTAGCTCCGCTGGGCAGGCCACATCTCGCGCATGGACGACACGACACTGCTACAAGCTATATTGTATGGTGAGTTTCATCAGGGCAAGCGAGAACGAGGGGCACCCCGCAGTCGCATACAAGGACCAGCTGAAACGACAACTCACCCTGACAAATATTGACCACAAAGATGGGGAACAGCTAGCAGCAGCAGTCAGATACAACTGAACAGCGACTACCAGGTGAGCAGATCAGGACTTTGAGCATTCTAAAAGAGAAGCAGATGAGGAGGCATTGAAGATAGTATCGCCAACCATGCAATGGACATGCAGCAAAGGTTCTACGGGTTAACAACTACCGAACTGCGACAAATGGCCTTCCAAGTGGCTGAGTACAAAGGCGTCGCACACCCCTTTGATCAAACCAAAAAGATGGCTGGTCGACACTGGCTAGCTGGATTTCTTTCCAGAAACGGAACACTCTCTATTGGGGAACCGGAAGCGACGAGTATAAATCGGGCAGTGGGATTCAATAAGGCACAAGTCGAAAATTTTTTCGAGATATGGAGGTCGCTTCTTGAGGGCATTGGGCCAATAGATGGTGACAGAATCTGGAACATGGACGAGAGCGGCTTAACGGTTGTGCACAAACCTGGGAGAATCGTCGCGAAAAAGGTCAGAAACAGGTTGGAAAAGTGACGAGTGGCGAAAAGGGGAAAACTGTCACTATCATATGCAGCATGAGTGCAAGTGGGCGTTATCTCGCACCATTTATGATCTACCCGAGGAAGAAGAAGAAAATTAACGAGCACTTGCTCGTTGGCTGTCCACCTGGTACAGTGGGAGTGGTGACAGACAGTGGCTAGACAGACAGCAAAGTCTTCGTGTAATTGTTGAATCACTTTGTCGATGTGGTCAAACCGAAGCCTGCCAAAAAGGTCGTACTCTTTGTTGACGGACACATCAGCCACAAGTCGCTCGAAGCAGTGAAACTCGCCAGGGCGAATGGCGTCGAGCTCATCTCCTTTCCACCGCACACTACTCATCGACTCCAGCGGCTCGACAAGTGCTACAGACAGGCATGCGACTCTTGCTAGCAACGCTGGAAAACGAAACACCTTCTATAACATCGCGGCCCTCTTTGGAGCAGCGTACACAAGGACTTGCACGATCGACAAAGCCGTGTCAGGGTTCTCCAGTTGTGGACTGTGGCCATTCAACCTTGCAGTGTTTAGAGATGCAGATTTTGCTCCATCGTTGATGACGGACAGCGAACAGGCAGCCCCAGCAAACAGCGCCCCGCCGGCTGTAACTGCTCCTAGTGAAATTGTCGCGTCTGAGCCTCTTCCCAGGAGCGCCCATGTTGAAGCGACTAACCTCTCCGAACGCGCGACGCTGCTTGACGCAGTTGCCTCCACATCGACTGGCCGCATTACACCAATGACGCCTATAAACACGTTCATTCACGGCATATCACCACTCCCCAAGGCTGGGCCCCGGCTGAGTAAACGACGCTCTAAGTCTGCAGAACACCTCACGTCATCGCCATACAAGGATAATCTGCGAGAAAAGCATCAGCAACTGAACGAGAAGCTTGATAGGCAAGCCAATAAGCAGACATGCAAGAAATCCAACAAGCGCGACCTGCACAAGGGCAAAGAACGACCACTGTCAAGCACGTGCGTAAAGTTGGTGCGACCCCTACGAATGAAGAATACAGGTGCATCTATTGCAGTGAGCTCTATACCACGCCACCAACAGAAGATTGGCTGCAATGTCCATTGTGCCGCCAATGGTACCATGAAAAGTGTGGAAACGAGAAATCCGCATGCGACCTTTGCATGCAGTAGTCGCAGAATGGTTGACTGGAGACTATCAGTGTAGGTTAACAATCAGCAGTGAGTCAATTGTGGCTAGACTGTAGGCCTAATAGTAATTTGTTATTGTTATAATAGGCCTAATTATGTTCTATATATCGTACAATAATGTAATTATAATTTTTGACATAAATGGACTGAACAGAAGTTACCACTCCGTAATGTCATACGTAATTGTTTTCACCAGCATGCAACAATAAACGTTTAGCCTAGTCTACATTTCAGTTGGATTGCATATGCGACTGATAGCATTTGGTGACCATGACACAGGAGGTGCGCTTTGGGGAGAGGCGGTGGGGCGCTTTGGGGGCACGCGTCCCATTTTTTTATTTTTACTTTATGCAATATTCTTTTATAACAATTATGACGTTTACTGTATATATATAATTATGAATTAATGTACCCGCATATAAATCGATTTTGTGACAAATACTAATGCCTAGGCGGTGCGCTTTGGGGACTTTCCCCTACGTATCAGGCTTAATTATCGAAAATACAAATTGCATATCATATCGTTGTTGCAAGTATAGCCAAACTAGACGACCACTTTTCTGCCAGTTTCAAAAAGACTTCGCTCGAAGGAAGGCCGCGATATTGCAGCCACTGTATTAACTATGTATTCGAGTATCTTAATTTCTACATTTGCGGGATACAGTTTCGCCACAGGGATGTCATATTTGGATAGCTTATTTTTTAAAGGCGCGGTGCCGTTATTTTTACTGTTGTACGACGCATTTCTTTGACCGTGCATTCGGCGTAAACATAAAATGATACCATGCAGATGTGACGCGTTACTGCATGCCTCAATGCTGGCGAGTGCTGTAGATTCACCACATTCTGACGACAGTGTCAGTGATTATTTATGTTATAAAATAACGTTAAACGCAAAATACGCCGCCGATCTTGCAATTGTGCCAATTTTTGTATCTTTAGTAATTCAGTAACACTTATTTCGTAAGAATATTGTGATTTTGTCCATAATGCTGCAAGTCTCTTTAGGAATGAGTGGAAGAGGATGTCACCAAAATCAAAGCAAAATGTATTTTGTACCCGGGGCGGAGCGCCACCATGCGGTTTCCTTTTAAACCGTCCCTGGCAATTGTTTCGCCACCTGCCGGAAACATAAACTTTACTTCGCGGTCATGGAAATCGAACGTTGTTTTGGAGTTTATTTACTGTATTGTTTAAATCCAAAGTACAAAGGGCGTACGTATATAGGTTTCACTGTGAATCCCAACCGCCGCGTGAAGCAGCACAACACGGGAAGGCAAGCCGGCGGTGCAAAACGGACAAGCGGACGAGGACCCTGGTAAATGGGCCGGGACTGGGCGATAACTAATATAACTCATCAACCAAAATAATAGGTGACCACAGATCTTACATAGCCAATAATATAACAGACGCTTACGTTGAATAATAGCTTAGTTAAGGACCATGTTTTTAATTATGGTGTATTTGCAAATTTGAATTATGCTGTACTGAAGATGTATCAATGCCTATCTCGCTACTAAATGGGGTAAGACCATATTAAAATTTTACATAGGCGACCATTATAACGTTTCCTTCATTTCCTGCTAAATTTGACGAACAATTTTCTTGAAAATTTCACAGCATATTTAACCTCCATTGACACAAGTGCTGTGGAAAACTCGTAAAATTCTCATACCTCAGTTTTCAGAAAAATCCACCCAAACCTGACACCCCTCAATTTCGCCCCAATCTGGTGACGGATTTTGAAATATTGGTGCGTTCTGCAAAATAGCCACTATGCGAATACGCGAGCGACTAGCGTATGTTTATTGCTACCTCGTGAAAGATCTAATGTAGTAGTACATTCAGTATTCACTGGATTGACATGTGCCATGCCAAAATGCTCGAAAAAAATTCACATAAGGGGGCGCGCGATAGTGTAGTGGTTAGCACATCCGCCTGACATGCCGGCGCCCCGAGTTCGAAACCCGAACCGGGCAGGTATGGTATATTTGGTGTAAAAACCTGGCTCTCAACATTGGGGACTGTGTATCCCTCGTGACTCGGAGATCACGTTAATGTCGGTCCCGTCTCAATTTGGGACGTAAAAGAACCACTGAGGACGACAAGCACCCTGGCAGTGACCACCCTCAGTGCCAGCATAGAAAGGTCGGCTTGGCGATAATGTTCTGAAAAAGGCTGACTAGTTGAATGAGACCTCATAAGATCACTGTAACCACAATATATACAGACTAGTCAGTTAATAGAACGTTGCCGAGTGCTGGAAACAACTAGAACTAGAACTAGAACATATGACACCAAAACGGTATTTTTAAGGGCACTCTTTTGGCGGATGAATCCTTAATGTGGTCTTACCCCAAATTGCAAACTGGAGCCAGTGGAGGTCTACCGTCTAGTCTACTTCTAACTTAGTTCTAGAATCTAGTACTAACAACAACTTACAAGTCTTGAAAACATATCAATCGAAAAGTATTTAGTTTTCACAGCTTTGCCAGAAATGTTCCGTAAAAAAATGTCCCAGTCGATAAACCAAAGATTCTAATTCTAATTATTTACGTCGTAAGGAGCCACTGTTGGCTATGGTTTACGACGGGGTGGGTGCGTATGGTGTTATTGAGTGTTTGAGCCGCAGGATAGGACCTGCGACTGGACCTGCGACTCATTTAGTTTATTCCAGTCTACTATTGTCTTTACAAAGTATGAGTTTTTGAATTGGTCGGTGTGGGATGCAGGTACTATATAGCACCTGGTGTTATTGGTTGTTAGGTGTTGTACAAAGTTTGAGGATACGTGATCTGGAAAATGTTTGGGTTGGATGCGTCTTTTATTTATTTTTTGGGGCCGAAAGTATGTTTCTGCGGGGATGGCTGGGATAGATCCCTCAGCTATTTTGTACATGTATTTGAGTCGTAGATCCCGACGTCTGCTTTGTAGGGTATTGAGTTTTAGGTCTATTAATATGTTTGTCATTGATCCTTCATAGTTCATGTCTGGAGTGGTAGTCGCCGGTAATGAAGCGAGCAGCACGGTGTTGTATACGTTCTAGTTTATCTATGACCCCCTGATGGTATGGGTCCCACACTATGGCTCAGTACTCTAAAGCAGCGCGCACAAGGGCAATATATGCGGTCTGTTTGTTGTTTATAGGACAGTGTCGTATGTTACGTCTTAGGAAACCAAGTGTTGAGTTTGCTTTTTTAGTTGCTGTTGCGATGTGGGAGTGCCATTTAAGGTCGTCGGAGATAGAGATACCAAGATAGGGATTGCAGTTTACACGTTCTAGGGTGATGTTATTTAAGGTGTAGAAGTAGTCAGTTTTATGTTTTACACTGAGGATGTAGCATTTGTTTATATTGAAGTTCATACCCCAGTCCTTTGCCCATGTTTGGAGTTGTTTTAGGTCGTGTTGTAGTGCAATGTGATCGTTGAATGTTTTGATTTCTCTATATAGTAGGCAGTCATCTGCAAATAGGCGGACTTTAGATTTTACTGATGCGGGTAGGTCGTTTATATGACAGAGGAATAGTAGGGGGGCAAGTACAGTGCCTTGTGGGACGCCGGATTTGACGGGTACTTCTCTCGAGGTTTCGCCGTCTAGAACAACTTTCATAGATCTGTCAGTGAGGAAATTTTCTAGCCACTTGAACGTGGTTCCGGTTATGCCATAGTGGGATAGTTTATGGAGGAGTTTTGTGTGGGGGACTGTGTCGAAAGCCTTGCTAAAGTCTAATATTGCTATGTCTAGCTTGTATGTCTATGGTGGTTAGGAGTTGTGTTTCGCAGGAGAGGCCTGCTCTGAAGCCATGATTTAGGTGTGTTAGGATATTGTGCTCTTCTAGATAGGTCATGATGTGGCGGTAGATTATGTGTTCGAGAATTTTGCATGGGACCGATGTCAGGGAGATGGGGCGGTAGTTTTCTGGTAGGTGCTTATCTGGACTTTTAAATGTGTTGTTAGTCATTTAACCAGGCAGAAATATGCAAATTTCGACATGTTATTAATGTTTTTCTGTAGGGAGATGGTTCTCATTGTCCACGGATTCCTGAGTGAGATCTGTGCGCTACAGGTAGGATTTGATAATTTCCTTGAATTGCCCTTTGATGTGGAGTATGTGTGTTTGCGCAGTTCCCATGGTTACAGTTGCAACTGGCAAATACAACCAAAGCAGTACAGTGAAGTACAGCGAACTATTGTACATTGTGTAGGATATCAGCCAGGATTAGTGTAAACTGTAATCAACTAATACCTGTGTATTGCACGGATACCTAGATGTGCATACATGCAACCTGCCACATTTATTTTGTATCGTTTTGGATTTCGACAGATGACGAACTTTAAAATGGTACCTCACTAGTTGAAATATCTTCAGTAGATTTTTATATATTGCTAAAATTGAACCATTTGAAAACTGACGTTTTTGAAAAATGAGGTCATTTTGACTCATGTTGTCTGAGCATTGTTTTTTAATCTGTGGGTTCATAAATGCATGTGTTTTATTACTTTTCGGTGGTTTCTCAAGGAAATTAAACTGGACATTGAAAGGTAAGATTATAAGGTACATATGTATATCTGCCAAAATTACACAATTGATGGAGAATGACCTAGACAGCCATGTTTGGCTCGTATCCAGAATAGACCCATGTGACTTGATACCCAGTTCGCTGTGGTGGGTCAGCTATGGATCCTGCTGTGTGAGTCGCTGTATTGGTGTTACGTTGTTTTCCAGTTTGAGTGGGCGTGGCAGAATCCTCACAAGTCACGACGTCTCCGACACGTTGCTTCCAAGAAGAAGAAACAGACTCAGTTCGAGTACAAGTTCTCCGTCCTCACTGACATGCTACGTTGTGGCCCATGGAATCGGCAGCCTCTCACCATCCGCTGGCTCAAACAGGAGTACCAGCTCAACTTTGACCTGCTGCGCCCACCCCCCGTGCACATGGCGACCGCCTACGGGCCTGTGGTCAGTAAGACAGTGGCCACGGCACAGGAGGAGGAAGTGACCATAGCTGACCGGTATATAGTCTGTGCTGTCTGCAACTGTCCCATCCAGGTGGGTTGACTTACTTGACTTAAATGCCTGTGCAAATTTGACCGTTCACTATACTCCTGGACGTCACACCCCTCCATTTTGTCCTATCTAGAGCACACCGCTCTGCTATTAACAGCAGGAGTCCAGTGTCCTGTCTAACTTGGTCACTCCACCTCTTCCGTGGCCTTCCTCTTTTTTTGTGTCCTTTAAAGTTTTCCTTGAAGCTATTTTATGAGATTTTCATTTGGCATATATGGCAGACATGTCCAAACCACTGGGTGGGCTAACCGCACTAAACTGGCCAACCCTTCAGAACCAAAGGAAAGTCGCAAGACTTTCGGTCTCCCACAAAGCGCTACACAACTAAATCGCCGTCAGTTTCCCAAAATATCTCAATAAGTCCACTTGCCTCACCAGATCAAACAGTCGCCACCACTTCATTCTCCCATCAGTCAAAACTGACATTTTTCAGTGTAATTTCTTCCCATGCACAGGTACTGGAACTCCCTTAGTACAGAAATATCAAAAGGTAACAAAATTATAACTTTTAAAAGCAGAATAAAAAATAACTTATTAATGTAGGTATTGGAAACCATGTGATCAGCATCTAAAGAGGTAGACGTAATCTTAGCAATTAATAATTTTTTTTATCCTGATTTTAAATCATCTGATGCTGGGGTGACCATAGATTATATACTAAATGGTTCTTCTCATTAACGATGTAGATGTGTACCCTCAGTCAGGGTAATCAGAAATCTAGTAACAGGAAAAAAGTAAGGGACAAAAATGTGATGGTTTTCATCAGGAAAGTCGTTGCCATGGTATAAGTAACATGCCAGAAAACAACAGAAAGAAAGTAACACATTTTAATAAGAAATAAATGTACAGATATAAAATAACACTAAGAACATAATTACTTATTTTAAAGTATATATTAACTGAATTTCCACATCATGAACCTGTTGTTCTCTATCAACACTTCTCTACTTTTCACCATCGTTCATGTCTTTCAAAATGCCATATTCTTGCTCAGTTTTCACTTGTCTACAGTTTTCTACTTTTCAGTCAGTGTTTGCTGACCTTTATTAACATCTTCTTCCCCTTGCGGGGTGGGGTCCACTTCACTTGGTAGCTTCTTCTACTTTTCTTACGAGTTCTTTCCACCTCTTTCTCTTGTCCGCAATGGCCATCCATTCATGGCTGTTCACGCCAGCTCTCCCCAGGTCTCGTTTTATGCTGTCGTTCCATCTCAGCCTTGGTCTTCCTCTCCGTCTTCTGCCACCCTCTTTTACTTTCCACGCTCTTTTCCCCAGTCTGTCTTCACCCGTTCTATGTACATGTCCCGCCCATCTCATTCTGTTACCAGCTACTTTCCTCTTTAGGTGTTTTTTCATTCCAATCTCCTCTCTCAATTCCTTCATCTTCCTTCTATCCTCTTGAGTTACTCTACATACTGTTCTGATCCAGTTGTAGTTTCTCCTCCTGTCTCTCTGTCAGTGGCAGTGTTCCCAACCCATATATACAGGCTGGTACAACACAGGCTTCCAACACTTTTCCTTTCGGTTGTTTCTTCAGTTTTCTGTCCCACATAATGCCTTCTACCCTCTTCCATGCTGCTGCTCCTGCTTGCACCCTCCTCTATATTTCTTTACTACTCCTTCCATCCTCACACACTGCACCGCCCAGGTATACAAAACTGTTCACTTGTTTACTGGTCTTTCCGTCAACAACTACACACAGATCTACTTCCTGTTCATCTATCCACATTACTTCAGTCTTCTCCAGAGTCATTCGGAGGCTGTGTTTTCTGAAGGTGTTACCCCCGCACACCTAGAATCTCGACCAGATCTTGTCCCTCTCTGTTTCTCGTTCCATATCCATACTTTCCTAAGGTCTCCTCACTGTTCTGTCTCTTTCCTACATGTGCTTGTAGATCACCTGCCACAACCAACATTGTCTCCGGCTCTACATGCCCAATAATTTCTTCCAGGTTGTTTCGGAATGCATCCTTGTCTTCTTGAGTTCTCCCTGTCTGTGGTGCGTAGCCCGATAGTATGCACATCATCTCTACACCAACTAACATCCACACTGCAATTATCTTGCCTTTCCATCGTTCCACGCTGATGACTTCCTTGCTGTATTCCTCCTTCATAATCACTCCCACTCCATTTGTCCTTCCATCTCCCCCTGCATGCAGCATCTTAAACCCTTCTCCCAGGTCGACTGCCCGGTCCCCTTTCCACTTGGTTTCTTGTACCCCCATCACTGATAGTTGCCGCCTCTTCATTAGCTCCACCACCGCCACTCGTTTCCCCGTCATTGTTCCCACATTGAGGGTGGCAAACCGGACTTCGCATGAGAGTCGATGCCGGCTGTTCGACCCTCGGTAGCCAATCTCATAATTACTAAGTGACATAGCATATAATTGAGGTAATTTATTAAAATCAGAGTTGTCGTTCTCCTCGATCCCTAGCATGTTAGCCTGGGGTCGTAAGGTGCCCAGTTACCGCTGTGTACCACAAGGAGGTCATGCTAGAGTCTTGTCTATGGAGAGGCTATATACTCATGTCCCTTTTCGCCCCTGTGAGGGGACTAGCTGGCGGTCGCAGCTGAAAGCGGGAGCAAGAAGCGCATGCTCTACAAGCTACACTGCGACACTAGATGCGTCACACAGACCTGCGCTCACACCACGCCACACATTTATTAATATGAATGTTAATTTTTGTATAAAATTAATGATTGTATGAATACCGAGTGTATATAATTATACCTTTTAAACACACAATATTTTAACACTAAAGTATGTTTATATTATATAAAAAATTATAGTGATATAAAATAATGTGTAACTTTGTATCCGTTACTGTTTGTCTGTTACTTTCTTTCCTACAGATGTGACAGTCTGCTGTTTGTTTCAGGCCACAAGTAACACCCTGCAGTGTCTGAAGCCAGGCTGTGAGATGTGTAGTCACACCCTCTGTCTGGCTCAGGCCTTCCTTGCCGACAGTCAGGATCAGCTCCTGCCGGTGGATGGACAGTGTCCCTCCTGTCACACCCATCTCTTGTGGGGGGACCTTGTACGCTTCAAACACGGATGTTACCGCAACCTGTCTCAGGTTCTTCTACTTACACTACCTTTATGTTAGATATTGTACATATTATTATGGTCGTTTTCTTAGCATACTTATGGTCAATCTGTTAGTGTCATGGGCGGATCAAGGAGGCCTGGGAGAATTTAGGAATTTTGCGTGCCCGCAGACCTTTTATAATGGGTCAACGTGACCGTGCCCCCTAGACCCTCGGAAATGTGCCCCCGTTCAGGTTATAATGCTGAAGTTACGGTGACGCAGCAGTGAACAAATTTGAACACCACCCCACCCCCATCTTCCAATGGTAACAGTTGAGCCGAGGTATGAGAGAGCGTGAGAAAGGTGAAATTGTGACTGAAACTGACGGCATGGCAGCGACCAAATTTTTCACTATACCATTTGGTTCGGCCGCCAGTGCATGTTTTTGTGCCTCCCCCACCCTCACTTTCTGGATTCGCCAGGTCTTCCACTCAAGTGCTTGTTTCTCGTTCCTCACCAGTTTGTCTTTGGGCGAGCCACTTTCAGTTTCCCTTCTGGCATCCATGTTAAGGGTAGCTAATACTCGAAAACGTCCATATAACCAATATGCCATATCTCTGTTAATATTGAACATATCATAGCCATATTTGGAGCACTGATTAGAAAAGTGAATGGTATATGATGTGTGAAATATGGCTTTTCAAGTGAGATGGATTTTTACATCCTTGAAAATTATTCTGAGCTAACAACTGTATGTGTGATCATGCAGTTGTCAAGAATCATTAGCTAGAATACTCCTTTGTGCAATAATGTGGTTTTGGGCAAGGAAGTTTGACTGCAATGACAGTTGTGAGATGGGACTTTAGGTTTGAGCTTTTTTCATGACGTCTTGAAAAATGCTCAAACCTGAAAAACAGTCACTGAAGTCAGATATCCTTCAGGATGCAGCCCCTCTATCACACTAGAAATGTTGATTGTCATGGCACTGCTCAAGCAAATGAGACCACATTCCACATATCATGTACTATTCATTTAACTCATTAGTACTCCAAATTTGGCTCAGATATGTTCAGTACTAACAAAGATGTGGCCTATGGCCGTTTTCGAGTAGTGGTTACCCTTAAGGCCATCAGTCAGTTGCTGTCTTCATTTGTTTATGAGCACATGTCCATAGAAATAGTATTCTATAAAAGTATTCTTGTATTTCAGGGTGCTGACAGCGATGAATCATGTGACACGTGGACACAAGAGTTACAAGACTCACAGACACCATTAAATGACAGCTCCTGACAGTGATGACTCATATGATACACAGACACCAGTCACAGATGCATCAAGCATCTGCTGACAGTGATGACTCATATGATATGCAGACACAAGGGTCACAGATGCCATCAAATGACATCTGCTGACTGATGATTTATATGATACATAGACACAATAGTCACAGACACCATCAAATGACATCAGCTGACCGTGATGACTCATGTGATACATAGACACAATAGTCACAGACACCATCAAATGACATCAGCTGATAGTGATGACTCTTATGATACTTGGAAACAAGTCACATACACCATCAAATGACATCTGCTGATAGTGATGACTCATGTGATACATAGACACAATAGTCACAGACACCATCAAATGACATCAGCTGATAGTGATGACTCTTATGATACTTGGAAACAAAAGTCACAGACACCATCAAATGACATCTGCTGATAGTGATGACTCTTATGATACTTGGAAACAAAAGTCACAGACACCATCAAATGACATCTGCTGATAGTGATGACTCTTATGATACATGGAAACAAGAGTCACAGACACCATCAAATGACATCTGCTGACAGTGATGACTCTTATGATACTTGGAAACAAAAGTCACAGACACCATCAAATGACATCTGCTGATAGTGATGACTCATGTGATACGTAGACACAATAGTCACAGACACCATCAAATGACATCAGCTGACAGTGATGACTCTTATGATACTTGGAAACAAAAGTCACAGACACCATCAAATGACATCTGCTGATAGTGATGACTCATGTGATACATAGACACAATAGTCACAGACACCATCAAATGACCTCAGCTGACAGTGATGACTCTTATGATACTTGGAAACAAAAGTCACAGACACCATCAAATGACATCTGCTGATAGTGATGACTCATGTGATACATAGACACAATAGTCACAGACACCATCAAATGACATCTGCTGATAGTGATGACTCTTGTGATACATGAAAACAAGAATGTTAGTCCTTTATCGCCCTCTACTTTTGTCCTCTCAATCTTTCCCTTCGTCCCTAGATTGTCTAATGTTCTCTTCTTCAATACATGACCTAATAATTCTCCTTGTATCTTTGCTGCAGATGTTGCACCTGGTCTTCTATTAGAGTCGGCTCTTCTAAGAATGTTTTCATTATTTTCTTCTCTGCTCGCAATACTCTGCACCTTCTCAGGAACCACATCTCTTATGCTGGTCTTTTCGAATTGTATTGTTATGTACATACATTTTTATTAGTTACTGAACTTATGTTAAGTTCATCAGTATAAAGAACACTGTAATGCCTAACTATTGTGTATACGTGAGTCGATCCTGTGTATGATGCCGTTAGACGGTGTCTGTGTATAGCTTCACAGGGGAACTCAAGATTAATATATTTTATAGTTTTTATATTTTGTATCACGTTGTTTTATCAACAAAAAAGCTATTATAAAACAAAATGTTTGTTGCGATATAAAATATTCACTTCTTTCTGTGTGCACAAACAAAACTGACACAAGTACAGACAGTGGAAATTTGGACCGGAAATCAGGAAAGGGACAATTATGGAAGTGGGACCCCCAGGAAAGATGCCCCCTCAATAGGTGGGATATGGCAGGTTGAGACATAGCCACAGGGTTGGAAGGTGGAACACGTGTTTGCACATATATACTGATATTGCGAGTTAGTATTTTTCCAAAAGCCCACTTTTTTGTCATAAATACCGAAAGCTGCTTTAAGGTATTACTTTTAGCTTATTTGTAGCTGAAAATGAACGACATTGAAAGATGAGGTGTGCATTTGTTAAAATCACAGAAGTAACTGGACGTGACGTAGACAGCTATTTTTGGCTCGTGTTCAGAATACGCCTGTGTGACGTAACACTTGGTTTGTTGTCGCGGGTCACACACTGCACTGTCCCAGTGATGTCAACCACGGACCGGTTTTACTCTAGAAGTATTTAATGTTTGTATATTTGGTGAAATACATGCTAAATACAACAACTCGTAAGAACACTTCGTAAAACCAACCCGTGTGTGTGTCGGCGCATGTGCATGTGGCGCCCTCTGGCACATAATATCAAACTTAGGACTTGATTGCATAGTTTGACTTAGGTAGTCTCACTTAACTGACTCTCGCCTGGCTGCGTGACTTCGCCAGGAAGATAGTCTGGCTCAGAAGCTGCCTTTTGAATGTTATCCGCTAGATGGCAACACTGGTATGCTCATGAATTTACAAGTCATCAATTTATGAAGAAATGTGACTCATTGTCTGGATTTGCCTAATCTCGCTTAAATGACTCTTTCTGATTGTACTTTCTTTCGTTCATTTTGTCCTTGTTTGGTATTTATATCATGCTTATTCACACTTAGTCTTGTTTGTGCTCGAGCACATGCAAAACAACAATACAAAGTAGTTGATAGCCACGAGAGCTGTCACCTAGTTAATATGCAAGTTATTAAAAGGCACTAAACTACGAAAAAAAGTAATTTTTTGTGAGAGATGTTTCAGTATTAGTTTAATGTTTAACAGTTTTTATAATATACTATTATCTGATAAAAGTGTATCCTTATTTAATTTGTTATTTCATAGTTGGCCTGAGAGCTAATCATTGTCTCTATCTGAATCTGGGGTAAAGCCCATACCGGTAACATTGGCAGAGCCTTAATCTCCCAGGCAGTTGTGATGGGCAAAAAAAGTGCTGCCACCTAATGGCGCCTGGGTAATTGAAGCCAAGTTTGACCTGGAGTAAGACGACATAAACGATTCGTCCGCCATTACCCGGAGAGTTAAAGGGAATAAAAACACCTATTGCTTGAATTCATATATTATATCCTGCTATCTATTTCCATGTCCACAAAGCCAAAAAAAATCAATAAATGAGAAATTCCACATTTTATGCTGTTCATCCGGACATTTTCGAATATGTATATTTTTGGTGCGCTTTTCAGGATGCCGATTCTTTTCCGAGCACTTTGACATGGGACATGTTAGCACAGTGAATACTGAATGTACTACTGCATTAGATCTTTCACGAGGTACCAATAAATATCGCGTATTCGCACAGTGGCTATTTTGCAGAATGCACCAATATTTCAATCCATCACCACATTGGGTCGAAATAATATGGGTGTCAAATTTTGGTGGATTTTTCTGAAAAACAAGGAAGGAGAATTTTACACAGCATTGGTCTTAATGGAGGTTAAATATGCAGTGAAATTTTCAAGAAGATTCTAGAGAGAAATGAAGGAAACATTATAATGGCCGCCTACGTAAAATTGTATGTGGTCTGACACCATCCAATCAAGAAGCCAATCACCTCAAGTCGCTTACAAGCTGGCAACTTATCCCTTCTGGAGAATGGTATTTTTGCTACTGTAAAATAAAGAACCACACACATTTAATTGTATGACATTTATTAATTATTTAGCCATAATTGATACATCTTGCAAGACAGCTTTATGCCACTAATATCAAGCCAAACCATAGAATCGAACAGAACACAGCATTTCATTCAGACTTATTTACAACACGTCCAGTTATTGACACCACTGTATGGGTTAATACTGTTTATACACACTCTCACAAAGTAAAGCCACAAACCTTCAATGGTGTCTGTATATACCGGCATGTACACTCACACGAATATGCTTACCGGCATAGTTATATATGAAGGATTTTGGGGCAAAACATTATAAATCCATTTTAGGAACAAACATTAATTCCTATCCTTCCTCTGAGCATAATTTTTTTATATCAGAATATCTCATGAATACAACATCGCAGTTACTGATAGTGAGGGCAAAATGTTTTTGTTAATTTTGAAATTTCGCCCAGTCACAAATGTCTTATCTTAATCATATTTTGCCCAGAAACGACATACATCTGAAGGGTTTCAGAGATTCTTTTTTTAAGAAAACAATTTCTATGCTGGGTGCGTCTGATTACTTTATTGTAGATTCAAAATCTGAAATAATTTGTTTACTCAGAAATGTTTTTTCCGGATTGGTACTTTTCGTGTATTACCCCAAAACCCTTCCTTTATATGTTATGTACATACGTGTATATATTATACACTGATGTACACGCATTCGTATGTGTGCTTGTACATTCAAACACAGACACATTGCCTTGCACCAAACACCCCGAATATCCCACATCACAATACACTGAAACATTTGTATTAATTCGCCCACACGTGACCCATCAGCCAATAATGCCGCGACACTAACCCCAGGGTTGTAGGCAACCAACAACATCTCATGACACACCAGTGACAGTCACATGACATAGGCTGTGGAACAGTGTTTTGCCTGTCCTGTGTACAAAGGCCCTGTGACATGCACGCACAACATCTGATGCATCAATAACATCGGCCTCATTCTCTGTATAATAGAACCTTGCTTTTTCAGTCACCTCAGTAATACAGCCACCTCACAATTAAGGGGCCCTGTATGTATAGATTGCGCTATTCCACGGCAGAAGTATTTTGTCGGCCGACGCTTGGCGTCTGTGGCTATTTAGAGAACATTGTCATACAGGTGATATATTTGCCATCGTTAGTTCTCGGAAACACAAGACAAGCGTGCGTTGAATCTAGTGATTGTGTTGTTGATAAGGATGTATTCATGACATATACTGTTCCAAACTGACAACACTAAATAAATAAATCCTTATCAACAACACAATCACTAGATTCAGCACACGCTTGTCTTTGTTCCTGAGAACTAATTATGGCAAACATATCGCCTCCACCAGACTGTTCTACAATTAACCGCAGACGCCAAGCGTTGGCCGACAAAATACTTCTGCCGTGGAATAGCGCAATCTATACAGTGCCCCATTAAACAGAACCAATATTATTGATACAGTACCCCTTTACGGTCACCCTAGAATAGGCCCAATTTCTTTAACAGCTAAGAATATGAAAAAATAACCTTGCTAATATGGTCACCTCACCATTCAGGTCACTTGCCCAATCCCGAGGGTGATCTTATTTGCGAGGTTCCACTCTATTGGGACAATCACTTGTACTACGATATAAGTCTCTAGGTCATCACCAGAGGCCACCACAGTCAAACGACTGATGGTGGCACTGAACATACATGTTTACGAGAGAGAGCTGATTGAGAGGAATGTTGGGAGAGACACATGCGAGTTAGCAAGTGAAAGACTGCAGCGTTTCTGCAGAGTCCAATACAGAGAACACGCGACAGGGAGTTAGTCGACTGCGAGAGCCCAGTGTGACTGGTCATACAATGCTCTTTGTCAAATTATCACAGTAGTAGTAAGCGGTGTACCCCTTTGCCATGTGACCCTCTACCCATTGTATGTCAAGTCGCATAATAATCAAACTAAGCAATATACACACAAATATATATAGGCATATAGTACATAGGAGTATGCTGTAATCTTGTAACATTTCTATTCAACCACCACACACCAATAGCCCCACCCAGAACTTGGATGCACTTATGTTATGTCGACTGTGTTTGTGCAGTAAGCGTGTATGTGGGTATATAGTTGTGCATGTATATATGTGCAGTGTGAATTGGTACGGGTAAATGGTACGGTTAATAAATTATGAAACTGGGATATACTGCCTGATATAAAATACCACACAACACCCCAAACAATGGCGCCCTTCCAACATTTTTGACGCCCCACAGTGACTTGAAAGACTACCGACTGTTGGAAGAGTATCACAAATGTATTGGCACATCGAACTGAAATGGTGACGTCATGGTCCCTAGCTTCAACAGGGTCCTCACCCCCCAGGAAAGGTCTCCACCCTGTGGGAAGGGTTCTCACCCCAAGAAGGGTCCTTACCCCCTTGGAAAGGTCCTCACCCCCGGGAAGGGCCATCACCCCCGGGAAGGGTCCTCAACCCTGGGGAAGGGTCCTCAACCCCCCAGGAAGGTTCAGATGGGTTTGAGTCCTTCAGACTGACTTTTGGGATGGGTTGTAGCAGGAAGGCGAAACAAAATAGACCAATTTAATAAAACAATAGGTGATTTTAAAACGAAACTTTTCCTTAGAGCTGCAATTGTTTAGAGATTCAACACACATTTCCTTCCTTGTTAAGGAGCTATCACACAATGACTGTGTTACACGCAGTGTCAATGGCAACTCAACAGTTTTAGAAATTCCGGAAATTTTAAATCTACTGACAGCCATCTTGGGTTTGATCAATTTCATTCCTCCGAACTCCAAACAGTTCGAGATTAAAAAAATACTCCTTCCCTTGCAAAAATTTTGCAGCGCTGATATTCTGTGATATAAACCCTGCACAACTTCCGACAGACCCACGAGACAGATCGACAAACACGCCCCCGACCCTTGCGTTCTAAGCACCATTAATGAGCATGTGCAACACACAGACTACGCTGGGTGGACGTCGACATCTGTCACCAGGGGGCGCCTCTCCTCCTGCAACCAACCGTCGCAGTTTGGACAGTCGCCGGTCGACTGGACACCGTCCACTACCGGGCAGTCTGTGGTCAGGCCAGGGGCTCGCAGTGCCATGCAGTGACAGTCTGCGGAGAAGTCAACGGTGTCATCTACACAGTCTACAGTGGACGCGGCACCGTCCAGCAGGAAATTGTGACCATTGAACTTCATTTGTTGGTAGCATCGGTTGCACACCCGTACCGGACAGTTGAGGTGTTGCTGGGGCACGGGCGTGTAGAAGTTGGTACAATCAGCGCAGAACACCTGGCCACAGTTCCTGAAACACGCAAGTTTACAGTTCAATTCCTGGAACACACATGTCTACAGTTTACACCTGGCCACAGTTCCCGGAACACACAAATCTACAGTTCACACCTGGCCACAGTTCCTGGAACACACAAGTCTACTGTTCACACCAGGCCTCGGTTCATGGCTGGAACAAATAATTATGCAGTTTACACCTGGCCGCAGATCCTGGAAAACACAATTGTAGAGTTCAGTTCCTGGAACACACAAGTTTACAGTTCACACCTTGCCACAGTTCCTGGAACAAATAAATCTGCAGGTTACACCCGGCCGCAGATACTGAAAGGCACAATTGTAGAGATCAGTTCCTGGAACACACAAGTCTACATTTCACACCTGGCCAATTCCTGAAACACACAAGTCAATATACATTGGCCACAGTTCCGGAAACAAATAAATCTGCAGGTTACACCCGGCCGCAGATACTGAATGGCACAATTGTAGAGTTCAGTTCCTGGAACACACAAGACTACAGTTCAAACCTGGCCACATTTCCTGGAACACACAAGTCTACACACCTGGCCACAGTTCCTGGAACAAATAAATCTGCAGTTTACACCTGGCCGCAGATATTGAAAGACACAATTGTAGAGTTCAGTTCCTGGAACACGCAAGTCTACAGTTCACACCTGGCCACAGTTCCTGGAACAAATAAATCTGCAGGTTACACCCGGCCAAAGATACTGAGAGGCACAATTGTAGAGTTCAGTTCCTTGAACACACAAGTCTACAGTTCACACCTTGCCACAGTTCCTGGACTACATAAGTCTACAGTTCAGTTCCTAGATCAAAGTCTACAGTTTACACATGGTCACAGTTCCTAGAACACACAAGTCTAGAGTTCAGTTCCTGGATGGCCCAGGTGTAGTGTTACCTGCAGTGGTGCTTGCGGCGGACGATCCAGAATTGCATGTTGCAGCCGGCGCAGTGAGTGACGGCATGGTCGGGCACCCACAGTGTCATGTGGGCGTCTCTTTCGTCTACCTGCTCCCAGCTGACATCAGACGATGGGCCACTGTTCCCCTCCACCGACCCCTGCTCCCCCGGCCCGTCTCCCACCCCCTCCGCCGCCCCTGCCACGCCCTGCCAGGGGGAAACAAACTCATCTCAGTTGTATCATATGCATGTGAAAACAAATGTCAGTGTACCACAACATATCACCAAATACTCTTGTGTGCCAAATATTACCAAAGTGTCAAACAAGAGTATAGGGTGGCAAATCACTGACAGCGTCTCAGTTTTGTTTCAATAGTAAATACAGGTTGCTAGTGTGAGATTCGGCGACTTTTAGTGTACGGCGAAACTAACCAACACTACTGTACGATGGGTGTATGTGGCAATAATGGGGTTTTAACTAATATACCATACCGAGCTCCCGAGAACTAAGCATCCTGACCGATTCACCTAATCATAGAAATCTGACGGTCTAACACTTTGGGATCAAAATCTATGATCTTTGGAAGTCTGACTGCTGTTAGAAATGATGCAGAGAGGGAGCTACATGATGCTCAGCGAGCGATAAATCATTCCGTGGATGATTGATTTGTGCGAGTGAGAACGATCACTCTCCTAAGTAAATGTTGTTTTATCGGTGCAAACCTCAGTTAGTATTAATTGGTTGTGGTAAAGTTAGTGTGAGATAGAGCTAGTAATGTTATCTGTCAAGTGTTAGCTGTTGTTATCGGTATGTTTACTTATTTATTATTCATAATTAACCGTTCATTTATTATTCATAATTAACCGTTTTCTAGTATTTCACACCATTTTTTACCGTGTAATACGTAATTTAAGTTTTATTTAATCTTGAATATACTATTGTTTTCTGACACCAGTATTAGTTAATGAAGTGTAATGTAAATGTATTATTATGTTCATGTTTGATCTGAGTAAATTGTTTCCTCTCTCTCCACTCAGTCACTCGACAGAAAAGTATTAGTTAATGAAGTGTAATGTAAATGTAGTATTATGTTCATGTTTGATCTGAGTAAAGTGTTTCCTCTCTCTCTACTCAGTCACTCGACAGAAAAGTATTAGTTAATGAAGTGTAATGTAAATGTATTATTATGTTCATGTTTGATCTGAGTAAATTGTTTCCTCTCTCCACTCAGTCACTCGACAGAAAAGTAGTAGTTAATGAAGTGTAATGTAAATGTATTATTATGTTCATGTTTGATCTGAGTAAAGTGTTTCCTCTCTCTCCACTCAGTCACTCGACAGAAAAGTATTAGTTAATGAAGTGTAATGTAAATGTATTATTATGTTCATGTTTGATCTGAGTAAATTGTTTCCTCTCTCCACTCAGTCACTCGACAGAAAAGTATTAGTTAATGAAGTGTAATGTAAATGTATTATTATGTTCATGTTTGATCTGAGTAAATTGTTTCCTCTCTCCACTCAGTCACTCGACAGAAAAGTATTAGTTAATGAAGTGTAATGTATTATTATGTTCATGTTTGATCTGAGTAAATTGTTTCCTCTCTCCACTCAGTCACTCGACAGAAAAGTAGTAGTTAATGAAGTGTAATGTATTATTATGTTCATGTTTGATCTGAGTAAATTGTTTCCTCTCTCCACTCAGTCACTCGACAGAAAAGTATTAGTTAATGAAGTGTAATGTAAATGTATTATTATGTTCATGTTTGATCTGAGTAAAGTGTTTCCTCTCTCCACTCAGTCACTCGACAGAAAAGTATTAGTTAATGAAGTGTAATGTAAATGTATTATTATGTTCATGTTTGATCTGAGTAAAGTGTTTCCTCTCTCTCCACTCAGTCACTCGACAGAAAAGTATTAGTTAATGAAGTGTAATGTAAATGTATTATTAAGTTCATGTTTGATCTCGACAGAAAAGGGTCAACAACCATTAAACATCAATCGGCTACAACCGATCATGCCAACAGAAACAACAGTGTGATAGCAAAACAAGAACTGAGATGAGGGGATACAGACTAAGTCAAGTATGGGATGGCCTGCTTGCCACACCACCTGGCAAGCAGAGGAAGAACAAAGCTCTTCATCAAAACAAGACCAAACATGAACTGAGATGAGGGGATACAGACTAAGTCAAGTATGGGATGGCCTGCTTGCCACACCACCTGGCAAGCAGAGGAAGAACAAAGCTCTTCATCAAAACAAGACCAAACATGAACTGAGATGAGGGGATACAGACTAAGTCAAGTATGGGATGGCCTGCTTGCCACACCACCTGGCAAGCAGAGGAAGAACAAAGCTCTTGATCAAAACAAGACCAAACATGAACTGAGATGAGGGGATACAGACTAAGTCAAGTATGGGATGGCCTGCTTGCCACACCACCTGGCAAACAGAGGAAGAACAAAGCTCTTGATCAAAACAAGACCAAATATGAACTGAGATGAGGGGATACAGACTAAGTCAAGTATGTGATGGCCTGCTTGCCACACCACCTGGCAAGTAGAGGAAGAACAAAGCTCTTGATCAAAACAAGACCAAATATGAACTGAGATGAAGGGATACAGACTAAGTCAAGTATGTGATGGCCTGCTTGCCACACCACCTGGCAAGTAGAGGAAGAACAAAGCTCTTGATCAAAACAAGACCAAATATGAACTGAGATGAAGGGATACAGACTACATCAAGTATGGGATGGCCTGCTTGCTACACCACCTGGCAAGTAGAGGAAGAACAAAGCTCTTGATCAAAACAAGACCAAACATGAACTGAGATGAGGGGATACAGACTAAGTCAAGTATGGGATGGCCTGCTTGCCACACCACCTGGCAAACAGAGGAAGAACAAAGCTCTTGATCAAGACTGCTGACAGCGGCCGAAATGTTGAAAGTGAGTTTCCATTCTTAGTTATGAGAGTGGGTTGGACATGTGGAGAGAATGGGAGCAGAACGGTCGGCAAAGAAAGCAGATGCCCGGAGAGTGGAGGGGAAAAGAAGACGAGGAACAACTAGACTGTGATGGGAGGATTGCGTAGAGATTTGGAAGGATTGTGAGAGGAATGGAGAAAGAGAGCAAAAGACAGAGGGGAATGGAGACAGTTGGTGGAGAGAGCAGTGCAAGATCAGTGTGGAAAAAGAAAAAATATAACAGAAATTGAGGATCGGAATCGATGCCAGCCTCATCCCTGACTGACAGGGAAACAAGGGGAGATCAACATAAAGAAAGTGTGTTATAGAATGTGATACATACACAGTTGTCCCTGGTGTCGGGCGACTGGCCGGACGCATACCGCTGCAGCACGCTACGAGCGAACTGCAGCTGTCGATGAAGGTTCTGCAGCTCCATCTGGTAGCCATTCTCAATCTGAGCCAGTCTCAGCTGGACGGGGTCAGTGTAAGTGACCAGTCCATCCATGTCCAGCTGTCGACTGAGACCACTGGACAGTGTGTAGCCTGGCCACAGGTCATCCATCTGAAGCACACACAGCAAAATACAGTTACATCTGTTAAAAGGTAACAAATATGTGACACGCCCCAGTGAACCGGGTCTTAACCATTTCAGTCCTACAGCCCTGACCAGCTGTGACCACTGAATACTGCATTCCCAGTGAATATGCAAGACAATGGACTGCCTCATTTCAAGTCAAAATTTGAGCAAAAAAAATGCATTTTACGAGTAGGAATGTTATATATTTTTTGGAAAGCATGAAAATCAGCGAGTAAAATGAGCCATATCATTTTATAGTCAATCGTCATGGTAACCAGCCATCCAAGATAGCCGCCAAGATTTGAACGTTTTTGTTGTCACCGTCACTTTTGTCTCAGAATCTGTCGATAAGTTCGCCGACATCATCATTGTGTTGATCGTGAATGTCCAATAAAGATTCTTTGCTAAAACTATCAAATAATCTGTCCAAAATACATGGTGGTAAATCGCTAGTTGAAGTAATGCCATCCGCCAATGTGGCCACCACATATTTTGATAATCCATCATTAAAAACTGCAAAAATCTCCGTAAACTATTATTGAGTGATAATCCATGATGACCACTGCTGAATAGGTAATTTATTCGCCATGTCAACCGTACACAACAAGTGGCTCCACGTAGTGGATAATTATGAGTAAAAAACGATTTGAATAGCGGACATCGTCAATGCCGCTACACCGGCCTGTCGTACTGAAGCGTCACACTCCACGCGGCCGATGTAGCGGCCTGTCGTACTGAAATGGTCAAGTCACACAGGTCTATTCTGCATACCAGCCAAAAATAGCTGTCATGTTCCATCAATTTTGTGATTTTGGCCGAAATGTGTGCCATTATACTAGTCTCAACTTTTAATGGCCACTTTATTATGCATGACAAATGCAATGCAAAACTAATAAAATACCTGCATTTATGAACCCATCAATTAAAAAAACAATAGAAATATGTATCAAAATTACCTCGTTTCTCAAAACGGTGTTGTTTATGTTAGCTTCAATGTGATCAATTAATCAAAAACTACAACAAATGAGGTATCATTTTAAAGCTTGTTATCTATGGAATAAAAAAGGTACTAAACACAATTTTGCAACGTAATACCATCTTTGCTATGGCTGGTCACATATAGCCTGCTGATGTGGCGTCATCGAACGATACTTCAAAAGTGACCATCTCACTGCATCTGTCAGCATTTGAAATAAGTGCTTGCCGGAACAAGTGATTTGTTGTCCGGACAAGTAGAATGATTTGCATGGTTGTCCGATGGACAAGTGAAAATTTACAGTAAATAGTGATGTGTGCAAAATTATAACTCTCTAATTTGTGGAAATTCTAGTGAAATACGGTTCGCCAGCGATCACGCACATTGCAATTTCGTTAGCGTGTTGGCGTCTTATCTTTCCGCCGCCATCCTGTGTTGCACATCAGTTTTCCATGAAGCAGAGTGTCCGTTAACTGCGTCATCTGCACCGATCTAGCTCTGCCGTTCTTGTAGGAAACGCTAGTTCAGTTTTATTGACGGTCAACTTGCTTCCATGCATGGATCACATTGGATGAACTTAATAAATAGTATATTCGAGTATCACCTTTTATTAGAATAATTATGCAGTAGGCCAGTTAACCAATATTAACCAACCCGGACTCGGCAGTCTTCGACTTCGCGAAGTCACCAAACGTTGGTTCAGCAGATCAACAAAATATTGTCAGTGCCAGATTAATTTTCAGCTCTCCGGTGAACTTGTGGTGGTGGTTGGTGAACGGAATGTTAATAAACATCACAAGAAGTGTTGTCGTGTTTTCATCACATTTATTTTACCACAAATTGTGAGTTTACGGACACTGACTTTTTGAAATGTGGAAAACGGACAGAATTAGCATCTGTCAGACGAACATTCCCTGATTGCAGAACCTACATAATCTATGTTTTGAAATATGGTTTAATAAACATAAATTACAATTTATATATGCAATATTAAGACAAAATAACGGATGCATGACAGGATCTAAACACCTCAAATCCAAATTAATTTAAGCAAGACGCGCAGCCACCAGGACTGGCAACATGTACAGCACTGTGCCCAACCATGGTGGTCTATGGGCGACAGCAACATTACGACATCATTCGTATGATGGTATTTATTTATTTATTTGCATTAACCATTGTAAAACGCCCCAGAACAATTATTTGGATGGAGCGCTATATAAGAAATAAATTATGATTATTATTCAATCTATACATTATAACTGTAAGATGGTCCCTTGTAAATTTTATTTTGGTACACTTAACATTGTTTAAATATTGTGTTAATAATAAAGTGTTGGAAGCCTGCGTTGTACCAGCCTGTGTGGACCTGGCAGTGGACCTGGAAAGACGAATGGAATGGGAGTGATTATGAAGGAGGAATACAGCAAGGAAGTCATCAGGGTGGAACGATGGGAAGGCAGGATAATTGCAGTGTGGATGTTAGTTGGAGGAGAGATGATGTGCATACTATCGGGCTACGCACCACTGTCTGTTTTATTACTCCTCAACTAGTTTACACCTACCCATACAGCCACGAACCAATGGAATTAATTGTCACCATCTGGAGAGCACCACTCAATTCTCCCAGGTGGCAGGTACGAGAAAGACCTTTTAGAAGAGCAGAGCATATCAAACACGTAAGTCAGTCACTCTAAATAACCACTGTTGTTTTCTGGACCAGTTTGTACAAAGAGGAGATGCACCTACAAAGTTAACTGACACAACAACAGCTGACTTCTCCTACCTTGTCGGCGGGAGTCGGTGGGTTCGTGGATGACGGTGTTGAATGTAGTGGCGCGCTGTCTGAGTCGGTGCTTCCCGTCGAATCAGCACTTGAGCTGTAGGTCACGTGACCAACTGTGAGCGTGTGCAGTGCGTGATCGAGGGCAGTGGTGGCACTGACATGGGAGTCGCTGATATCACTGGTGCTGGTAAAGACATGGCAGCGACGCTGTGACAGCGTCGACGTATACTTCTCGGCCACCGACACACCACTACAGGTGTCGCCACCATGCGGCCTGTCGCCGTCAAGCGCCACGTGTTCGAGGTCGCCCGTCAGCGTATCCGTCGAACCGTGCACCATGGACACCCCATCCTGCAGGAGACTCTTGTGTATGTCACCAATTCCGTTCACCAGGGGGCACTGCAATGTCTTGTCTTCCCCTTCCCCGTTTCCGTTCACCAGACGTTCAGTTTCACCACCAGGGAGAATACTGGTTTCCGACTCGAGCAACTCGATGACGCCATGGGTGTCCAGTTTGCCGAGCAGCACCCCGGGGTCAGTGACAATGTTAGGGTCGCTGACCCTGCGCCCCGAGGCACCGTGTTCTACACTCGACGCCAAGTCACTCGAGCTGAGGTCATCACATGACCGAGTCTTTGGCAGGACGGTCTGGTCAGACTTGTCCTCGCCGGTCAACGTCAGGTCCGAGCCCGTCGACAGCACCGTCTCAGCAGTTGCCATCGGTGCCATCTCCGACAGGTAGAGGGCGTCCCAGAGCCGCAGGAAACGCAGGTAATAGGCTGGCCGCAGCACCTGAACCACAACACAGTGTTCACAGCTACACTTGAACCACAAGACAGCGTTCACAGCTACATCTGAACCACAATACAGCATTCACAGCTTCTAGTTTCTAGTTGTCTCCAGCACTCGGCCACGTTCTATTAACTGACTAGTCTGTATATATTGTGGTTACAATGTTATGATCTTATGAGGTCTCATTCAACCAGTCAGCCTTTTTCAGAACATTATCGCCAAGCCGACCTTTCTATGCTGGCACTGAGGGTGGTCACTGTCAGGGTGCTTGTCGTCCTCAGTGGTTCTTTTATGTCCTAAATTGAGACGGGACCGACATTAACGTGATCTCCGAGTCACGAGGGCTACACAGTCCCCAATGTTGAGAGCATGGTTTTTATACCAAAGATACAATACCTGCCCGGTCCGGGTATTGAACTCGGGGCGCCGGCATGTCAGGCGGATGTGCTAACCACTACACTATCGCGTGCCCCCAGCTACATCTGAACCACTACACAACCACAACACAGTGTTCACAGCTACACCTGAACCACAAGACAGCATTCACAACCACACCCAAACCACAACAGTGTTCACAGAATCGCTACATATCAGTAACTAGACCCAAGCAGCTTTAAGTTATTAAAATGTGTTTACATTTTAAAATACCACTCAAAATGGCAGCCAAAAGTGGGAACGCCGACACCGACTCACTTTACAGACTCTAGTCTCATTGTGTGCTGCTGAAACTGAATGAGTTTACCTTGTTTTTGCATTACGGGATGATAATAAAGCATATGTGACAGCTGATGATGTTTCTTTGTGTTGACTTTGAAAAGTTTAACTTTCTTTCAAGGTGTAACCTGCGAGACAATAGTGTCACGTGTTCAACATTTTTTTGCTGGCATCATGTGCCTGTCGCTAGACTTAAAATCAAACAAATGTACTTTCCACCAAGCACAGGTTGCACCAGTTTTTTTTATTGATCGTGTCCAAAACTACGCGGTGTTCCGCGGCGTTAAGCTTTTCCACAGACTTCTAAGAACAGAAAGCAAAGAGTGATAATATCTATTACACAGGGATTCCCTTCAGAAATCACATCATCGACCAAATATAGTGCAGCGTCACATGCTGTTCCAGCCTGATGCGCAGGTTATGTGTGGAACACTTTCGCGTGGTAGTGTATTTTTTTTCTGCAAGGCTGATTTGGTAAGAGGAGTTTAAAATGCAATATTTTGTTGTGAAAGTTCGGTAAATGTGTATATTCGTCCTTATTTTGAAGTTTTAGAGCTTTGATGAGTGTGAATTGAAGCCGATCTGTAGATACACGACCAAAACGCGGCGGGGGAAAACAACATTAGGTGTATCGCAGGTTATGCAGCGTCACTAACATAAACATTCATGTGCAAATTATCGCATTGTTATGTCAATATTTAATCAATTGTGTGATAAAATGAAGATGTTTACAACATTTTAAATGACATTCGCTTTGATGGCTGAGAAAATCACCGATGCATCATGAACGTGATTCGTTGGTGTCGCATGATGTGCAGGTTATATGTTCAACTTCCAGTAATGGTGTCGCATGATGTGCAGGTTATATGTTCAACTTCCAGTAATGGTGTCGCATGATGTGCAGGTTATATGTTCAACTTTCGGTAATGGTGTCGCATGATGTGCAGGTTATATGTTCAACTTCCAGTAATGGTGTCGCATGATGTGCAGGTTATATGTTCAACTTTCGGTAATGGTGTCGCATGATGTGCAGGTTATATGTTCAACTTCCAGTAATGGTGTCGCATGATGTGCAGGTTATATGTTCAACTTTTGGTAATAGTGTCGCATGAGGTGCATGTTATATGTTCAACTTCCAGTAATGTTACACTGTTGAAAATTTAATAAATTTTACTAGGTTTTTGTGCAGCTCTGCTCATTTTTGTTCAAAGTTTAGTTTTCAATCAGAAATGGTGATGACAATCAGGTGTAGTTTTTTAGAATTTGCTGTATCATTTTGTGGCAAGTTCATGTACAAAAAAATTCACAAATAAAAAAGTGAACTCCTTTAATTTCGTTATTAAAGAGATGGAAACATTTCATGATTCTTGTGTTTTAATTTCCACATGGTACTGTACTGTTCTTATAACTCGGGTCTTCACTGTCTTCTTTTTCCATGTTTTATTGCTTTGACGTCATGTGTAACGCAGGTTACACAGTAGATTAAACAAATTGTATATTCCCAAACTGAGCTCAGCATAACTTCCAGCCACACGGTTCTTTTACTTTTTAGACCATTCTCAACTCCTGATGTTATTAGTTTAGCTGAACTTGTCTTGTCTATGTTCTGACAAGATGTGTCATCAGCGTAACCTGCGCTACACTGTCACAACTTGGAACATTCCCACAACAGTACCACACTGAAGGATAAGTATGAACAAAATATATAACTACATTGATAACAAGATTTATTAACAATGACAAAGTGATACTGCATAGATAAAACTTGTCCAGGCTTATGGCAGTGATTATGGCGTCACAGTGTAATGCAAGTTACACCCCATGGATCCATCTCATTACATCCAGATTATGTAATGACCATGTAAACAAGTGATTTTTTATTTTGCAATTCATATACTACAATGTGTCTACTTTCCCAAAAGCTATAGTTCAAAACGAAACTTGCTCATTTAAATTTTGACCAGTTTTTCCCATTTCTGACACCATTACTGAAGAACAACTCATCTACACCTGAACCAGAACACAGTGTTCACAGCCACACCTGAACCAGAACACAGTGTTCACAGCTACGGGGTACACATGAATGCAAGTGCTCACAGCTACACCTGAATCAGAACAGTGTTCACAGCTACACCTGAACTACAACACAGTGTTCACAGCCACACCTGAATCAGAACAGTATTCACAGCTACACCTGAACTACAACACAGTGTTCACAGCCACACCTGAACCAGAACACAGTGTTCACAGCTACAGGGTACACATGAACGCAAGTGCTCACAGCTACACCTGAATCAGAACAGTGTTCACAGCTACATCTGAACTACAACACAGTGTTCACAGCCACACCTGAACCAGAACAGTGTTCACAGCCACATCTGAACCAAAACAGTGTTCACAGCCACACCTGAACCAGAACACAGTGTTCACAACTACACCTGAACCAGAATACAGTGTTCACAGCTACACCTGAACCAGGACAGTGTTCACAGCACCTGAACCACAACACAGTGTTCACAGCTACACCTGAACCAGAACAGTGTATACAGCTACACATGAACGCAACAGTGTTTACAGCCACACCTGAATCAGAACACAGTGTTCACAGCTACACCTAAACCAGAACAGTGTTCACAGCTACACCTGAATCAGAACAGTGTTCACAGCTACACCTAAACCAGAACAGTGTTCACAGCTACACCTGAATCAGAACACAGTGTTCACAGCTACACCTGAACACAGTGTTCACAGCTATTGTATTCACATTGTGTTCACTGCTACCGTGTTCACCACTTGATATATGAAATCAAACTGTAGCATCAGTTCAAAGCAAATCTGATGTTTTACTGGAACTGTCACGTGTCTGACTGTTGCATTTCACAAGAAAATTGTAATCATGATTACATTCATGATTATGATCTGGCAATGTAATTGAGTACAATTATCTGTGTGGCAGACTCCTATACAAACAATTCAAACATCAACATGCATGCTTGAGTGCGTGTGTTGTGTGTCTGTAGTTCCGACTCTGTCTGGTGCAAGTTTTAGCTTGTACGACTGTCTGTCCATCTCATCGTGCGTGTGTGCATATGCATGCATGTGTGTGGAGTGTGTATGTGCACAGATGTGCATGCGTGTACGTATGTGTAAGTGCATGTGTGCAGGCGTGTATGTGTGCGTGATGGTGCATGTATACGAGAATGTGTCCGCATGTGTGTATGTCTACCTGGTCAACATATGTCTGTCTACCTGGTCAGAATATATGTGACCCATCTTAATAAAATGAGTCGGATGTCGGCAAATCTGATTTTGCGTAAATGCCGTTTATGTGAACAAATCGCATATCCATCGATTTTGAGATTTCCCCTGAAAATTATTCTTTGGTATTCGTTTTATCAATTGCTACTCTAGCTACCCACTAATTAACTCTGTTTTGTGTATTTTAAAGCAATTTTTGTAGAGCTGTGCGAAGTGTTCCGCTCGATTTCCTTAAAATAACGCCGAAAATGCCAGTAATTGCGCGCGTTCGTAACTGCTAATTTTGGGACACTCCTAACATATGGGATATCACCACAAAGCTTGACGCGTCATCTTCCCATATATGGGCATACATATGCTAATAACTACATTATGTGACCTCCAGAGAGCTTGGACGACGGTAACTAAGGTTTACTTCATGAAACATAACGAAAAATTTGCATCAACTTTGACGGCTGTTTTCTGGGTTTGAAGGTTTCTACCCCACGTCTTTGTTGAGCCATAACTTCAGTTAGAATTAAGATATCTTCTTACATGTTACAGCATGTGAAAGCAGAGATTACGCTCTTTCCAACGCTACTAATAACTCAATATAAAAAAATTCTTACATGCGACTAATTTTGTTAAGATGGGTCACATATGTATGTCTACCTGGTCAGCATGTGTGTATGTCTACCTGGTCAGCATGTGTATATGTCTACCTGGTCAGCATGTGTGTATGTCTACCTGGTCAGCATGTGTGTATGTCTACCTGGTCAGCATGTGTGTATGTCTACCTGGTCAGCAAGTGTGTATGTCTACCTGGTCAGCATGTGGTATGTCTACCTGGTCAGCATATGTCTATGTCTACCTGGTCAGCAAATGACTATGTGTACCTGGTCAGCATATGTGTAGTCTATCTGGTCAGGATATGTGTATGTCTACCTGGTCAGCATGTGTGTATGCCTACCTGGTCAGCATGTGTGTATGTCTACCTGGTTGCATGTGTGTATGCCTACCTGGTCAGCATGTGTGTATGTCTACTTGGTCAGGATGTGTGTATGTATATTTGGTCAGGATGTGTGTGTGCCTACATGGTCAGCATGTGTGTATGTCTACCTGGTCAGCATGTGTGTGTGCCTACATGGTCAGCATGTGTGTGTGCCTACCTGGTCAGCATGTGTGTATGTCTACTTGGTCAGCATGTGTGTGTGTGTGCCTACATGGTCAGCATGCGTGTATGTCTACCTGGTCAGCATGTGTGTGTGCCTACCTGGTCAGCATGTGTGTGTGCCTACCTGGTCAGCATATGTGTATGTCTAGTTTTGTCTACCTGGTCAGCATGTATGTGTGCCTACATGGTCAGCATGTGTGTATGTCTACATGGTCAGCATGTGTGTATGTCTACATGGTCAGCATGTGTGTGTGCCTACATGGTCAGCATGTATGTGTGCCTACATGGTCAGCATGTATGTGTGCCTACATGGTCAGCATGTATGTGTGCCTACATGGTCAGCATGTGTGTGTGCCTACCTGGTCAGCATGTGTGTGTGCCTACCTGGTCAGCGCCGGCAGTGTAGAGGAGGTTCACAAACTTGGTTGTGTGTCCACTGAAGAGCGTCCACACAGACAGAGTGCATTCGTGCACCTTCTGTGCGGCGCGCTGCTGGGCCGTGTTACACAGGAAGGTGCCAAACAGACACGAGTACGTGTGCTGAACCAGCTTCACCTGAACATAGACATCAAGTCTAAACTCGGGATCATCATGATTTAAAGCTGTTGTCTGTTACATTACCATTTTATTTGCAGTACTTATTAATTAGTTTTGTGTACTCCTGCAAATCTTTATGTATAAAGCACTATGTTAAATTATTATTGTAATAACTAGCAAAAATGCTGATTCCCCGATAACACAAGTTATGTAAAAAGTGCCCAACTAACTGGTGGAGCTTGCAGCCACAGGAAACTAACTGGTGGAGCTTGCAGCCACAGGAAACTAACTGGTGGAGCTTGCAGCCACAGGAAACTAACTGGTGGAGCTTGCAGCCACAGGAAACTAACTGGTGGAGCTTGCAGCCACAGGAAACTAACTGGTGGAGCTTGCAGCCACAGGAAACTAACTGGTGGAGCTTGCAGCCACAGGAAACTAACTGGTGGAGCTTGCAGCCACAGGAAACTAACTGGTGGAGCTTGCAGCCACAGGAAACTAACTGGTGGAGCTTGCAGCCACAGGAAACTAACTGGTGGAGCTTGCAGCCACAGGAAACTAACTGGTGGAGCTTGCAGCCGCAGGAAACTAACTGGTGGAGCTTGCAGCCGCAGGAAACTAACTGGTGGACCTTGCAGCCACAGGAAACACACTTGACATTATGAACAGTTGATCTCCATCAAACATCTAGCATCAACCATACAACCTATAGAAATATGTACACAGTGGGAACACACATACACACACACACTCACACACACACACTCACACACCCACACACACTCACATACACACTCACACACTCACACACCCACACACACATACAGACACACATACACACACACTCACATACACACACTCACATACACAGACACACATACACACTCACACACCCACACGCACATACACACACTCACATACACACACTCACATACACACACATACCCACACACTCACACACCCACACACACTCACACACCCACACACACACTCACACACAGACACACACATACCCACACGCACACAAACATACACATACATACTAACTCACACATGCACATACACACCCACACATACACACTCACAGACACACACACCCACACACACCCACACACATACTCACTCACACACACACGCACACAGACACACTCACATCCACACGCACACACACACATACATACACACTCACACACACATACACACCCACACTCACACACCCACACGCACACAAACACACACTAACTCACACACGCACATACACACCCACAAATACACACTCACAGACACACACACCCACACACATACTCATTCACACACACACGCACACACACACTCACATCCACACGCACACACACACATACATACACACTCACACAGACTCACTCACACACATGCACACACACACACACCAAGACACGCACACACATACACACACACAATCACACACACACGCACGCACGCACATTCACTCCATCACAGTAGATGACTACTACCCACCAGGAGGGCGTTGTTGAACTGGAAGGCGGATGGGAACTGCTGGAGGAGTTGGTGGACACAGTCGAGCCACTGCAGGAACACTGGGCAACGCTCGTTGCTGTCCGACGAACATGCCCCACTCCCGCACCGGTCAGCAAACTTGTGGCCGAACTCGAGCCACTCACGTTGGATGAGCACGCAGAACCCCTGCGGACACACAGCCAGGGTCAGACACAATAAAGGGAAACACAATGCAATCGTGTAGGCCTAATCACCAAGGCTCGGGTGAATTCAAATTTTCAAAAAGGACTTGGAATTATTCAATTCCTGTCAATTAAATTCCGGAATTGGAAGATTGTCATCAAAAGGAATTGGAATTAAACAAAAAGGAATTGATCCTCATTTTCTTGATCTGGCCGAATCCTACTTTCCAGTCGGTACATAAACAGCAGACATGTCTCAGCAGCTCACAAAAACACGCCCTTTGTTTCTCTTTAAGATTAAAGGAAGGTTGTCCGATAGTCTTTATCGTAAAATCACATTGTACACTCTGTGAAGTACACATTACTGCTGTAATTCAAAAAACGGGCTAAGAGGCCACAAAGTCTTTTGGACTATGTTATGAATTTGTTATTATTAATTAAATGTTTTTTGGTGAGTCATAGTTACAGATCATTAAGAGTTATGATGGAAGTAAAGTGTTGACATGTTTAGTAGCTCTCTAGACTATAATCATGCCAGTGAAGATACACCTGGAAATAAAGTATTCGAGTAGACCATTTCGTGAATATTGTATATATTAGTTAATGTGTTATTAAAAAATAGTGTTTGATTGTATCCCAATAATCTGCTATTTAGGCCAATTTCCAGTGGTCGTAGAAACCTTGCAGGAGAGTTGGTGAGCTGTAGCAGGGTCTAGTATATTACCTCAAGGGTGCGGTAGTAGGGGTCCAGCATGAGTTGAGCAAGGGCTGCAATCTGTGGGGTTCTGTCCCAGCCGTCGGAGCAGTGCACCAACACAGGTCTCTTCTCCGTGTCGATGGCATTCACCACGACCAGGGCGGCTCGCAGCAGACCACTGATGTGATGTAACCACTTGGTCTGGTCTACGCCCGCCAGCCATCTGCCGCAAACAGGGAGGTGTGTCCTTATAGCACTGTATCATTTTTTTATTATTATAATTTTTATTATTTATTATTATTTTTACTATTTATTATTATTTTTACTATTTATTATAATTATAATTTATTATTATTTAAAATATATATGTGGAATCATATCAAAATGTTAAGAGAAAATATACATATAATGACATAATGGTAAATACATTACATCATTATTAATAATTATATATGTATGCACACAGGTGTATAATAAATAACGAAAATACATGATACAGTTTCTAAAATAATAAAATAAATAGCTGTAATGTTAAACTAAAATTAATTTTATATATATATATAATAAATACATGTTTACAAAGTGTTATAATTAAGTTTCAGATGTAAGCCAGCTTAAATAAATGCATTTAAGGAGTCTTGAGCTTAGTCAGCATGCCGTCTTGTAGTACGTATCCAGTCTTTAGGATTAGTTGCTTGTTAGGAGAGTCTTGAGCTTAGTCAGCATGTCTTCTTGTTGTACGTATCCAGTCCTTAGGATTAGTTGCTTGTTGGGAAAGTCTTGAGCTTAGTGAGCATGCCGTCTTGTTGTACGTATCCAGTCCTTAGGATTAGTTGCTTGTTGGGAAAGTCTTGAGCTTAGTGAGCATGCCGTCTTGTTGTACGTATCCAGTCCTTAGGATTAGTTGTTTGTTAGGAGAGTCTTGAGCTTAGCCAGCATGCCTTCTTGTTGTACGTATCCAGTCCTTAGGATTAATTGCTTGTTAGGAGAGTCTTGAGCTTAGTCAGCATGTCTTCTTGTTGTACGTATCCAGTCCTTAGGATTAGTTGCTTGTTAGGAGAGTCTTGAGCTTAGCCAGCATGCCTTCTTGTTGTACGTATCCAGTCCTTAGGATTAGTTGCTTGTTAGGAGAGTCTTGAGCTTAGTCAGCATGTCTTCTTGTTGTACGTATCCAGTCCTTAGGATTAGTTGTTTGTTAGGAGAGTCTTGAGCTTAGCCAGCATGCCTTCTTGTTGTACGTATCCAGTCCTTAGGATTAGTTGCTTGTTAGGAGAGTCTTGAGCTTAGTCAGCATGCCGTCTTGTTGTACGTATCCAGTCCTTAGGATTAGTTGCTTATTAGGAGAGTCTTGTTCGTCAGATTCCAAGAAGATTGGGTCGATTTCAAATATTTTCTATGGATTTGAGTAAATCTTTAAAGCATTTTTGCCACTATTGCAAAGTATGCTTGTCTAGATCTAGATTGCCACCAAAGTATGTGTGACCATACACAAGAGGTAGACACTAACATCACTGGAGAGAGTGACAACAGTGAAGCTTACCCCTGTTGGTCTGGCACTCCTGAGCACAATGTGCGTAGGGCGTAGAAACTCTTTCTGATGGAGTGGATGTTGGCCAGGCCCATGAACTGTATCTCACAGTTCATGTAATACTCTGTAGCACAGCAAACACAGTTCACGTAATACTCTGTAGCACAGCAAACACAGTTCACGTAATACTTAGTATCACAACAAACATGGTTCATGTAATACTCTGTAGCACAGCAAACACAGTTCATGTAATACTCTGTAGCACAGGAAACACAGTTCATGTAATACTCTGTAGCACAGCAAACACGGTTCACGTAATACTCTGTAGCAGAGCAAACACAGTTCACGTAATACTCTGTAGCACAGCAAACACAGTTCACGTAATACTCTGTAGCACAGCAAACACAGTTCATGTAATACTATGTAGCACAGCAAACACAGTTCATGTAATACTCTGTAGCACAGCAAACACAGTTCATGTAATACTCTGTAGCACAGCAAACACAGTTCATGTAACACTCTGTAGCACAGCAAACACAGTTCATGTAATACTCTGTAGCACAGCAAACACAGTTCATGTAATACTCTGTAGCACAGCAAACACAGTTCATGTAATACTCTGTAGCACAGCAAACACAGTTCATGTAATACTCTGTAGCACAGCAAACACAGTTCACATAATACTTAGTATCACAACAAACACAGTTCATGTAATACTTTACAGCACAGCAAACACAGTTCACGTAATACTTTGTAGCACAACAAACACCGTTCATGTAATACTTTGTAGCACAGCAAACACAGTTCATGTAATACTAAAATAGTAAAAGAAATTGTGTCTAAATGAGTTTCACAAATTTGGCAATGTATTTTAGGAGAGCTCCATAAATCTTTGAAGGGAGCGGAGATATCCTAAAACACCTTGTAGCCTGATATACAAATCACAAAAACAAGTTTCTTGAGAGGTAACTAACTATGTACAATAGTTCCATAAATATTGTCATTATCAAAACTTTGAAAACAACTCAAGCCAGAATCATTTGGATGCTGCTTCAAACTCACAACTAAAATTGCATTGCAATAACACGAGATAATTTCAATTTACAGGCGTTAAGTAGGGAGAGACACTGGATGCAAGGGATGTGGAACTGAAACAGTCTACTAAACGCAAACATAAAGGGACATAGTCTGTTTGTATACCCAGAATTAACGGGCATAGTAACTTCTAACTGGAAGTCTGTTGTGTTGACCATAGGAAAATGAGCATTGTTTAACATCAAAGGGTATAGCAGTTAACTCAGTCCGACTTGGCCGTACTGCCAATAAAGCTTGTTTTGAAACTGGATGTTTTGTTTACTATTTGAACATGCACCCGTGGTCGTGCCTTCAAACTGCGACCGTTGTTACGGGCTTACTAAACACTATTTGGTGGACTGTATACCTTACAACATAGTTAGATTAGTCTTAAGACGTAATTAATACATGAAAAACTAGGAACAGACTACGTCCTTTTAAGTAGTAAAGAAAAGAAGAGTTGCTTACCTGGGCATTCACATCCACCGCCCTTGGCTCTGTTAGCTACAGCCGCGGTGTATGAGCGCGCATCCATTATGAGCACCTTCTTCGCTGCGGGCTTAGTCAGCATGCTTGGACCACCTAGGCCAGGAAAATATGTTCACTTATAAAGTACTGTTTATTTAGACAAAAGTCCACTCAGAGGCGATTACACTACAGAGTGACTACATCAGTGCTAAAAATAATTAGTAAATGAAATTATAACAAATTAGTTTTTAAATAAGTGCATAAAATTATATATATTAAAAAAAAAGAGCCAAGTGGCCCTGAAGTCCTTTGGACTAATACGTCTATATGTGACCCCAGCTGACCAAATGAGTGATAAGTCGGAAAAATTGTAACATTGTTTTCTTACATCCTTGTAAAGGTTGGTAGGGTGCTTTACACGGTTTCAAAAATTATGACTGCTACAAAAATTGGCAGTTATGGAGCATTGAACATGGTAGGGGTCAAAAAGTGAAAATGAAGAAAACTGTTGAAGTTTTACATTATATATGCAAATGGATTGTATGGAAATATTACATGCACAACATTCAAATGTGCACACAGTATGTAATATGTATGTTATGTTGCAATGATACACTGGAAGTACAAATGTGCTGCTACAAAGACTTATCAAGTTATGCCAGATTATGCCTTTATGTGTAAAACTAAGAGGACAGATTATTTGAGAGCAAAAGGCAGATACATAATAGTAGTTTGTCAAAATGTAAACAAACTCAAAGACAGTTGCAGCTTAGCATTAGCCTGTTCTGAAATATGTTAATGACATAATGACATATTTCACATAATTATATAGGGAGCTAATGGAGAGGCCCATCATAATCCATAGCACTACAAAATGAAGTATCTGAAAGTCACACTTCATATATTGAGTGACACATCTCATGCTGTCTTTCTGGACTGTTGCAATGTCCAATAGTTTCCTATCACCACCCTCGTGTACAATATACCAAAGCTATATATTTCCAACACCACAACATATGTATTATCATTGGATAGGTAATTGAATAATCTTTCAGATGAACGCAACTTGTAGCATAAGAAAATGAAGCATACAAAAGTTACACCGCAAACAATGACATGCATTCTCAAAATGTGATTCATTCAAAAACTAGTGCTATGTAATAGTAGTTTGTCAAAATGTAAACAAACTCAAAGACATTTGCAGCTTACTGTCCACCAAGCAGTAGCAGAGCAGTTTTATAATAATAATAATCCACAAGTTAAGTGGCAGTGATCTTCCTTTTATCATTCATGTGATGTTTATTGTGAGCAGGGCAGACAAATGGTTATCATACGTAGACAGGTACAGAAAGAAACTAACATTTTCCATAAAAAGAACACGTTTGCCTATCAATGGCATGTATTTCCTATTGTTGCCGTTGCTGCCGGGCAGAAACAGTTTCTGCCCGGCATAAATCAAACAACGCTGTAGGTAACTATTAATCAAATGTTTTTTGGTGAATCATAGTTACAGATCATTAATGGTTATGATGGAAGTAAAATGTTTACATGTTTACTGTTCACTTATTGCACCACATCTTGCATTTAGAGGAATAATTATAATAGAAAATAAAATGTTGTGGCACATATTTTTAAATACATGCACCGATGAGAAACCGGGAATTACTTTTCTGTGGCCTAAGAATAACTAATTTCAGTTAACTTTCTGCTTATATAAAACAACTGCATAAAAATATATATCCATACAAGACACAGACTCCGCATGTGACAGATGTTTTGGGAAGGGGAATAGGTTTCTGTTTCTGGTACAAGGTGCTGTGTTTGTTGACCCAAGCCTCTGCCAGTGACCAATTACAGATTAGTTATACTTCCTACCACCAGCCACATTGACCCAAGACTCTACCAGTGAGCAAGTCACACTTTAACCAGCCAGCCAAAGTGAGGTGTGACAGATGTTGTGGCAAAGGGGATTAGTTGAACAAAAGGACTGGAAGCCTGCTAGAGCTACTGCTACAGTAGACCATTCAGTTAACAAATTTAGCATTTTAGGGGACATTTGGAGCCCTTAGAATAATTGAATCAAATACAGATTTCTTGTGTATAGTGGCACTACCATATAAAATGTCTATGCACAATTTGAGAAAAAGTTACTTAAGAATTTTTGAAAAAATAGGCAAAATGTGAACATTTACCAGTTTTGGGGTCCTTTTTTGGGGGGTCATTAGGGGCCCTTAGAATGATTCAATCAAATACAGATTTCTCGTGCTGTGTGGCAGTGCCCTACGGTATGTCTATGCAAAATTTGAGAAAAAGTTGCTGAACGGTTTCTGAGATACGGCAGCTAACGGCGGACGCAGAGTGATGGCAATAGTCCCTCGGACCTTCAGCCAAAGGACTAACTAGCTGAATAAAAAGTGATCAATTTAAATATTTGTTAAAACATATATGATCTTATGACTGACCATTGGGGGTGGACATCCTGTGTACTGACCGTTGGGGGTGTGGGGTGGTGAGGGCTGCCCATCGTTGAAGGTGCAGGCCGAGAGAATGGCTTGTATGATAAGTTCGTCGTAACCCTCTCGCCAGCCGAACAGGCCAATCTCCGGCTGACTGCAGCGCGCCAACACGGCCCCACTGCGGATATCCCTACAACATCAACAACACACTTACACCACTCACTCAACTAAACACAACACGGCCACACTGCGTTCGTCCCTACAACATCACACTTACACCACTCACTTGATTAAACAACACGGCCCCACTGCGGACATCACTGCAACAACATGACGTTTATACCACTCACTCGACTAAACAACACAGCCCCACTGCGGACATCCCTACAACAACAAAACACTTACACCACTCACTAGACTGAACACAACAAGGCCCCACTGCGGACATCCCTGCAACAACAAAACACTTACACCACTCACTAGACTGAACACAACAAGGCCCCACTGTGGACATCCCTACAACAACAAAACACTTACACCACTCACTAGACTGAACACAACAAGGCCCCACTGCGGACATCCTTACAACAACAAAACACTTACACCACTCACTAGACTGAACACAACAAGGCCCCACTGCGGACATCCCTACAACAAAACACTTACACCACTCACTAGACTGAACACAACATGGCCCCACTGCGGACATCCCTGCAACAACAAAACACTTACACCACTCACTACACTAAACACAACAAGGCCCCACTGCGGACATCCCTGCAACAACAAAACACTTACACCACTCACTAGACTGAACACAACAAGGCCCCACTGCGGACATCCCTACAACAACAAAACACTTACACCACTCACTAGACTGAACACAACATGGCCCCACTGCGGACATCCCTGCAACAACAAAACACTTACACCACTCACTACACTAAACACAACAAGGCCCCACTGCGGACATCCCTGCAACAACAAAACATTTACACCACTCACTAGACTGAACACAACAAGGCCCCACTGCGGACATCCCTACAGCAACAAAACACTTACACCACTCACTAGACTGAACACAACAAGGCCCCACTGCGGACATCCCTGCAACAACAAAACACTTACACCACTCACTAGACTGAACACAACAAGGCCCCACTGCGGACATCCCTACAACAACAAAACACTTACACCACTCACTAGACTGAACACAACATGGCCCCACTGCGGACATCCCTACAACAACAAAACACTTACACCACTCACTAGACTGAACACAACAAGGCCCCACTGCGGACATCCCTGCAACAACAAAACACTTACACCACTCACTAGACTAAACACAACAAGGCCTCACTTCGGACATCCCTGCAACAACAAAACAATTACCCCACTCACTAGACTAAACACAACAAGGCCCCACTGCGGACGTCCCTGCAACAACAACAACACACACCACTCACTCGACTAAACACAACAAGGCCCTACTGCGGACGTCCCTGCAACAACAACACACTTACACCACTCACTCGACTAAGCATGTGACGCGCAACACAACAAACATTTTATCTGTTTTTTTTAGTTTATTTGTTGATGCAAAGGATTTAACAAATAGTATTTCTGCAGTTTTAATTTAATAATTACATTTATTTTTGGCAAGCTAAATCAAATATACCTGCATTTAGTTTTTGCTATGCCTTACGTTTTTTTCCTAAAGAAAAATTTGGGGGCCAAAATTTCAACAAAATATCCACAACGTTCGAACGTTTCACATGTTCAGCATCCATGTTTTGGTGGTTTTATGGACTTTTTGTATATTTGAATTTAGTATACAATCTTACCTGTATATTTATGTTTTAAACTCATGACCCTTAGGACGATAACACCAATCTAAGAAAGAGGTAACAAAGTTTCTGTGGTTGGTGTGCTGGAGGCACTTTTCTGTATCCACAAAGAATAGAGTATAGGTGTATACTGTCTGACACAGCGACAGTGCCCTAGAAACAAGCCAATTTGACGTGTAATACCTCCAGACGACAGAGGGAAATCGCCGACATGCGCGGAATGCGGCAGACGTCTCGATGTATTTGTCTTCTATTGATGCAGGAACAATGTGTTCTGTCGGATAACTGTCGCACAGGCTGCAAGCAAGAAGAAACAATGTCTCTAGTACACCTTCAAGTGACAAGAGAAATAAACAAACTGTGTGGACATAGCAAACATGCACATACAGCTTGACCAATGGTCTACACTGCATGATTCATACATACTACCCATCTGATAGCACCATTCTTTAACTGATGGATCCAGTAAGTCGCAGTTTGCTAAATCACAACCAAAATTATGCCTCCATTAACCTTACCCTTTGCCAACAATGTTGATAAGTTATATAAGTGAATTACATCAGCATAGCTGCTTTTGGTGTCCATGTTTGGGCGGTTTGATGGCCATTTGGCTACGCAACAGGTCACGTGATGGATAGGACCATCTTTTGACACCACAAAACCGATAAAGTACAACCAACAGTATTATCAACTGCTTCTTTTGAATTAATAATTTGTAATATAAGTTTTGAAGATAAGCTAACCATTTTTCAGAGTTTGCCTCAGATACTAAACAATACTCCAGACCAAAAAGAATTGATTTTTTATGTTGTTTAGATATATTTTAATGTGTTTCAAGACAATTAAAAAATATGTCAAAAATCACCTTAAAATGGCATTTTATTTAATTTTGAGAAACTCCCCAAAAGAAAATTTTTTATGGTTGTAAATACAAACATGTTAGTGACATTCATATGGTTTTTTTGGTAAACAAATGCATATTAAGTTTGATACAGCTTCATAAACATTTTGCTACATTGTTGAAAGACAGCAAAAGTCCATACTGCATTTTTGGCACGACCCCTTCACCAAACATAAAACCATCCCGTGCAATTTTGGGTAAACACAAGTCGAGTTCAAATGCCAAGTTATTGCTTTGTAAGTATTGTAGTTTTTATAAAAAGTTACATTAAGTAATACTTCCTGGTTGTTACAATTATAAAGGTGTCACCAGATGCTTGTTTTTTGCTTAGAAATGTGACTTTTTTACTGGCATGTGGCTTATTTCAACACAATTTGACAGATACTTCTATTACTGAGATTTCCCGCCAAGGTGTCTCATGATATTGTGTTACGAAGGGCCATGTGTTGAACTTGTTGTGGTAGACAAGATTGATTGACACCTGCTGGGGTCAGTCACTTGTCATTGCAAATGGCGGGCTGAGGTCGGGCATTATCGGAGAATAAACAAAACTATGGCCAGTATTTGGTGATTTGACACCATGATGCATTTAGATAATTATAATACAACAGCATAGTGGCATGAGAATAACCAGACTATATGATCTGCATTCATGGTGAACGAATTTATGTTTGAACTGGGCTGACGCACACATGATTGTCACTATGGAAACATTGTCAGTTTCCAAGAATCTGAAAAGGGACTTTCTACAGACAAATTAAAAATACTAGTTTTAAAGGAATGATTGGTGACATATGGTGATAGTGCCATGGTTTTTTAATAGTACACATGTCCATACTGACACCTACTAATGTTCTGTGAAGAAAAAAATAAAGAAATCAACTGACATGATAGCCAGCCCAGCTACCTTAATAACCATCCTTGAAAACCAAGTGAAAAAGTAACTGCAAAGAGATTCAACAAATGGACTTGATTGGAGTTTTCAGCCATTTATGTCCACAATTTATTTTGGGCTTCTAAGTCTGGTAAATGCATCTCTGTTGCTTAGAAGGGAAAAAGCCAAAACAATAGTGTCATTGACCTCAAAAGTTATTGCTTAGAATGAACACAAGTGTCTCAATTTTTGTACGTTACAGAGCACATACCCATACTCCTCATTCACATACCCATACTCCTCATTCACATACCCATACTCCTCATTCACGTACCAATACTCCTCATTCACGTACCCATACTCTTCATTCACGTACCAATACTCCTCATTCACATACCCATACTCCTCATTCACGTACCCATACTCCTCATTCACATACCCATACTCCTCCTTCACATACCCATACTCCTCATTCACATACCCATACTCCTCATTCACGTACCCGTACTCTTCATTCACATACCAATACTCCTCATTCACATACCCATACTCCTCATTCACGTACCCATACTCCTCATTCACATACCCATACTCCTCATTCACATACCCATACTCCTCATTCACATACCCATACTCCTCATTCACGTACCCGTACTCTTCATTCACGTACCAATACTCCTCATTCACGTACCCATACTCTTCATTCACGTACCCGTACTCCTCATTCACGTACCTGTACTCCTCTTTCACATACCCGTACTCCTTATTCACGTACCCGTACTCCTCATTCACGTACCCGTACTTCTCATTCACGTAACCGTACTCCTCATTCACGTACGCGTACTCCTCATTCACGTACGCGTACACCTCATTCACGTACGCGTACTCCTCATTCATGTACCCGTACTTCTCATTCACGTACCCGTACTCCTCATTCACGTACCCGTACTCCTCATTCACGTAACCGTACTCCTCATTCACGTACCCGTACTCCTCATTCACGTACGCGTACTCCTCATTCACGTACCCGTACTCCTCATTCACGTACCCGTACTCCTCATTCACGTACCCGTACTCCTCATTCACGTACCCGTACGCCTCATTCACGTACGCGTACTCCTCATTCACGTACCCGTCCTCCTCATTCACGTACCCGTACTCCTCATTCACGTACCCGTACTCCTCATTCACGTAACCGTACTCCTCATTCACGTACCCGTACTCCTCATTCACGTACGCGTACTCCTCATTCACGTACCCGTACTCCTCATTCACGTACCCGTACTCCTCATTCACGTACCCGTACTCCTCATTCACGTACCCGTACGCCTCATTCACGTACGCGTACTCCTCATTCACGTACCCGTCCTCCTCATTCACGTACCCGTACTCCTCATTCACGTACCCGTACTCCTCATTCACGTACCCGTACTCCTCATTCACGTACCCGTACTCCTCATTCACGTACCCGTACTCCTCATTCACGTACCCGTACTCCTCATTCACGTACGCGTACTCCTCATTCACGTATGTGTACTCCTCATTCACGTACGTGTACTCCTCATTCACGTACCCATACTCCTCATTCATGTACCCGTACTCCTCATTCACTTAACCTTACTCCTCATTCACGTACCCGTACTCCTCATTCACGTACCCGTACTCTTCATTCACGTACCTATACTCCTCTATTTACGTACCCGTACTCCTCATTCACGTAAGATATTCGCCAGGCTTTCTTCAGGTCAAAGCCCATCCGTTCCACCTCCCTACCGAAGCTGTATTTTACGGCATCAGCTGAAAACAGAAACCAGGAAAACTGTAGGTATTCTGACATGTAAGGCCATACATTATTAAGCAATGTAAACCATGCACCGATCAGTAGGTGTGGCTTACATAACTTGGAACAACCGGAGAAAACACTACCGGTAGTAATCAATGTCTGATCAAAGCATTGAGAAATAGGATAACATACATACTGTAAAAACTATTCGGACATCTAAAAAAAAAAAATTCTCAGCTGTCCAAAAACATATAGTATTAGGAACAAAGAAAGCTTATTCAAACAGGTGATATGTATGTACATTCATATAGGTCCCACTGGATCAAATGATACAGTGTATACACTGCCTATACAGCCTGCTCGGCATCTCTCACACACCCGACCGGGAAGCAAATCAAGCCACTGGGAGCAAGATCCAGTGGGTTAGAGACAGAGACCACTACTCTGTGAGTCCACGACAGGTTACACATTTACCCCCCTGTGTGGGATCTTTTACTTAGACACCAGATAGAAAGGACCAGCGGCTTTTAGTGTCTCTTCCGAAAGACACAGGCAATGTGAGGTGAACGAAATTGCCTAAGTCTTGAAACAGTGACAGGGGGAATTAAAAAACCTTTATTGTCCATAGAATGGTTTACATAGTATGGAAATGTTCCTTTGAGCTCACACATTGTTAGGACATATACGCATATAAACATTACGGGTATATACACGAGATATGTTTGGAAGTACAGTGCATTCAGTTTCAATCTCCAGCATATACGCACATACACACAATTGCACATTAGACATTGACATGGTATACAACCGTAAGTTCAGTCCTTAGAATTCAGTATGTTTATGGCTGAAGGAACAAAAGATTTCTTGTAACAGTTTTTCTGAGCAATGGGCATTCTGAGCCGTTGCCCAGAATTGAACCACCATCCCCACAATCAACAGTCCGGCGCACTACCGCTCCCCACTGCTCCCAACCGCTCCCCACTGCTCCCCACTGCTCCCCACCGCTCCCCACTAGATGATGTTCGATACGTACATGGCTTGCAGTGACAGAGGAGGCCACTAGGGGGTTCATCACAGCTGTCTGTCATCCAGGCGTGGTGTGCGAAGGCGAACACTTTATGAGGCTTGTTCACCGGCTGTAGACTCTCACACAACTGTCTGTGTAGGTCCAGACACGCTTCGTTCGTCTCAAATGTACATCTGATACAAGACAACATACATGACACTCTGACCATCTTGCACCATCCTCAACCTTCCAAAGTTGTCATCCTGAAATGTGTCAGATTTGGGTTACACGTAAACAACATGAGACAGGAAAATTTTAATACAACCTGAACCAGAATCGCAAAACATACCTTTTACGGCCATATCTTCTTTTAAAACTTTTATTAAAACTTATAAACCTTACCTTGGTAGTTAGGGTAACAAGTCAACATGTTGATAGCCTTATGTTATACAGTTATAGTACACAGAAGTGGGCTATACATCGCCACTTTTGCCCTTTATTCTGAATTCGGTTTCAGGTTGACCCAACATTACTTTAATAGCACATCACAGTTAATATTAGGTAGGTTAGTTTTTTAATATAGGAATGAAGCTGAAATTAGACAAACTGTGTAACTGCAGCTCAGCAACTTAAAATTCACATTATTTATTGTTGAAAATGCATAACATCCCAGTCAGCCTGGGGTAATAGTAATATGTAACAGTAATAGTAATGATTACAAATATTGACGTAATAGTAATAGGTTGAGCAAAACCTCAATGTAATAGTAATAGGAAGATGTCTTCTAGTCTTACCTTACAGAGCAGGCATCCTTGCAGTAGAGATGTAAGAAGACAGATGTATATTCTATGTCCTACCTTACAGAGCAGGCATCCTTGCAGTAGAGATGTAAGAAGACAGATGTATATTCTATGTCTTACCTTACAGAGCAGGCATCCTTGCAGTAGAGATGTAAGAAGACAGATGTATATTCTATGTCCTACCTTACAGAGCAGGCATCCTTGCGGTAGAGATGTAAGAAGACAGATGTATATTCTATGTCCTACCTTACAGAGCAGGCATCCTTGCAGTAGAGATGTAAGAAGACAGATGTATATTCTATGTCCTACCTTACAGAGTGGGCATCCTTGCAGTAGAGATGTAAGAAGACAGATGTATATTCTATGTCCTACCTTACAGAGCAGGCATCCTTGCAGTAGAGATGTAAGAAGACAGATGTATATTCTATGTCCTACCTTACAGAGCGGGCATCCTTGCAGTAGAGATGTAAGAAGACAGATGTATATTCTATGTCCTACCTTACAGAGCAGGCATCCTTGCGGTAGAGATGTAAGAAGACAGATGTATATTCTATGTCCTACCTTACAGAGCAGGCATCCTTGCAGTAGAGATGTAAGAAGACAGATGTATATTCTATGTCCTACCTTACAGAGCGGGCATCCTTGCGGTAGAGATGTAAGAAGACAGATGTATATTCTATGTCTTACCTTACAGAGCAGGCATCCTTGCAGTAGAGATGTAAGAAGACAGATGTATATTCTATGTCCTACCTTACAGAGCAGGCATCCTTGCGGTAGAGATGTAAGAAGACAGATGTATATTCTATGTCCTACCTTACAGAGCGGGCATCCTTGCAGTAGAGATGTAAGAAGACAGATGTATATTCTATGTCCTACCTTACAGAGCAGGCATCCTTGCGGTAGAGATGTAAGAAGACAGATGTATATTCTATGTCCTACCTTACAGAGCAGGCATCCTTGCAGTAGAGATGTAAGAAGACAGATGTATATTCTATGTCCTACCTTACAGAGCGGGCATCCTTGCGGTAGAGATGTAAGAAGACAGATGTATATTCTATGTCTTACCTTACAGAGCAGGCATCCTTGCAGTAGAGATGTAAGAAGACAGATGTATATTCTATGTCCTACCTTACAGAGCGGGCATCCTTGCAGTAGAGATGTAAGAAGACAGATGTATATTCTATGTCCTACCTTACAGAGCGGGCATCCTTGCGGTAGAGATGTAAGAAGACAGATGTATATTCTATGTCCTACCTTACAGAGCAGGCATCCTTGCAGTAGAGATGTAAGAAGACAGATGTATATTCTATGTCCTACCTTACAGAGCGGGCATCCTTGCAGTAGAGATGTAAGAAGACAGATGTATATTCTATGTCCTACCTTACAGAGCGGGCATCCTTGCAGTAGAGATGTAAGAAGACAGATGTATATTCTATGTCCTACCTTACAGAGCAGGCATCCTTGCAGTAGAGATGTAAGAAGACAGATGTATATTCTATGTCCTACCTTACAGAGCGGGCATCCTTGCAGTAGAGATGTAAGAAGACAGATGTATATTCTATGTCCTACCTTACAGAGCGGGCATCCTTGCAGTAGAGATGTAAGAAGACAGATGTATATTCTATGTCCTACCTTACAGAGCAGGCATCCTTGCAGTAGAGATGTAAGAAGACAGATGTATATTCTATGTCCTACCTTACAGAGCGGGCATCCTTGCAGTAGAGATGTAAGAAGACAGATGTATATTCTATGTCCTACCTTACAGAGCGGGCATCCTTGCAGTAGAGATGTAAGAAGACAGATGTATATTCTATGTCCTACCTTACAGAGCGGGCATCCTTGCAGTAGAGATGTAAGAAGACAGATGTATATTCTATGTCCTACCTTACAGAGCGGGCATCCTTGCAGTAGAGATGTAAGATGACAGATGTATATTCTATGTCCTACCTTACAGAGCGGGCATCCTTGCAGTAGAGATGTAAGAAGACAGATGTATATTCTATGTCCTACCTTACAGAGCAGGCATCCTTGCGGTAGAGATGTAAGAAGACAGATGTATATTCTATGTCCTACCTTACAGAGCAGGCATCCTTGCGGTAGAGATGTAAGAAGACAGATGTATATTCTATGTCCTACCTTACAGAGCGGGCATCCTTGCAGTAGAGATGTAAGAAGACAGATGTATATTCTATGTCTTACCTTACAGAGCGGGCATCCTTGCAGTAGAGATGTAAGAAGACAGATGTATATTCTATGTCCTACCTTACAGAGCGGGCATCCTTGCAGTAGAGATGTAAGATGACAGATGTATATTCTATGTCCTACCTTACAGAGCGGGCATCCTTGCAGTAGAGGTGTAAGAAGACAGATGTATATTCTATGTCCTACCTTACAGAGCGGGCATCCTTGCAGTAGAGATGTAAGAAGACAGATGTATATTCTATGTCCTACCTTACAGAGCGGGCATCCTTGCAGTAGAGATGTAAGAAGACAGATGTATATTCTATGTCTTACCTTACAGAGCGGGCATCCTTGCAGTAGAGATGTAAGAAGACAGATGTATATTCTATGTCCTACCTTACAGAGCGGACATCCTTGCAGTACAGATGTAAGAAGACAGATGTATATTCTATGTCCTACCTTACAGAGCAGGCATCCTTGCAGTAGAGATGTAAGAAGACAGATGTATATTCTATGTCTTACCTTACAGAGCAGGCATCCTTGCAGTAGAGATGTAAGAAGACAGATGTATATTCTATGTCTTACCTTACAGAGCAGGCATCCTTGCAGTAGAGATGTAAGAAGACAGATGTATATTCTATGTCCTACCTTACAGAGCAGGCATCCTTGCGGTAGAGATGTAAGAAGACAGATGTATATTCTATGTCCTACCTTACAGAGCGGGCATCCTTGCAGTAGAGATGTAAGAAGACAGATGTATATTCTATGTCTTACCTTACAGAGCGGGCATCCTTGCAGTAGAGATGTAAGAAGACAGATGTATATTCTATGTCCTACCTTACAGAGTGGGCATCCTTGCAGTAGAGATGTAAGATGACAGATGTATATTCTATGTCCTACCTTACAGAGCGGGCATCCTTGCAGTAGAGATGTAAGAAGACAGATGTATATTCTATGTCCTACATTACAGAGCAGGCATCCTTGCGGTAGAGATGTAAGAAGACAGATGTATATTCTATGTCCTACCTTACAGAGCGGGCATCCTTGCAGTAGAGATGTAAGAAGAAAGATGTATATTCTATGTCTTACCTTACAGAGCGGGCATCCTTGCAGTAGAGATGTAAGAAGACAGATGTATATTCTATGTCCTACCTTACAGAGCGGGCATCCTTGCAGTAGAGATGTAAGATGACAGATGTATATTCTATGTCCTACCTTACAGAGCGGGCATCCTTGCAGTAGAGGTGTAAGAAGACAGATGTATATTCTATGTCCTACCTTACAGAGCGGGCATCCTTGCAGTAGAGATGTAAGAAGACAGATGTATATTCTATGTCCTACCTTACAGAGCGGGCATCCTTGCAGTAGAGATGTAAGAAGACAGATGTATATTCTATGTCTTACCTTACAGAGCGGGCATCCTTGCAGTAGAGATGTAAGAAGACAGATGTATATTCTATGTCCTACCTTACAGAGTGGGCATCCTTGCAGTAGAGATGTAAGATGACAGATGTATATTCTATGTCCTACCTTACAGAGCGGGCATCCTTGAAGTAGAGATGTAAGAAGACACATGTATATTCTATGTCCTACCTTACAGAGCAGGCATCCTTGCGGTGGAGATGTAAGAAGACAGATGTATATTCTATGTCCTACCTTACAGAGCGGGCATCCTTGCAGTAGAGATGTAAGAAGACAGATGTATATTCTATGTCCTACCTTACAGAGCGGGCATCCTTGCAGTAGAGATGTAAGAAGACAGATGTATATTCTATGTCCTACCTTACAGAGCGGGCATCCTTGCAGTAGAGATGTAAGAAGACAGATGTATATTCTATGTCTTACCTTACAGAGCAGGCATCCTTGCAGTAGAGATGTAAGAAGACAGATGTATATTCTATGTCCTACCTTACAGAGCAGGCATCCTTGCGGTGGAGATGTAAGAAGACAGATGTATATTCTATGTCATACCTTACAGAGCGGGCATCCTTGCAGTAGAGATGTAAGAAGACAGATGTATATTCTATGTCCTACCTTACAGAGCAGGCATCCTTGCAGTAGAGATGTAAGAAGACAGATGTATATTCTATGTCCTACCTTACAGAGCAGGCATCCTTGCAGTAGAGATGTAAGAAGACAGATGTATATTCTATGTCTTACCTTACAGAGCGGGCATCCTTGCGGTGGAGATGTAAGAAGACAGATGTATATTCTATGTCCTACCTTACAGAGCAGGCATCCTTGCAGTAGAGATGTAAGAAGACAGATGTATATTCTATGTCCTACCTTACAGAGCAGGCATCCTTGCAGTAGAGATGTAAGAAGACAGATGTATATTCTATGTCCTACCTTACAGAGCGGGCATCCTTGCAGTACAGATGTAAGAAGACAGATGTATATTCTATGTCCTACCTTACAGAGCGGGCATCCTTGCAGTAGAGATGTAAGAAGACAGATGTATATTCTATGTCCTACCTTACAGAGCGGGCATCCTTGCAGTAGAGATGTAAGAAGACAGATGTATATTCTATGTCTTACCTTACAGAGCAGGCATCCTTGCAGTAGAGATGTAAGAAGACAGATGTATATTCTATGTCCTACCTTACAGAGCAGGCATCCTTGCGGTGGAGATGTAAGAAGACAGATGTATATTCTATGTCCTACCTTACAGAGCGGGCATCCTTGCAGTAGAGATGTAAGAAGACAGATGTATATTCTATGTCCTACCTTACAGAGCAGGCATCCTTGCAGTAGATATGTAAGAAGACAGATGTATATTCTATGTCCTACCTTACAGAGCAGGCATCCTTGCAGTGGAGATGTAAGAAGACAGATGTATATTCTATGTCTTACCTTACAGAGCGGGCATCCTTGCGGTGGAGATGTAAGAAGACAGATGTATATTCTATGTCCTACCTTACAGAGCAGGCATCCTTGCATTAGAGATGTAAGAAGACAGATGTATATTCTATGTCCTACCTTACAGAGCGGGCATCCTTGCAGTAGAGATGTAAGAAGACAGATGTATATTCTATGTCCTACCTTACAGAGCGGGCATCCTTGCAGTAGAGATGTAAGAAGACAGATGTATATTCTATGTCCTACCTTACAGAGCGGGCATCCTTGCAGTAGAGATGTAAGACGACAGATGTATATTCTATGTCCTACCTTACAGAGCGGGCATCCTTGCAGTAGAGATGTAAGAAGACAGATGTATATTCTATGTCCTACCTTACAGAGCGGGCATCCTTGCAGTAGAGATGTATGAAGAAGATATCTCGACACTCAACCGACTCAATCAGACCGAGAGGTAGACTGATGAAGGAGTTCGCGTATCTGATGAAGAGTCGATAGTTGGTGAGGACGATCACGCCCTCTGATGTCTCATCCAGGTAACTCACACCCTCCCCTTCCACTAGAGGGAAGGGCAGTTGTCTGTCGTCCTTGACAGCATCAGGGCGAGGGTAGAGTTCACTCGCATGGATGTGTTCCAGACTCTCGCACTCTCCATTGGTAGAATACTGCAGCAGAAATATTAACATTTGTATGTATGTACATTCACATAGGACCGAGTTGGTCCAATGATACGGTGTATGTACATTCACATAGGACCGAGTGGGTCCAATGATACATTGTATGTACATTCACATAGGACCGAGTGGGTCCAATGATACAGTGTATGTACATTCACATAGGACCGAGTGGGTCCAATGATACAGTGTACGTACATTCACATAGGACCGAGTGGGTCCAATGATACAGTGTATGTACATTCACATAGGACCGAGTGGGTCCAATGATACGGTGTATGTACATTCATATAGGACCGAGTGGGTCCAATGATACGGTGTATGTACATTCATATAGGACCGAGTGGGTCCAATGATACGGTGTATGTACATTCATATAGGACCGAGTGGGTCCAATGATACGGTGTATGTACATTCACATAGGATTGAGTGGGTCCAATGATACGGTGTATGTACATTCACATAGGACTGAGTGGGTCCAATGATACGGTGTATGTACATTCATATAGGACCGAGTGGGTCCAATGATACGGTGTATGTACATTCACATAGGACCGAGTGGGTCTAATGATACGGTGTATGTACATTCACATAGGACCGAGTGGGTCCAATGATACGGTGTATGTACATTCACATAGGACCGAGTGGGTCCAATGATACGGTGTATGTACATTCACATAGGACCGAGTGGGTCCAATGATACGGTGTATGTACATTCACATAGGACCGAGTGGGTCCAATGATACGGTGTATGTACATTCACATAGGACCGAGTGGGTCCAATGATACGGTGTATGTACATTCACGTAGGACCGAGCGGGTCCAATGATACGGTGTATGTATAATTCACGTAGGACCGAGCGGGTCCAATGATACGGTGTATGTACATTCACGTAGGACCGAGCGGGTCCAATGATACGGTGTATGTACATTCACGTAGGACCGAGCGGGTCCAATGATACGGTGTATGTACATTCACGTAGGACCGAGTGGGTCCAATGATACGGTGTATGTACATTCACGTAGGACCGAGTGGGTCCAATGATACGGTGTATGTACATTCACGTAGGACCGAGTGGGTCCAATGATACGGTGTATGTACATTCACGTAGGACCGAGTGGGTCCAATGATACGGTGTATGTACATTCACGTAGGACCGAGTGGGTCCAATGATACGGTGTATGTACATTCACGTAGGACCGAGTGGGTCCAATGATACGGTGTATGTACATTCACATAGGACCGAGTGGGTCCAATGATACGGTGTATGTACATTCACATAGGACCGAGTGGGTCCAATGATACGGTGTATGTACATTCACATAGGACCGAGTGGGTCCAATGATACGGTGTATGTACATTCACATAGGACCGAGTGGATCCAATGATACGGTGTATGTACATTCACATAGGACCGAGTCGGTCCAATGATACGGTGTATGTACATTCACATAGGACCGAGTGGGTCCAATGATACGGTGTATGTACATTCACATAGGACCGAGTGGGTCCGATGATACGGTGTATGTACATTCACATAGGACCGAGTGGGTCCGATGATACGGTGTATGTACATTCACATAGGACCGAGTGGGTCCGATGATACGGTGTGTGTACATTCACATAGGACCGAGTGGATCCGATGATACGGTGTATGTACATTCACATAGGACCGAGTGGGTCCGATGATACGGTGTATGTACATTCACATAGGACCGAGTGGGTCCAATGATACGGTGTATGTACATTCACATAGGACCGAGTTGGTCCAATGATACAGTGTATGTACATTCACATAGGACCGAGTGGGTCCAATGATACAGTGTATGTACATTCACATAGGACCGAGTGGGTCCAATGATACAGTGTATGTACATTCATATAGGACCGAGTGGGTCCAATGACACAGTGTATTACACTGTCTACACTGCCTGCTCGGCGTCTCTCATACACTCGACCGGGAAGCAACTCCAGGTGCTGGGAGCAAGGTCCAGTGGGTGAGAGACAGAGACCACTGCTCTGTGAGTCCACGACAGGTTACACATTTACCAATTGTGGGATCTTTTACTTTCCCTTGTATCTAGACACCAGATAGAAGGGACCAATGGTTTTTAATGTCTCTTCCGAAAGACACATGCAACGTGAGGTGAACGAAATACAATAAAACTTTATTATCCCATGAAGGGAAATTTGTGGTTTTCATTAAAAATACATAAATAAAAACAGTTTCTAAAACATAGTTACGATAAAAAATATAAAAAATTACCTAATTGCCTAATATTCTAAATTGTGGTCGTTACATCACAGATACTGTAGCATCATAGTGGAGTGTATATACATCACAGATACTGTAGCATCATAGGGGTGTGTATATACATCACAGATACTGTACCATCATAGTGGAGTGTATATACATCACAGATACTGTAGCATCATAGTGGAGTGTATATACATCACAGATACTGTAGCACCATAGTGGAGTGTATATACATCACAGATACTGTAGCACCATAGTGGAGTGTATATACATCACATATACTGTAGCACCATAGTGGAGTGTATATACATCACAGATACTGTAGCACCATATTGGAGTGTATATACATCACAGATACTGTAGCACCATAGTGGAGTGTATATACATCACAGATACTGTAGCATCATAGTGGAGTGTATATACATCACAGATACTGTAGCATCATAGTGGAGTGTATATACATCACAGATACTGTAGCATCATAGTGGAGTGTATATACATCACAGATACTGTAGCATCATAGTGGAGTGTATATACATCACAGATACTGTAGCATCATAGTGGAGTGTATATACATCACAGATACTGTAGCATCATAGTGGAGTGTATATACATCACAGATACTGTAGCATCACAGTGGAGTGTATATACATCACAGATACTGTAGCATCACAGTGGAGTGTATATACATCACAGATACTGTAGCATCATAGTGGAGTGTATATACATCACAGATACTGTAGCATCATAGTGGAATGTATATACATCACAGATACTGTAGCATCATAGTGGAGTGTATATACATCACAGATACTGTAGCATCATAGTGGAGTGTATATACATCACAGATACTGTAGCATCATAGTGGAGTGTATATACATCACAGATACTGTAGCATCATAGTGGAGTGTATATACATCACAGATACTGTAGCATCATAGTGGAGTGTATATACATCACAGATACTGTAGCATCATAGTGGAGTGTATATACATCACAGATACTGTAGCATCATAGTGGAGTGTATATACATCACAGATACTGTAGCATCATAATGGAGTGTATATACACACGTATTCAAAGTCTGGCTCAAGGAAATGTCACAGAGATAAGTCATTAAAAGCCGAACAGACATAGGAACAAATGACAACCGCTTCCTATTTCTTCTGTATATAACAGTTCTAAACCGTCTGGATGATGGCAGATGGACGTATTCTTTGTGCAAAATATGCGGCAGGTGGAATCGAACCACCATCCTCTCGAGCGACAGACTGGCACTCTATCTTGCGATCACCGCTCCCCACTATTGACATCTGTAATATACTGGTGGAAGAAAACCACCACTTCCCACTATAGACATCTGCATTATACTGGTGGGAGAAAACCAACACTTCCCACTATTGACATCTGTATTATACTGGTGGGAGAAAACCACCACTCCCCACTATTGACATCTGCATTATACTGGTGGGAGAAAGCCACCACTCCCCACTATAGACATCTGTATTATACTGGTGGGAGAAAACCACCACTCCCCACTATTGACATCTGTATAATACCGGTGGGAGAAAACCACCACTCCCCACTATTGACATCTGTATTATACCGGTGGGAGAAAACCACCACTCCCCACTATTGACATCTGTATTATACTGGTGGGAGAAAACCACCACTTCCCACTATTGACATCTGTATTATACTGGTGGGAGAAAACCACCACTTCCCACTATTGACATCTGTATTATACTGGTGGGAGAAAACCACCACTCCCCACTATAGACATCTGTATTATACCGGTGGGGGAAAACCACCACTCCCCACTATTGACATCTGTATTATACTGGTGGGAGAAAACCACCACTTCCCACTATTGACATCTGTAATATACTGGTGGGAGAAAACCACCGCTCCCCACTATTGACATCTGTATTATACTGGTGGGATAAAACCACCGCTCCCCACTATTGACATCTGTAATATACTGGTGGGAGAAAACCACCGCTCCCCACTATTGACATCTGTATTATACTGGTGGGAGAAAACCACCACTCCCCACTATTGACATCTGTATTATACTGGTGGGAGAAAACCACCGCTCCCCACTATTGACATCTGTAATATACTGGTGGGAGAAAACCACCACTTCCCACTATTGACATCTGTATTATACTGGTGGGAGAAAACCACCACTCCCCACTATTGACATCTGTATAATACCGGTGGGAGAAAACCACCACTCCCCACTATTGACATCTGTATTATACCGGTGGGAGAAAACCACCACTCCCCACTATTGACATCTGTATTATACTGGTGGGAGAAAACCACCACTTCCCACTATTGACATCTGTATTATACTGGTGGGAGAAAACCACCACTCCCCACTATAGACATCTGTATTATACCGGTGGGGGAAAACCACCACTCCCCACTATTGACATCTGTATTATACTGGTGGGAGAAAACCACCACTTCCCACTATTGACATCTGTAATATACTGGTGGGAGAAAACCACCGCTCCCCACTATTGACATCTGTATTATACTGGTGGGATAAAACCACCGCTCCCCACTATTGACATCTGTAATATACTGGTGGGAGAAAACCACCGCTCCCCACTATTGACATCTGTATTATACTGGTGGGAGAAAACCACCACTCCCCACTATTGACATCTGTATTATACTGGTGGGAGAAAACCACCGCTCCCCACTATTGACATCTGTAATATACTGGTGGGAGAGAACCACCGCTCCCCACTGTTGACATCTGTATTATACTGGTGGGAGAAAACCACCACTTCCCACTATTGACATCTGTATTATACTGGTGGGAGAAAACCACCGCTCCCCACTATTGACATCTGTATTATACTGGTGGGAGAAAACCACCACTCCCCACTCCTGACATCTGTAATATAATGGTGGGAGAAAACCACCGCTCCATACTATTGACATCTGTATAATATACCGGTGGGAGAAAACCACCACTCCCCACTATTGACATCTGTATTATAATGGTGGGAGAAAACCACCACTCCCCACTATTACCATCTGTATTATATTTATACTGGTGGGAAAAAACCACCACTCCCCACTACACTGTATTGACATCTGTATTATACCGGTGGGAGAAAACCACCACTCCCAACTATTACCATCTGTATTATACTGGTGGGAGAAAACCGTGTGCTACCTAATGTTTTATTCTGCTTTAACAAAAACCAGAACAAAATCTTCGGTAAATCTTTAACACCGATTCCGTCAAATTGGTTCAAACTGTTAGAAAACTTGTTTCGAGTGAAGTATTTACAAATACAGACCAACAAAGTTAAAATCTCGTTAAAGATGCCTATTGCCCAAAACCATGAATCCTATATCAGCTGTATAAATCGCTCCATGTCACATGGTCAGTATGAAATCAAACATTGTATTAAATAAGTTTTAGGATGTTAGAACACGAGATTTCAATTACCCAATTTTGGGCATGACAACAATTTCCAATCGTGAGTATGTAAGAGAGTACCTTTGTACAAATATGTATGTCCATACATATCTCTGCTACTTTTGCATGTACGGGGGGATGAAATTGTGTATGCTTGCTAACAGCTGCACAGGGGTGGTTGATAGGTTTCTTTTCTTTTTTTTTTGCCTGGGGATGGCAATCTTGGGGGTTCAACAGAATCTTATCTATAAAGGATTTTTGTCTGCCTTTTCCTGTGCATGACCCCACAGTCACGCAAGTATGTTAAACACCATAATACATTAAGACAAATATGCTCACTTTACATGTGGACATGAAACTGTATCAATAGTATTAATGTCTGGCATGACACTAAGGGAACATGTCAATAGTGATCAGCAACAAAAATAGGCCTTCGTGATCAATCAGGAGTAATTTCAAACAATTCAACAATATCAAATCACTTAGTTTCAACAATATCAAGTACTCTTAAGTACTGCGATATCAAATAACGTCAGTTGTATTTTTGAGCACATCTCCGATTGGCATGTGGATCATAATATGACCATGGCATGTACACAATAACAAATTAGTAGAGTGAAAAAGCTTGTGTTTCCAGACCTCTTTATGATCCCCAGTGGTATACAAGAACATGACTAATGATAAATGGCTAAGGTCACTGGTACAAGAGAGTAAACAATATTAACCATTACCGGCAAGAGACATAGGTTATAATTACCAGACCTGTTCACATCTAAAGAGAATGCAGTGATATTTTGAGGACCACATTGGAAAATGAGGACCACACTGGAAATAAGTATATTATCTTCGGTATTACTGTATATATATATGTCATATTTCTTCTAATTATCCAATGCATGTATATAATTTTACTGAATAAACTCACTCACACATTTGTTTAATTACATGAAATTTATTAATTAGTATTTACTATGTCTTAGTTAAAAGTAATATGCACTTGTACACAAAATGGATTGTCATCATGTTTCATCTCAAAAAAAATTTTTTTTTTACTTTCAAGAGCAACTTATGAATGTTTTATGACATTAAATCGCAGACCATAAATCCTCACCATTGAAAGTTAAATGTAATATTTTATTGGTTTGTCAAATTCTACAGCTCTAAATGCCATTCCAGACGGTAAATACAGTAGAACTTTGTTTTATGGTCACCTCGATAATACAGCCACCTCACAGTTAAGGTCTACCTGAGATAGTCACAAATTATTTCTGTAACAGTAAAGAATAGGAAAAAATAATCTTGCTAATATGGTCACCTCGCTATTCAGGTCACTTTTGCCCAGTGCCAAGGCTGACCAAATCAGTGACGCTCCTGTATAGCTGTGGCAATAATTATAAAAACATGACATTTTTGTTATTAAAAAGAAAACGGCTGTTCCACGTATAACCACATACAAGATATCGATAGTCAGTGTGTAGCTCTTAAAACCATTTTATGTCAAAATAAATTCCCAAATTAAATCATTTATATGACAAATTAGACAAAAGTTAAAAAATACATGTACTAAAAGAATGTACTTCATAAAAACACTTGCAAATTATTTCAGTAGATGCTCTATGTTTAAGTTTAATAGGTAAACAGATGGGTAGGTAACACTATTTAATAACAGTGTTTTGTTGTATTCTAAAGCCCTGCGCGGGGCGGGTTTTGGCCCGCAGCCTGCAACCCGCGGGCTGGATTTTTGTTGTTGTTGCGGTGCAGTGCGAGTTAAGTTTCAATTTGTGCGGGGCGGTCTGCGGGTCAGGTCACTGCGGGCTAGTAATTTCTACATGGGGGTTACTGATTTTTGTAACTCATTAATGGTCACCAGTTACTCAAAGGTGGTACATTCTTTGAGCTAGTTAATTGGGGATTACTGGATTGCCCTTTTGTTTGTGTTTAAACAGTGTTATGATAACATGTGCTGGCCTGCCTTGGCAGCTTCAGTCAGGTGTGATTAGTGGCTTCTTCCAGGTGGAAGTATCAGTTCAGGCCATCAATCTGTTTGTGTAATTAAGCCACCAGGATGTCCATAATGAGCAGTTACTCCACCAATTAGACAGGAAATGCCTTTGATGTGTGGAGACTGGAGACCATGCCACTTGGCACTGGCTGACAGTGCTAACTGCTAAGAACAAGAACTGTCAGTGTCAGTCTGCCTCTGTAGAAGTAAGATGGCTCAAGTCAAACTGCCTTCTACACTAGTATAATCCAGTGCCAGTAGCCTAGTCCAGAGTGGATTTTGATCATAGGATGCCACTGAAATGAATGCCAGCGGTGTGAATTTCACTGTTCTTCATAAAAAATTATCAACTGCCATTGCATATTCACTTGTGCCGAGTTATATCAATTAGATTAATTAATAATTTTAAAATACGTTAAAATTGTACTCGTACCTTTACTTTGTCCCAGGACTGCTTATCACCTTCAGGCATTTACATTATAATGACAAGGGTTCTATTTGTCTTAAAGATGGAATTCCAAGTACGACATGGTTGTCACCCAGCGCCGTGCATTTGTTAATATTGTAAACAACAACGATTAATAAAGATGATATATTTTTAATGATTCCATGTCATCTGTTGTGGGCTGCGGGGCGGGTGCGGGCTGACTTTTGACTAATTACTGCGGGGCGGGTTGCGGGCCAAGTTACTGCAGGGTGGGGCGGGCCAGGATGTGGCAAAATATGCGGGGCGGGCTGCGGGTTGAGTTGTAATATGCGGGGTGGGCTGCGGGTCAAATGACATAGTTGCGGGGCGGGTGCGGGCTGAGATTTCCAGCCCGCGCAGGGCTTTGTGTACCATCAAGCAGTGTATCCCAGGAAATAACAATACAAAACTATGTTGTTTATGTACCGTATTCATCCCATTCAGCGTACACTATACTTCACAAACATTCAAGAGGCAGAAATATGTCAAATTTTGCATTCGAATAAGCGTACAGGGGTGTACACCTTAGCAGACGTGACTGGCAAGCGATTTATGCATCTTACATATAAATAACAGGATTCCAGAGCATTGTAAAGTCTTATAATTTAGGTGGACCTTTCAATATTTTTTTATCACTGAGCTTTGAGTCTGGTGTGACATTGATAGAAAGCAAACTCCAATGATTGACTCACCAGTCAAGGTTGGCACTGGAGATCACCGTCACAGTGTCAGACACTCTTAAAAACGGGTGTGTATGGTAATTAAGGCATATACGCTTAACAGGACGAATACAGTAAGTAGAGTAAATAAGTGGATACGTAGGTAATAATAATTTAATAACAATGTTTAGTCATATCATCAAGCAGTATGTCCAAAGAAATATTTAAACAAATCAATAGTAAAGTATGTTGTTCAATTTAAAAAAACGGATAATTAGTTAGACGTAAGATACTGACCATGTTGAAGGTGGACAGGACGGCAGTGACTCTGATGCCGGAGACACCTGTCTTGACCGCCTTGACCACTGGTCAGTGTTGAATCACCTGTACAAAGAACATGAGGTCAAACTGAGTGTGTTTGTGATGTCAACACAGGGACCTGTCTTGTGGTGTCTGTTCTATTGACACAGGGGATCTCTCTCCTTGGCCCACAGCAGCAGTGACAACAACAGCAGAGACAACAGCAGCTTTATCATTCCTATTACTGGATCCATTGGACCTGTTGGAATCGGAATAAATACAACACTGCAGTGACAACACCAGTGACAACTCTCCACTGGAAAGCTGTCTCCACAGCTGCAACTACAGCTATGCAAAGCTGAACTGAAAAACTCTCCATATTTTAACTGAACTGATTTTGTTTAACAACTGATCAAACTTATAATAGCAAAAAAATTAGGTACAGCCTGTAATTATATATTTTACATATCTTATGCTCGTTGATCACAATTAGTTACATTTAATCAGAAATTTTGAATGTGTCCATTGACCATTATAGTTAGTGATCAGGGTGTACGTTAGGAGATGGCATTTGTTGTATAAGTTGTATGAAAGTTCTTATAGCAGTAATGACAGCACTGAGCTCTCCCAACCACAGTACTGAGAGCTCTTCACATCTCAAATAAGAGCTCTCCACAGCTACATAAAAACTGTCCACAGCTGCACTGAGAATTTTCCATAGCTGCACTGAGCACACTTCACCACAGAATTGAGTGCTTTCTATAGCTTAATTTAGCAGCCTCCAAAATTGACTTTACAGACTGGGTTAACTACAAGTTGATTTACAGACAGCTCGGTGATTGATGGAAGTAATCTAATACACCCCACAACCTGTAACACTAACAGAACACCCCTTCTTTTTTCCAAATACAACTCAATTTGACATGAGCAAAGTCAACCTTATTTTACACAACTACACAACAGCAACAACAACAGATTCATTGTATTTACAACAACAACAAATTAGTAAAATTTTGTGTAATGCTATGGTTAAATGTACGGAACCAGCAAAATAAATGAGGGTAAATAAAAAAGAGGGCGTGGCAGCTTTAAACCGACAAACTGAGCAAGTCGGGTCAGATTAGCAACATGTTGGCTTCTTAAAAATGCGTAACCTAAAGTCAAACATTGCATTACATGTGTGTTACATAATTGTACCACAACTTAACGGACAGCCAAAACAACAGCAAAGAATGTTGTCACTAGAGTCTCTCGGCACAGACACCAATATGACATGTTATGTGCCACTGGGGTACTGATAACTACAGCTCTCAAGTGCACCAACGTACAATCAGTGGTCGGCACATATTCTGACATGAGGCCCATATTGCAACAGCCCACATTAAACAGATTTTAATCATCATTGATTCAGAAAGATTACATTCACATGTATATCTGTAACAACTGTCTTTCAATGTTTATGTACATACATGCAAAGACCCAAAGGTGTTTGAACTGTAACCCTTTAATGCCCATGACCAGACTACGTAGAATTAAGGTGAATGAGTGGTTTAAGTCAGCTACATGCCTTCACTCTAGCACACTTGTCAGGTTATTTCAAATATTGCATTCACATCTACAAAATTACCATTACTGTACTCATATGTGTTAGTATATTGGGTATACATTGCTCAAAACACTCAACAGACAATAAGATCACAGTTACTTCCAATTTCTAAACAGTTTATTTGCCGACATAAAAACAAATCATATTCTGTAAATTTTCCACATGAGTATATTGGGTATACATGGCTTAAACCTCAACAAATAATAAAATCACAGTTACTTCAAATTTCTAGAGTTTATTAGCCAACACAGAAACAAATCATATTCAGTCAACTGTAGTTTTACTGTGCACAATGTAACACTAACATTAGTATGAACATGTGAAATTGAGCATGATTCAAGACACTGTTTCCACTATTGCCGCAACACCTGTTGCTTTGGCCCAGTGTGTGGGTCTATCAGGCAGTTTCACAATACCAATGTCCAATATGATTCCCTGGGTTACTTCCTTCCTTGAGGCTGCCACTACAGCTTTCTCCCCTTATTCTTGAGAATGCCAGTTCTTATACAGTTTTGATTGGAACATTACTTGATCAACAATGTTATCGATCATCAAACGAAATAATTTGTACGGGTTACTTGCAAATGTGATTCCTTCCGCAAAATATTCCATCAGTTTTAGCTGCATCACTTCTGGAATATTTGGTTTATCTGGTATTGTCAACTTTCACTTGTCCACCTTATTTCAGCTTCAGCGATGTCCTGCAGTGTCAAGAACATCATCATCGGATGAGTCACTGCTCTGTCTGGCACCAGCATCACTTTCACTTACAACTTATTCATCATCAGTATCCACATTTTCTCTCATCATCTGGAATGACAGCCAGCCGACTTGTGCAGTTATGTCATCATAACCCATAGAGTGATCTCGAATGACTGCCACCCGACTCGTGTTGTTATGTCGTCATAACCTATAGAGTGATCTCGAATGACTGCCACCTGACTCGTGTTGTTATGTCGTCATAACCTATAGAGTGATCTGGAATGACAGCCAGCCGACTTGTGTTGTTATGTCGTCATAACCCATAGTGATCTGGAATGACTGCCAGCCGACTTGTGTTGTTATGTCGTCATAACCCAGAGTGATCTGGAATGACAGCCAGCCGACTTGTGTTGTTATGTCGTCATAACCCATAGTGATCTGGAATGACTGCCAGCCGACTTGTGTTGTTATGTCGTCATAACCCAGAGTGATCTGGAATGACAGCCAGCCGACTTGTGTTGTTATGTCGTCATAACCTATAGAGTGATCTCGAATGACAGCCAGCCGACTTGTGTTGTTATGTCGTCATAACCTATAGAGTGATCTGGAATGACTGCCAGCCGACTTGTGTTGTTATGTCATCATAACACATAGAGTGATCTCGAATGACTGCCACCCGACTTGTGTTGTTATGTCGTCATAACCTATAGAGTGATCTGGAATGACTGCCAGCCGACTTGTGTTGTTATGTCATCATAACACATAGAGTGATCTCGAATGACTGCCACCCGACTTGTGTTGTTATGTCGTCATAACCTATAGAGTGATCTGGAATGATTGCCACCCGACTCGTGTTGTTATGCTGTCATAACCTATAGAGTGATCTCGAATGACTGCCACCCGACTTCTGTTGTTATGCTGTCATAACCTATAGAGTGATCTGGAATGACTGCCAGCCGACTTGTGTTGTTATGTCATCATAACCCATAGAGTGATCTCGAATGACTGCCACCCGACTTGTGTTGTTAAGTCGTTATAACCCATACAGTGATCTCGGATGACTGCCACCCGACTTGTGTTGTTATGCTGTCATAACCTATAGTGATCTAGAATGACTGCCAGCCGACTTGTGTTGTTATGTCGTCATAACCCATAGAGTGATCTCGAATGACAGCCAGCCGACTTGTGTTGTTATGTCGTCAAAACCTATAGAGTGATCTCGAATGACAGCCAGCCGACTTGTGTTGTTATGTCGTCATAACCCATAGAGTGATCTCGAATGACTGCCAGCCGACTTGTGTTGTTATGTCGTCATAACCCATAGAGTGATCTCGAATGACTGCCAGCCGACTTTTGTTGTTATGTCATCATAACCCATAGAGTGATCTGGAATGACAGCCAGCCGACTTGTGTTGTTATGTCGTCATAACCCATAGAGTGATCTCGAATGACTGCCAGCCGACTTGTGTTGTTATGTCATCATAACCCATAGAGTGATCTCGAATGACTGCCACCCGACTTGTGTTGTTATGCTGTCATAACCTATAGAGTGATCTGGAATGACTGCCAGCCGACTTGTGTTGTTATGTCGTCATAACCCATAGAGTGATCTCGAATGACAGCCAGCCGACTTGTGTTGTTATGTCGTCATAACCCATAGAGTGATCTCGAATGACTGCCAGCCGACTTGTGTTGTTATGTCGTCATAACCCATAGAGTGATCTCGAATGACAGCCAGCCGACTTGTGTTGTTATGTCGTCATAACCCATAGAGTGATCTCGAATGACTGCCAGCCGACTTGTGTTGTTGTGTCGTCATAACCCATAGAGTGATCTCGAATGACAGCCAGCCGACTTGTGTTGTTATGTCGTCATAACCTATAGAGTGATCTCGAATGACAGCCAGCCGACTTGTGTTGTTATGTCGTCATAACCCATAGAGTGATCTGGAATGACAGCCAACCGACTCGTGTTGTTATGCCGTCATAACCCATAGAGTGATCTGGAATGACTGCCGGCCGACGTGTGTTGTTATGTCGTCATAACTCATAGAGTGATCTCGAATGACTGCCAGCCGACTTGTGTTGTTATGTCATCATAACCCATAGAGTGATATCGAATGACTGCCACCCGACTCGTGTTGTATGTTGTCATAACCTATAGAGTGATCTCGATTGACTGCCACCCAATTGGTTTTGTTATGTCGTCATAACCCATAGAGTGATCTGCAAGATATTCACAAATAAGGTGTTTCCAACAAATATTGTGGTGTATACATGTATATATTGGTGCTGGAACTACCAATTCCGTTACCACAATTATCCAGTGTAGTCAAGAGTACAATAAATCTACAGGGCAGCCACAGTTCACTGACCCATTTATATATCCATTTATTTAGATAGATATATATATATACACATATCTAGAGAATACAAGGAAGCCTAAATAAATATATATTATACATCAAACTAAATATTTTTAAACAAAATATCTTGAAATCTTACTGTGGAATCTTTCCTCTGGATACGGCAATTTGAAAATGTGAAGTGACACTTAACGTCACCTGGTGATCAAATTCAAATTGCATGGGGTTAATATGGAACTTGTGAATAATTTCTCTAATGTGTACTCTTTCGAGAACAAACAGAACTAAAGGGTTAAAGAATGAAAAAACAAATTCAATGTGGTCCTGTGGTCAAAGTTACTACTCTGACCACTATAATTAGCATTACCACATGAAAAGTAAAAACTGGATTACCTAAACATGTTTTGTTATGCATATACGGAGCTTCTTCTTCTGAAGTAAATGTTTTTGATTTCATAAAAATCGGACAACTACTGACAAAGTTGGAAACGTTCTGCCCCAGGGGTTTTCATTGGAACGGTGATATCTATTAATAAGAAATGTGTCTTAATATTTTGGGACAGAGAATGAATAGAATTAAAAAAGTGAGTGGCACCAATTTTGTTTAACAGTTAAATATAGCGAAACTGAAAGACATATAATTATTGATTTTAAATATCTTTGATTTTACCCGAAACATGGACTTTGTAGTATACACAGTTTGAAAAGACCTCTTTGTGTGTTTCCAGATGTTTCTGTATTTCCAGTTTTTGCATGCTTTACTCTAGCATAGGCACTGGAACGTTGTGAATACAACCTCCAATTGAAACTTAAAAAACACTGAAGCTCTCCAAAAATCTCCAATTGCACTCCCTTGAAGATAAAAAACCCACCAAAATTCCTAGCTGCAGCACCCCTTGAAAAAATGCACCCCTTGGTCCCCTTCATTAATACTGGGGTGGCTCAGCCCCCAAGCTCCCCCCCCCCCCCCCCCGTTCTGATGTCTATGTCTACTATTTTCTAGTAGTAGATGCAGTACGCTCATTGGTTAGACAGTTGCATTTACAGAGAAATTTGGAATAATAGATTCATTGACCTTTAAACAGTAACGATTGATGACCAGGGTATGCTTCAAAAGGTGGCAATCACTGTACAAAAGGAAAACAATTACTTGCGTCAGACATATTTAATTGCAAACTGAGGAGGGAGTTTTAATGAAAACAGACAATCAAAAATACACAAGATGATAAGCGTTTCTAATTTATGTACAGGCTATTAACAGAAAAGTTGGGTTATCTTCTGTGAAACTGTTTTAAGATAAGATAGTTTATTACGCCTTTTTACAAAGGAATTTTGCATAAACTTTATGGGAGAGCCCGTGAGTGCACATCGCAGCAGTGCCGCACATCTGCTTATTTAACTTTACTCATTATTTATATAACAATTTTACTCCTATGCTACTGCTAAAAACACAGTTGCTTATTGAAGTGGCATTGTCTTTTACTGCCTGATATTGAATATGTGATACTATATATGGAAACTAAGTGATAGTGTTGAAATGCAATAATTACATAAATACTGAAGAGAAAAACATGGTATGTTTGAAAACAAGGATATTCTAATAATAAAATGCTCTGTATACATTTTAATTTATAGTTAATATTACATCCAAGTAACTTAGTTGATCCTGATGCAATATACACACTTATTTGTTAACCAATGTTTAAATATTGCATACATGACAAAAAAGCAAACTGAATCGACACTACAAACAATGATGCAAATTGGTCAGAATTATGTTAGTTACATCCAGGCTAGATTGTCCTGATCACTATATCAATCTTATTTCATATTCTTAATCTATATATTTTAGGACTATGGAAATGGGCTAAGCTGCAGAAGCACTGCCAAAGCATTGCAGAACGTAGTGGTTGTATAAACCGTACTTAATGTAGTCATAATGTTCTATTGTGTTAAATTACTAGCGCTGCGAGGCACAGTTACAGGGAGTGCGTGTTTGGAACGGTGCCACTGTTCGCGACACCGAGTCCGACTGCGAGGTGTCATTGGCGGGACACCGCTATCATTCAATGTTACGTGGTTATGTTCGCTGTGGTTTTACTGTTACACATCAATAAGATGTTGCACATCAAATTGTACACCCACAGTGTCTTATCTTCTAAGACCAATACTGTGACACGAAACTATACCGGAAAAGAAACAGCAACGTATTAAACAAAACAAAGTCTCAAACGGCAGTTTGTCTTGAAATTGAAAGCAGGACACCAAGGAAATGAAGTACAACTGAACGCAGTTGGGCTAACACAACAAATAAATCGCCTATAAAATGCGTGCTTAGTATATCACAATGGAATAGATGTAGTAAATAGTTCATACGCATTTCCGTTAACAAGTTTATGCATGAAACATACCACTGAGTTATCGATGCGGCAACGAACACACCTCCAGGAAATAAAATGGCGATCCCAAACGTCAACAACACGTGACGTCATTAACGATTGGTTGCGCCACCTTCAGAGTTTTCCGGTTGGTTGTCAACCGAGTTGGAGAGAGGGTCTAGATGATAATCATCATAATTCAAATTCTTCATGTATTCAATCATGATTCCAAGCAGTATTGTATGGCGATTCGTTCACATAGTTCCACGTAAAGATTACCTTATCAAAGACATATGTTGTTTAACCATATTTTCTACGAAAACATGATTATAAAAAGGTTATGGTAAATGGAAGGCTATCAGATTGGGCAGAGGTCACAATTAAGTGGCATACCTCATCGAATTTAAGTGTCCTTGGCCCCATTCTATTTATCCTGTTCATCAACGATCTACTAGACGGTATAAAAAGTGGACTCAAGATCTTCGCCGATGATACAAAAATATATCGAGATGTAAGGTGTGAAATGGACAAAAAACTATTACAAGAAGACATTAACAAACTAACATCGTGGTCAGAGAAATGGCAGTTACATTTCAACCCATCAAAATGTAAACATCTGACTTTTGGCTAGCCGAAACTTAGCACCACATACACAATGACAAGTAAAGATGGGGAAGTGTCAGAAATAGACAGCACATCAGAAACAGAAAACGATATCGGTGTAACGTTCGACAATCCCTAAAATTCCGATAGCATATTAATTGGCACCATTGTAAAGAAGGCAATTAAACCAGATGACAGGCCTCATCAAACACACGTTTAAACATCTGGACAGTAGCAGCTTCCGATTGTTATATACAGCGCTAGCGAGACCACATCTCGACTATGCTGACACCATCAACCCGCACTACGCCGTATAGACATCAACACCCTTGAAAGAGCACAACGGAGAGCAACCAAGCTGGTCCCAGAAATAAGAAACCTGAACCATGAAGACAGGCTGAAACATCTTAACTTACCAAGTCTGGCATACCGAAGAAGAAGAGGAGACCTGATCCAAATGTACAGAATTTATTTATCAATGGCATCGACGACACCAATCAAGAGGATCGACTTCTTCATGATCATAACAAACCGCACACGAGGCCACAACAAAAAATTGTACAAGACACCAATTTTAAGCAGACTTGATATTAGGAAACACTCGTTTTCACAACGCATCTTCCTAGACTGGAACAACCTTTCTCAGCAAACAGAGAACGCTGAAAACATCCTCTCCTTCAAAACAAAACTCGACAAAGAATTGAAGATGGATAGGTTTATATTTTAATCACAAAGCATAACATCACAAGACAATCCACGTTCTCAATACCAAAATACGATCCATAAAGGCGGGTGTACACAAGGCTGTTATGCCTTACTTTAAAACCCGAAGATCCAGGCAAGTTAAAATAAAAAACATACCATAGGCATAGGCAGAGCTAGCTAACTATATAACGCCGTTGATCGTCTACTGCCTGACAAAGCGAAGCTAAACATAATATGGTGGCTATGTGATTACCGATTTATGTTTCATGTGCATGCATCAAACTGTTCGCCTTCTCTGTTTATGTGCCAACCGAGTTACGCTGTGTAGGTGTGCTTTTAAATCTGATCTTCACAAATACACATTATTATACTATATTAGCTTCGATCAGCTTGACAATATGTATTTATAATATGGGATAAATGCAACAACATGCAATCAAAAAATAAGCAATACATTTTTCTTTAAGAATTAAGAGTTTTAATGTGTTATTTGCACTAGCACACAATACGATATGAGATATGATATGATAAGAGAAAATCATAAAGGGATTGTTTTACTAATTTCAGGTGACGTTCATTCCTCGCATAGCTAACGCAAGGTGGAAGCACCTGCCAGCGGTACACAGAGAACCGGAAGTGTATTGCGCGCATGTTCGTCGCCATATTGGTATCCTGATAGGAAGGAAGACGGGGCGAGTTGGAAAAGTTGGAAAGATTACGGTCGAGCCCTCCGCAAACGAGCGAGTGGTGGTATGTCCACCTGTAAGTGATTGTCCACTTGTACACGCATGCTTAAAATCGGATGCCCTTGAATTGGCGCATAGTCTCCTGGCCAAGTATCGCGGATTTTGTTATGAATGCAATGGTTCAGGAATCTCATCTTTGCTTCCCCGTTTGTCACCCAGTTTTGATGGCTTCCTTCAATTTATCAAGATCTTACAGAATAACTGCAGTTCTTAGCAGGCTGCTTTCAGTCCGATTTATGTGCATTAATATTCCCTTAGCATATGTGATCCGAATAAGTAAGTGATTCACAAATTGTTACTCTGTCAGACTAAAATCACTAATGACTAACTCTGAGATAAGATTAGAATGCTCGCTGGTCACTGGCTTTAGCTTTTACCGTCCATTATAATTATATTTTGGCTAATACAGATATAATGTGTACAATTTCACATACAATTGTTTACATGATTCCACTCTGGACTCTGGCAAATACAAGGTCAATGACAAAAATGCATGTGCATACTAAAAATAACCCAGTAGGATAAGCCAATGATTAATGTAATTATATTATTTATTAAGTCACACATATTAACATTGTGTGACCATATACAGGATCAGTTTGATGATTAATATATCTAGGCCTATATTTTAACTGACAAACAATATATTCTTCCTGCCAAAGTTCCTGGTACTTGAGTTGATAAACTGTGGGAATTAAAAAAAACATGTATTTATTATCTACATGGGTAATTGGAAGTGTCCTTTTATTTAATAAGCAGGAGGAGGTATATTTGTGGTTGTGTCGAGGCTGATTTCTCGGCTCGGTTTGGTTGCATACACAATTCAAGTACTTGCTATATTGTTTAAAACAAACACATTTCTTGATCAAACAAATTTGAACTAGTTGAAAAAACACTTTAATGACATATATGGAGGTCAGATTGACATGCTCATTCCCTAGTCACCCAGTAGCTTTATAAATACTTCAAAAATAACCCATGCATTGGATTGAATTCCAAAGATGTTTCACAAATTTTTGGGAAGATTGAATTGAGGTGTACAGTCCGAAACTATTGAATACATAATTTGAATTGATGCTCTCTGAGAGTTTTGTTTTTTGGGTGGCATTTTACTGTAGGATGTTTGACGTCGACACAGCTATTGGTTCCATTTTTATGTATATGCCTGCATTGTTTTGTGGTGTTTATCCTTATCTGGATGGGTAAACTTACTGTTTCCAATTCAGCGTATCTGATGAATGTACACCCTAGTAGCTGTGGGTTCTTTTCTTCACATATTTTGACAATATGTATTTGGCAATGAGTACAACTAATTAATGATCTTTGTTTTTAAAAATCCAATCCCTAAACGTTAGGAAAATGTTCAGTTTATATAAATTGAGTGACACACATATTTGTATTCATTTGATGACAAAAATGTTAATGTAATTTGTAAAAAAAATTACAAAATATATATTTACGAAGCAAAACTGGGTAAACATTCATAGTTGGATGACAGTCTAGGTGCATATTTTGAATGAAATAGAACATTGTCTGCCCTTTCGGGAATTATATAGTTAACTTTGTGTAAGGTGCACACTAAACGCATAAAAGTACAAGTTTATTGGCCAAACTGACCCCTCTTCCTCCTGGGTGTTACTCCTCCCCCACCCTGTCCTTAGTTGTCGATGACATATTAAAGTTTGTTTTGAGTGAAATATGTACATTTTCTGAATGGCCCAAATATGTTTCACAAAAAGATACCGTTGCTAATGTTTGAAACTGCTATGCTTTATACATTATGTTCAGAAACTTAACATTAAAAATGGGAATGCATACATTAAATGTAAACATCGCAGAGCCGTTCGGTCATTTTACTGTGGTTAAATGATCATAATGGTTATCATTACAAAATATCAATAGCCCTAACCTAGGTGTGCACATTTTCATCCAATTAAATGAAATGTGATTTATGTTTTCTTCTCCATGTCATAGTCATACTGGTACTGCACTTAGTGATCATGCTTACTAGAATGGCTGACCACAAACGGATTATAATTTATGGGCGATCATTGATCAATTCCAAATACAAATTTGTACATTAGGATAAGTCCAAATACATTTCAGTCCTATTGATCAACAGTTGTAATGATATTATTCAGTTGCCAACTGTTTTGAAAATATATATTACTAACTAGATATATTCAGGATGGGCATTCAGTGTTGTGCATCATACAGACAAAATAGTAGAGAAGTATTATTTTTTAATGCACATGTATTTGCAATGTACTTCATATTTTGGCAGATACAAGTACCATGTTACTTGTCGTTTCAAAAACCCAAGCACAGTAGAACCTCACTATTAAGGTCACCCTCAGGACTGGGCCAAATAGCAAGGTGACCGTATTAACGGGACTAGTTTCCTATACTTTACTGTTACAAAAAATAATTTGGAACTGTCCCAGGGTGACCTTAATTGTGAGGTAGCTATATTACAGAAGTGACCATAAAGCAAGGTTCCACTGTACACAAAAAAAATGAACCTAAGTAGGTACCAGGCCCTTAGCCATAAATAATTAACCATTAACCAACCGTACGTTGTGCCTTTCAATGTATGAACGGCTTCCGAGGAATTTACATAAATCACAGGCATTATCAGTATTCTGCCCAGGTTTTCAAAAGGGCAGGGTGTCATTTTTATTAAAAGGGCACTTGCGACACGAAACTAAATTAAATACATGAGATGTAGTAGCAGTGTACAGCTTGTAGTTTAATATCATACTACTTACATATAGTATATTATGTACACAGTGTACACATATATTTATGTACTATAATATAGGTTTGGGCATTGTAGAACAAAACATAATATTCAGCATTACATAACTTTTCAATTTCTGTCAATCTGCATAATATTCAACATACACAGAGAATATTATACAGGTAATATTTGTGCCAAATTCCTTTGGGCTAGGTTTAACATAATTGAGATATACACCTTCGTGTGCATATTGAGGCAGAGTCGGTTGTTTTAACACACACATTACGCAATTATTCAGTACTATTGTTCAACTATGTTATACTAAACGTCGTTAAGTATCATTATATATCGGTATATTAACACATAAAGAGTGTATGAATAAAACATTTTGTAATCACACATGCTGGCTACGGTCCTGCTGGCGCTTTGCGACAGTCTGTTGCAAACAGGCTCTGGTCTATCGACTTGCAGCGTTTGGCGTATTTTAATACGTTTTGCATGCTTCACGATTAAGAATTAAATGACAGATGATCCGACTTTAAGTTTTGAAGATATGAAAAAAATAAGGACTACTTGGCGATATATGTATAGTCAAGGCGTTGCGCGAAAGTTCGTCGTGAACATGGTCTACTGACTTGCGATGGTTGGCGCATCCTCAGATCAAAACATATGTTGCACACATCACTTGAGAAAGAGCGGTAGAAGTCTCCCGACGATTGGACTGTAACTTTTGAAGATACAAACAAAATAAGGACTGCTTGACGATATGTATAGTTGAGGCACTGCACGAAAGTCTGTCACTCTGATCTGTCCACTTTCAAAGGTCGGCGCTTCCTCAAATCAATGTATTTTAATATTGGCACACACGATTAAGAATTTAACGGTGATCGGGACAGGTGTCGAGATATGGGCGTCTGAACAATAGGACTGAGCGCCTGGTGTGATGTCTACAACCGCCCCAATTTCGACTTTGTATCCCATTCCCAATCACGGGACGTGCGCTGTTGGATTGTTGAAACGTTGAACCACTCACGCAGTTGAGATAGAGTTGAGTTTCAAGATCGGGGCGCTTGCAGACACTCAGTGACAAACCAGTGTCATTTGAGCCATTTATTTAATAAATACTGACCCATTAAATTTGTTTCCCTGCCAGTTGTGCCAATGGTAGTCATTAATGTGGGCACCTAGACGTGGAACTATTAGTTACCCCTCTCAATTCCACCCCTCTTATCAGTTGTAATTACCCACCTTAGCCAGTCATCTGCCAATCTTGAAGACGGAAGGACTGGTCTCTGGCTAAACCCCCGTGATAAAACAAGGTTCTACTACTGTACTAAAAAAAGAACTAAATACATTCTGTTTTCCACATGGTTATGTTTCTATTGTAGACCTGCTGTAAGAGGTGGTAGGGGAGGCTGGACGCTGGCGGGGAGCCTGGCCAGGGCTAGATGGTTGCACTCTACGGCTCATCAACATGCCATCCATGCCCAAGGCAGGCAACATTAAGGACCCCGAGGTCGCGGGTCTCTTCTCCACAGACGACCCAGAGAAACTCTTCACCGACCTAAGGGAGATCGGCCATGGCAACTTCGGAGCTGTATATTACGTGAGTTCCCCCTGCATACACTTTGTCTCTGATTCTACATTAGTGCGTCTTTCATCGTTGTATCTATTTGGTTCATGACTTCAATGTAAATCCACATTTGTGTATTTTTATTATTAAATCAAAAACATTAAATCCACTATGCACAATTTAATGTTTTATATTATGTTCAGTGGTAATAAGTGACCAACGTAGGAAAGCTCACTAAGCTTGTTAAGAAACATTATATTGTTATGAACTGTGAAGCGGCAATTATAAATCACTATACTTTATTCAAAATCAGGTTTTCAAGAAAACAATGAATACATCTTTCAAATACTTACTGACACAGAACTAATTTTGGTTTGGAAAACATTGTTTTCTCTGACTCGTATATTAAAATGTAATGCCAAATGTCAACTTCCAGCAGTGATTGCTAACATGAAATCCTGTATTCTGTGAATTGTATATAGTATATAAAATTTGTGATAATAAACCCATTTGCACTACTCAATAACAGTGCCCACCATGTATCAAACTCAGTCCTAACTCAGTCATACCTCTGTCTGGTTGTCTTCCCTGTGGGTTCAGTCCTACCTCTGTCTGGTTGTCTCCCCTGTGGGTTCAGGCTAGACCAAAGCTTCCCATGGGGGATGCATACTAGTCTGTTTCTTCCCCTCTTACTTGAGAATTCTCCTACCCAACATTTGCCAATCTAGACGATTTCAATAAAGCTCAGTCAATGTATTATGGCTACAAAGAACGATAATAAACAGTCAGAATAATGTTCTCATGATAACTATTCACTCACTGAGTGTTAGATATTAAACCTGAACATATTCAGTTGTTTAGCTCTCTAGTCAAACATATATATATAGCAGAAAATGTTCCGTATTGTGGTATTACTGGAATGAGGAAGTTAGTCAATAATGTTACAACCACACCCAGGCTAGTAGAATCATTTCTGCATTCTGTCGCTTTATCTTATCAGTGATATATCAGACATGTTCAACTAATGATATCTAGACCTGTCATTGGGTGGCACTAGTATTTGAGCAATCTAAACACATCATGATGATACGGGAGTAGATACTCAATAAACTGGCGGTCGAAACGTGTGTTTCTTAATTGTTATTGATTGGGTTTGCAAATAGTGCCTGTTTACTGAAAGATACTCGGTAGATTTTATGTGTTTCCTTCAACAAAAACAAGAACGGCAAGATAACGCAACTGGGACAATGACTGGAGTGTACATGATCTAAATGGGATAATGACTGCAGTGTACATGATCTAAATGGGATAACGACTGCAGTGTACATGATCTAAATGAGATAACGACTGCAGTGTACTTGATCTAAATGGGATAACGACTGCAGTGTACATGATCTATAAAAAAAACAGTGCCGATATATGATGTAGTAGTGTCTTGTATTTATTGACAGTTGTCTTGTTTGCATTTCTGTTTTTATGTTCTCAGTCTACATTGGTACATTATTTATAAGGAATATCAGTGTTCAGAGTCTATATTCTCTCGTAAAGTTTACTGACCTGCTAAAGCAGTTGCATGATCTTTCAGAATAGTGCACAGTAAATTAATATTCTCTAGTCTCTACTTAGGAAATCAGTAAAAAGATAGAAAGCTCAGAGGCTGCCGAAATGTAGGAACATTGTCATAGTTACGTACGAGCAGCCCTATTTGGGACCTGAAACATAATCTTACATTCGTTGCAGTAATTTAAGTTTTTTTTATAAAACATTTGCTTTATAGACATTGATTATCATCACTAATCAGGACATTTTACAATAATTTTCAATGAAGTAAAACCCAATGTGGGCATATTACAAGAATCTTAAACTGATCTCATTTTAAAGCTACTTGTTTGTATGTGATATTTTAATTGATATATAATACACACCGTACTCCATACAACAGTACATGAAGGAGGTAACTTTGTTCTTTAATGATTCATGATTTTAGCAAACAAATCTTACTTTGATGGTGATAAGAAATTCTTGATCACCCCTTCTTTCGATATTCAATCTTGGTGGATGGTGGGAGCAAAAAAAGGTTGAGTATAAATGGACTTTGCCTTTGGATACTTGGAAACTGTTGTGTGAATTTGTAAAATATGAAACGACTTCCAGCAATGTCACTGACAAATGGAGATACATTAGCAGTTTACTGTGAGCACGCTTGGTGCTGGCCTAACATGACCAAGTGTCTGTTGATATGTTTGTAGGCCCGCCATGCCACGACAAAGGAGATTGTGGCCATCAAAAAGATGTCCTACTCGGGCAAGCAGTCGGCTGAGGTAAGTGTTACTGCAACATAGCTTTATCTAGAGACCCGTCCTCCTGTGTTTGGTCTGCTGCACTCAGGCAAGAAATCGGGTAAAATTGTAGAAAATTGTACAGTATTGTGAACAATTGTTCAGGCTTTGCCTTGGTAGCTGATGGTGGAATATTGTGAAGCGCAGTTGCGCAGCGGTAAGAGCTGCGGCCTCTCGACTGGGAGAACGCGGGTTCGAATCCTGTGCGGTGGTGTCGAATCTTGGGCAAGTTCATTCTCTACATTGCTCCAGTTCACTCAGCTGTGTGAATGAGTACCTGGCTATAGACAGTGGTGGATATTTGTGTATGAATAGTCTTCTCGCATTAATTGCAGCATGGCTGAATGCTTCCCAGAGAAGTCGAGATGGTGTTTGATTGAACAGGGAACAGGTATGCCAGGGAGTAAAGTGTAAGGCGCTTTGAGTAGTCCTGCGGACTGGATGCTGCGCTATATAAGAACTTACCTTTACCTTTAATCTTTGTCAAAAGTCTGATATGAATACTTCGTGAAGCCATCCGCTGTGTCTGTATCACCCTATGGCTTTGCTATCAAAATCAGGACTTCATTGCTCTGTTTCTGAACTACCCAGTAATCATGAAGACAGCCACGCAGAGTTGGTTACAAATTACATGGGATGTTTATTTTTGCTAGTGTAAAATACTGTTGCTGGGTTAATCATTGTCAGTGTGGAGTACATTTAATTTATTTACATGTATTTGTAAATGAACGTTTTGTGTGTGAGTGCAATGATATTAGATATTTAAATGCCGCCATTTCCTATCAATGCAGTCTGTTTTGTATGTCCTATTGAGACAGACGATTAGCATAAACATCACAGTTTGTCTTACATTGTGTCGTTGGTGTTGTTTCAGAAATGGCAGGACATCATAAAAGAGGTGACATTCCTAAGACTGTTGAAGCACCGCAACACAATAGAATACAAGGGGTGTTACCTTCGTGAACACACGGCATGGGTGAGTGTCACTGCACACAAACACACGGTATGATAGAGTGCAGGGAGTGAACACACGGCATGGGTGAGTATCACTGCGCACAAACACACGGTATGATAGAGTGCAGGGAGTGAACACACGGCATGGGTGAGTATCACTGCGCACAAACACACGGTATGATAGAGTGCAGGGAGTGAACACACGGCATGGGTGAGTGTCACTGCGCACAAACACACAGTATGATAGAGTGCAGGGAGTGAACACACGGCATGGGTGAGTGTCACTGCGCACAAAAACACGGTATGATAGAGTACAGGGAGTGAACACAAGGCATGGGTGAGTGTCACTGCACATAAACACACAGTATGATAGAGTACAGGGAGTGAACACACGGCATGGGTGAGTGTCACTGACTCACTGCACATAAACACACGGTATGATAGAGTGCAGGGAGTGAACACACGGCATGGGTGAGTGTCACTGCGCACAAACACACAGTATGATAGAGTGCAGGGAGTGAACACACGGCATGGGTGAGTGTCACTGCGCACAAAAACACGGTATGATAGAGTACAGGGAGTGAACACAAGGCATGGGTGAGTGTCACTGCACATAAACACACAGTATGATAGAGTACAGGGAGTGAACACACGGCATGGGTGAGTGTCACTGACCCACTGCACACAAACACATGACACTGCTATCCTTGAATTATGTAAAAATACTAAGGTTTTCTGGGCTCACCATAAACCCACATTTTATTTAGTCATTTCGTGATTGATTGTTCTTAGCAGACTTATTTCCAGACCAAGTTGCCAAAAGGTGTTGTTTATTTAACCAAACTTATTGATAGACCCAAAGACTGAAATGGTTGTCATGGGGCTGAGCTTTCACTAGGCATTGATGTTGCCTGTGGCCAGGTATTATTGTCCCATGTAAACTGTAAGTTGCCGTTACCCATCGTGCAATACAACTGACTGGCCACTGCTTCAAAATCTGGAAGAATTGTTTGATTATGTAGAACCAGTCCGACGTCTCGCCAACATTTAAAAAAATTGACTTTGAGCATTTACAGAGAAAAATCTCATGACACCGTATCAGGTGACAAATTGGAATAAAAGTAACGGGAGCTGAGGTAAGGTGTATAAAGTGACCGTAAAGACAACAAACATTGGCCGTTAGAGGAGCTGAGGTAAGGTGTATAAAGTGACCGTAAAGACAACAAACATTGGCCGTTAGAGGAGCTGAGGTAAGGTGTATAAAGTGACCGTAAAGACAACAAACATTGGCCGTTAGAGGAGCTGAGGTAAGGTGTATAAAGTGACCGTAAAGACAACAAACATTGGCCGTTAGAGGAGCTGAGGTAAGGTGTATAAAGTGACCGTAAAGACAACAAACATTGGCCGTTAGTAAGGTGTATAAAGTGACCGTAAAGACAACAAACATTGGCCGTTAGAGGAGCTGAGGTAAGGTGTATAAAGTGACCGTAAAGACAACAAACATTGGCCGTTAGAGGAGCTGTTTGGTTTGTTCTTTTTAGTATTGCTTTATTTGTGTTCTTTAATTGTTGCTTTGCCTTTGTAGCTGGTGATGGAATATTGCATCGGTTCTGCTTCTGACCTCATTGAAGGTAACTGCATTTTATGTAGAGGCCAGGGTATTAGCTCTGCCTCTGGCCTCATTGAAGGTAACTGCATTTTATGTAGAGGCCAGGGTATTAGCTCTGCCTCTGGCCTCATTGAAGGTAACTGCATTTTATGTAGAGGCCAGGGTATTAGCTCTGCCTCTGGACTCAATGAAGGTAACTGCATTTTTATATAGAGGCCAGGGTATTAGCTCTGCCTCTGGCCTCATTGAAGGTAACTGCATTTTTATATAGAGGCCAGGGTATTAGCTCTGCCTCTGGCCTCATTGAAGGTAACTGCATTTTTATATAGAGGCCAGGGTATTAGCTCTGCCTCTGGCCTCATTGAAGGAAACTGCATTTTTATTTAGAGGCCAGGGTATTAGCTCTGCCACTGGCCTCATTGAAGGTAACTACATTTTTATATAGAGGCCAAGGTATTAGCTCTGCCTCTGACCTCATTGAAGGTAACTGCATTTTTATATAGAGGCCAGGGTATTAGCTCTGCCTCTGACCTCATTGAAGGTAACTGCATGTTTATATAGAGGCCAGGGTATTGGCAAATAATGTTTTATGTGGTGGCCATTTTCAAAATCCATAATGTCCACTAAACATGCTTATGGGCAAATATAGGTTTTCTGATAGTTTAGTAATATAAAGAATTGTGAAGAGGGAAAATTTTAATCTTATAATATTAAGATTGTATTAATTAACAAGAACAAGAACAAGAAAGTTTTATTTAGACCCCAATTACAATATGTGTATAATATGAAATTAACGTAACATGAACAGGCATATATATACAAATGCAGTGTAATTTCAAATTAGATGGGGTCTGTGACTCCTATTAAGACAATAACAGTCGCTCTCATAGGAGCCACAGTAATAATTTGTTTCAATTCAATTTTACCGAAGGAAGTGCAAATGCAAAAGTAAAAGTGCAGGAAAAGAAAAGAAACCGAGATTACTTGATTACATATATGCATGTATTGGAGTATTAAAGGTATGTTAAAATAAACAAATACTAGTTGTCAATAGTACACTTCAATTTACTTGATATGTATGTGTATATTCACAAATACAATATCCATATGCTGATTTATATATATACAATACATATCCATACATATCACATGCAATAATACAGTTTTAATGACTTTGATAACATGTATAGCAGTTTAATATTGTACACGTATCTACGTATTTTTCTAATAAATTGTTTTTTGCATAATTACCAAAACTTCTGAAGGTATGTGTTCCAATCTTTATGACATATGGCAAACTGTATCTAAGACATCTTTTGGCAAATTCACGTTTTGTTCTGAATGGGTGTAACTCTGTTTTTTTCCTTGTGTTGTATTTGTGTACGTAAGCATTTGTAATTATTTTCCAATTTAATAGATAAGCAGGTAGGTCATGATGTACATATTTATAATAAAACTTAAGTTCGTGTAATTTTAACATGTCATCAATTTTTAAGATATTCAATTTTTTGAAAAGTGGCTCAGAGTGTGAATTATATTTACTTATAGATAAAATTCTCATAGCTTTCTTTTGTATTTTCAACATTCGACTACCTTGGTATCCCCACACCATAATACAATAGTTGATATGTGATAAAAATAACGTATTATATAAGATAATTTAAATTTCTAGGGGAAAGACATATTTTAGTCTGTTTAATATGCCGACTGTTTTGGAACACTTGTTTGATACTTTTTCAATGTGTTTATTCCAATTTAAATTTGTATCTAAAGTAAGTCCTAAAAAATTAAATTCATCTACTCTTTCAATGTTTGTACCATTTATATTGAGCATAAAGTTATCGACAGCTTTATTTTTCATGTGAAAAATCATATATTTGGATTTGTTTCTGTTTAATGATAATTTATTAATGTTTAACCATTCAATTATTTTAAGGAGTTCATCGTTTACTGCCGATTTTATATTTCTATTTGGGGAGTTACCCTGAAAATGATTGATGGTGCTAAATAAGGTGGTATCGTCGGCATACATAATAAAGTTAAACATTTCGCTAGCTTTAGGGAAATCATTAATGTATATTATGAATAATAGGGGACCAAGAATAGATCCTTGTGGTACACCAATTGTGATAGGTAGAATATTAGAACTTTCATTTTGAAATTTGGTGTATTGTCTTCTATTGCCTAAGTAGCTTTTAAATAGATTCAGGGTAGGACCCTGTAATCCATAATATCTTAGTTTAGTTAATAGTATCGAGTGATCAATTGTATCGAAGGCCTTAGAGAGGTCAAGAAAAATACTGAAAGGAACATAATTTTTATCAATTTGTGTAATTATTCTATCTATTAGTTCAAGTGATGCTAACTCGGTAGAGTGTTTTTTTCTAAAACCATATTGATTTTTAACAAATAGATCAGAATCATTAAAGTATGCTGTTAGTTGACTAGATATTATTTTCTCTATCACTTTTGAAATTGTTGGGAGAAGAGATATGGGTCTATAATTTTTTTAAACAGATGGGTCATCTTTCTTAAAAATAGGAATTACTTTAGCGAGTTTAAGTGTATCGGGAAATATACCAGTATTTATTACTTGATTTATTACCAGGGTTAATGTTTTGATGATGGAGGGTTCAATTATTTTCAAAAGTTTACAGGAAATACCGTCATAGCCACTACTGTTTTTATTGGGAAGGCTTTCAATGGTTTTCTTGACTATTTCTTCATCAACATTTAATAGACTGAAAACGGAATGGACATTATCATTTAAGTAGTAATTGTAATCCCTATTTCCATTGTAATGAATGTCTTGTGCTGTCGACTGACCTATACTTGTAAAAAAGTTGTTAAATTGGTTTGCAATAACCGTTTTATCTGTTATAGTTATACCGTTACTTTTAAACAAAACAGTGTTGTTTGAATTGTTTTTGGAGATAAATTCATTTATGAAATTCGAAACTTTCATTTTTCATATCCAAGAATCATGTTAAATTACCTGGTAGAGGCTTTCGTTGACGTGACACATCAACGAAAGCCTCTACCAGGTAATTTAACATGATTCTTGGATATGAAAAATGAAAGTTTCGAATTTGAAAACGAACTATCCTGAAGAATGTTCAGTAATAAAATTCATTTATGGTTTTCCATGTATTTCTGATGTCATCTTTATATCGGTTAAAGCGTGACTCAAAGTACATTTGTTTGGCAGTACGAATATTTTTCTTTAATATTGAGTTATATGTTTTTAGGTTAGTTAGAAGGACTTCGTACATAGGTAAATTTGGATTAGACATTTTTAATTTCTTATAAAGCGAGTCTCGATATTTGATTGATTTTAGAAGACCGTGTGTGATCCAGGTTGAATGCTTATGTTTGTATTTATTATATTTCATGATTTTAACAGGCATATGCTTATTCTTAGCATGCATAATTTCTTCGTGTATTATGTTATAATTTAAATTGGGGTCAGCCGTAGGAGATTTATTTAGTTTGTTATACATTGCATCCGAATTTATCTCTAGTTTAACATTATGCATAGCTACCTTATTTTGTAGATTTACTTGAAAAATTTTTGGAGGAGGTTTGGATTTTACGTTGATATTCATGATTAGGAAGTAAGGTTGATGATCAGAAAGGGTATTAGTGAAGATTCCTGCAGTGCTATCTAATATTGATTTATTTAATTTACTGAAAAAGTTGTCTATCAGTGTTCCGTTAGTTCTGGTAAAGCGAGTTGGAAAGGTAATTTGTGGATAGAGACTGTATGAAATTATAGTATCAAAAATTCACTATATATTTTGTTCTCGTTTTTTTCAGTAGATTGATATTGAATTCGCCTGAAATTATTAGATTATTACAACTTTCTAGAGTAGCCATTGTTGTTGAAAATTCATCTATGAAATCTATAATATTTTGATTTAATGACCTAGGCGGTCTGTATATGTTTCCAATAGTAAGTGTTTTTGATAAGCTGCCACCAGTTACTTGAATTACTAACCCCTCCCAATGTTCATACATGTTGATATTCTTAAGTACTTTATATTTAAATGTATTATCTACGTAAATTATTAAACCCCCTTTGACACTACAGTGTTTCCCCTGAGCAATTTGATCATATCCGTGTAAACTGAATTTAGATAAATTATCATGATTTGACTTCCATGTTTCTTGCAAACATATAATGCTAAATTTAAATTGTTTAGTATTTAGAAGCTCTACAAAAAGTTCAAGTTCGTCAAATTTAGCATTAATGGATTGAATATTTAAGCTTAGTATACTAAAATTATCAGTATTTTTGTGTGCTAACTTATGAAACTTATCGATGTCATAGTATGAAGAACAATGGATCAACTGAGGTTCATTTTGTTCAGTACTATTTTCGTTTATATCTAGAAGATTTATTAAAGAACAGTTTAATTAAGCTATTAAAATGTACTAAATAGATAAAAACCTTACAAAATTACAGTTACGACGGATGCTATAGGGATACACAATTACAAATAAGGTCTGTCACGATAAAAATTAATAAAATGACTAATAAAAAGGTGAATGTAAAATTTGTATGCCTGAAAATGTTTAGTATTCTTGAGGCATGAATGTCTACTAGCAGTTCATTCCAGTGTAACTGTGCTGCTGTACCTAATGCGGAGTCATTGTTGTACTCTGAGATAGTGAACCTAACTGTTGACTATTTGTGACCCGCCTCAGTGAACCTGGTGTCAAGTCACAAAGGCCTATTCTGCAGACGAGCCAAAAATAGCTGTCTGGGTCATGTCCAATCAATTTTGTGATTTTGACAGAAAGACATACTTTATAATATCAGCTATCAATGTCCACTTTTTCATCAACAAATAATCCCAAACTAATTAGAATCCATGCATTTACGAACACCGGGATTAAGAAACAGTAGAAAATATACGAGTCAGGATGACATTGTTTCTCAAAACGTTGCTTTTTTGGCGTTTGCTTCAAATTTAGCAATAAATAAAAAAACTACTCAAGATATTTCAACAAATGACGTAACATTTTAATGATTTTGATCTGTTGATTCCACAAACGTACAAAACTCCATTTCACAATTTTGATCTGTGGATTCCACAACGGTACAAAACTCCATTTCAATATTTTGATATGTGGATTCAACAAAGGTACAAGACTCCATTTCACTATTTTGATCTGTGGATTCCACAAAGGTACAAGACTCCATTTCACTATTTTGATCTGTGGATTCCACAAAGGTACAAAACTCCATTTTGTCACTTAATACCCACTTTGCTGTGGCATGCTGCATTTGTAGTCTTATTGGCTGACATGAAATGTGTGTTTCAGTACACAAGAAGCCTCTTCGTGAGGAGGAGATAGGTGCCATATGCAGTGACGCCCTCTGTGGTCTCGAATACCTCCACAGTTTCGGTCGCATTCACAGAGATGTCAAGGCGGGAAACGTCCTTCTCACAGAGACAGGGACAGTCAAACTTGGTAAGCTGGACAGCTGGGCCCACTGTCTCAAAAGTAAAGTCAACTAAAGGTTCTTGAGTCATCTTTTGTGCGACTTCATTTAGAATCATGGAAAACCAAACGTATTTGGTATGTGTTACAATATGAAGCCATGTTTGTGTGAATGTGTTCATTTGTTTTGATTAAATCATCGGTTGTCTGAAGGTTCCTTGTGCCAGTTTTATTAATCGTGGAAACCCAGACGTATTTGCTCGTTCGTGCAAATGCGTTATTTTGTTTTGATGAAATCACTGGTCAAAGAGTTGAATTATTATTGACAGGCTCCATTAAAAAATCAGTTTATAAAACATTTTTGCAGGCAAGGGACCTCTTTTACAGTCACAATCGGGACTGGGCCAAAGTAACCAGGATAACAAGACCTCATCAGGGTTTTGTTACTAAAATAACTTAATGTGATCTGAATAATGTCCATATTAACTTAACTAATTTCCTATATTTGACAGTTATAGAAATTATTTCATACCGTCCTAAGGTGACCTTAATTATGGCTTACTTTTAAGGGGTCATCAGGCACTTCGAATTTTCAAATTACAAAAAAAGCTATACGAATAATATCTTTAAGTAAATATAATGCTCACACAATTACTATTTTTAAAAGACTTCGGTTGCTAAAGTTGGAAGACATTTATAAAACCCAACAATAAAAATGTTACTACAAATTAATTAACAATCTTTTATCCTACTACTTCATTGTTTTCCAAACATGTATGTTGATACATTGAATGAGTAATTATCAACTATAAAAACAAGTCATACTATTTTGTGTCATGTAAATTTTGTTGTTTATATTTATGGGGTGGCTCCTGTGGTAGCGATATATATTTTAATGGGAGTCTCCTGACCTTTAAATAAATGTATTCTGAGTTCTAATTGCGAGGTGGCTGTATTACCGAGGTGACCTTAATTGTGAGGTGGCTGTATTACCAAGGTGTCCTTAATTGTGAGGTGGCTGTATAACCAAGGTGACCTTAATTTTGAGATGTGACTGTTTCAGCTGACTTTGGGTCTGCATCGATTGTGTCGCCGGCAAACTCGTTCGTGGGCACGCCATACTGGATGGCTCCGGAAGTGATCCTTGCCATGGATGAGGGTCAGTACGATGGCAAGGTCGACATCTGGTCACTCGGCATCACCTGCATTGAACTCGGTCAGTTCCTGTGTACTGTCATTCCAAAAGTCGTTGGTCATTTTCTACAAAACAGATGTGTATTAGCAACGGTGTGGAACTTGTCAGACATGGAGGCAGATGCTACTTTTAAAACGTCGTCTTATCTCCTAACCAGGATAAACATCTGAACAAATCATGGGAGGTATATACCTCTTATTGACCAGTTGTAATAGTTATGGCCCTGCATAGCATCCACAGTGTCCATCGTTGATGTTAGGTGTTAATGCAGTGTTGGGGCTGCCACACCAAATGACCTGTCACCCTAGGGACACCTTGTCCGCGGGACACAAGGTAGATTCTGTTTGCAGGAATGCAATGGTGTAACTGGTTGACATCAGCAACAAGCCCGATTCTTTGCGCTACTGTGCTTCATATTTGGTAGCATGATAATTGAAATCATGAATGTCAAATATTTTGTCAACTAATCTATGATATTGTTTAATAATAAATAATAGTTTTTAACAAAACCATCGGATACCATAATTTATCTAATTTTCATTACATTTCACATTATATTTGACATATATTTAGTTTGTCATTTTAATAGAAATTGTGTATTATTATTTACAAAAAAATCAAATTTAGATAATGTGTTCGTTCTATTACATACAGTACACTTAGAAATATTTGACCTTATGCATTCACTTAACCTTATGCATTCACTGGGTAAAGCCATCGCAACAGACGTGAATGGCCAGCGGTTTATGCATATGAGCAAAAGGATACCAGAAAACTGATAATTTAGGTGGAACTTTTGATCTTTTGTCATTGTTGAGCTTTGAAACTAACATGGTATTGGTAGAAATTAATTACGATGATGGATTCATCAGCCACGGTTAGCCATAGAGACCACTGTCAAGGTGTCAGACGATGCTAAAAATGGGGGCGTACGCTAATTATGACATCTGCGTTATAAAGAACGAATATGGTGTTCATGTATGAATGAGTACCTGGCTATAGACAGTGGTGGATATTTGTATGAATAGTCTTCATTAATTACAGCGTGGCTGAATGCTTCCCAGAGAAGTCGAGATGGTGTTCGATTGAACAGGTCTGCCAGGGAGTAAAGTGAAAAGCGCTTTGAGCAGTCCTGAGGACTGGATACTGCGCTGTATAAGAACTTACCTTTCTCATAGCAATGAAAATGTTTTGACACGTGTGTATGTGTTTCCAGCGGAGAGGAAGCCGCCATTGTTCAATATGAACGCCATGAGTGCCTTGTACCACATCGCCCAGAACGAGCCCCCCACACTGACCGGGGCCGAGTGGTCAGACAACTTCAGGAGCTTCGTCGAGTCGTGTCTACAAAAGATCCCAACAGGGAGACCGAATGTCAGCGAATGTCTCGCGGTAAGATTTATGATCATCTTTCAAAAATAAGGAAAATGCATTATTAAAGGGAACGAGAATAGATTGTTACATTTAAGGAATTATTTCTACAGATGTGATGTTTCCAATTGGGTAAAACACTGGTTTTGGCAAACATGAGTAAGTGGCTGTCTAAGATTGGATAATGGGATTAATTACGTGACGGAAGCACACTTTATCCATGAATATAAGTGATTTAGAGGTATGTTTATTTTATAAAAAGTGACCTTTTTAATAGTAGACATAAAATGCTATCAGAGTAGAGCAGAAACACATTTTTAATATTTTTGTCAAAAAGTCATTTCAGCTGCAGTGTCTGTCCTTAAAGGGACGTAGTCTGTTCGTCTATCCAGAATTAGCGGGTGTAGTAATTGATAACAGGATGTTTGCTTTGTTGAACGTGGCAAAGTTGAACATCAAAGGGTATTGCAGTTAACTCAGCCGTGTTACCAATAGAGCTTGTTTTGAAACTGGATGTTTTGTTTACTATTTGAGCATGTTTACGTGGTCGTACCTTCAAATTGCAATGTTGTCCCGGGCTTACTAAAAACAATTTGGTGGGCAGTATACCTTCAACATGGTTAGTATAGTAATATAGAACATTATAATTATTTAATTGGAGTGCAGTAGATAGAACTGTGGACTCTCGGCCGAGAGAACCCGGGTTCAAATCCTGTGCTGCCATGTTAAACCTTGGGTTGTTCACTCTAAGTTGCTTCAGTTCACTCTTTTGTATACAAATAGTCTGCGCATTAATTGCAGAATGCCAAAAAATGCTGTGAATTGTAATTTCGTTACTGTGGAATTGCCCAAAATCATTTCAAGGTGATGATGAAAGAGTCTTCAGATGATAACACTGGTTACTTCCCAGAGAAGTCGAGATGGTGTTCGATTGAACAGGTCTGCCAAGGAGTAAAGTGTAAAGCGCTTTGAGCAGTCCTGAGGACTGGATACTGTGCTGTATAAGAACGCACCTTTTAATTATTAATGAAAAACTAGGAACAGATTGCCTCCTTCTAAGACACGATACACAGACACTTTGTGTCGTTGCAGCATCCGTTTGTGTCGTCGGATCGTCATCCGAACGTCTTGTTGGACCTGATCCACCGGACAAAGCATGCAGTGCGTGACCTCGACAACCTGCAGTACCGCCGCATGAAGAAGATCCTCATGTGTGACGGAGACCAGAACGACTCGAGCAGCAACGGCCCGTCAGGCGACACAGAGGAGTCTATGGTTGGTGTCTGTGCCTCATTATCTGACCTTTCTCCCCTTGGATAATCTGAGAAAATGACTGATAGAGATGGCAGACCAGACAAAATTTCAATTATTATTTAAAAATAAATGTGTAACATTATAAAATAATAAAAAATGAGCAATTTTTCATCAACCAATATTTTAACCTTAAGATTTTTATGGAGACAGCATATTTACATTAAGAGGGACACTGGGCGAGCGGCCCAGCATGCGCGTGTATCCATTGTGTTGCTGGGTTCCAGGAAGACAACACTAGCAGTAAGTCCAACAGTGTTGCCAGTCAACAGAGTCTACAGAGCACCAGTGAAGTGAGCAGCAGCAATGTCAACTGCACGCCCAGTACATCTGCTAACGACGACGACGACAGATTCGTTGTAACGACATTCTCGCGACAAAACAGACGGGTAAGTGACTGCCCGTTCACCTGTCACAGGCATACAAAGTGTCAGGGATCAGATGTCACAGGCATTTCGATGTCGTAGTACATAGGTTAGTGGAGGTGTCATCAGAGGGTTTCTGCTGTTGTGTGTGGTCCGAGACTTATGTTTGTATCAGTGGAGCTTTTGCACACAGACAATACAGCACCATCTGTTGTTGCTAGGAACAGTTGTTGTTTATTACTGTAATGTGTACACCACCGTGTGTTATTGTTACAAACAGTTGTTTACTATATTGTTATTCTGATTGATTTTGTCAATAATTGGTTGTTTCGTGCTTCCAATCAATCGATTATGATTTTACGTAATTGGTGATAATTTTTGGGTACATAAAACAGTAGTCCTGAATAAAATGTATATGATTACTGAATGAAGAAATCATTACTGTTTAAAAATTACTAGTCGTTAGTTAAGTGTCACAGAATGGGAAAATGCAACACTAAATGTCTAAACATCCCAGGGCCATAACCAAAACAGATGTTTGGTCAGTTTCCTAAGGTCATTATTATTAAATGGTGTTTATATTTTCATATAATTAAATGAAAAATATCTGTGTTTATGTCAACAATCACTGATGTGTTGCACTAGTGCTGCCACCTGGCAATCAACCATTTCCCAAAATGGCCACCCACAAACTGATTACATGGTCACTCATTGATCAGTTTAGCCAAACCGATGATCGATCAGTCGGTCAAACCAATTCCCAACACTACGTTCCAGATACAACAACAACACATTTGACAGTGATTTGTTGTTGCTTAAGGCTATATGTAGTATTTGGTACACATAGCAATGGGCTCTGTGTGGTTTGTTGTTGCTTATGGCCATATGTAGTATTTGGTACACATAGCAATGGGCTCTGTGTGGTTCTTCCTTGCACCAGATATTATATATATACCCGCTGTTGTATGAAATGATTAAATTCTTTTCATGCGCTAACTATAGTAGACCTTTGCCATATGAACTCCTAATATTAAGAACATCCATTTAAAAGGAACAACTTGTAAATTTCCTTTAGATACAAGGAACATCGAATATAAATGACAGGTTGATATGATACAGACCTCAAGGTACACATGGCTCAACACTAATGGTTGACAGTTTGTCCTGGACAAGTAATTATCCATGTCGGACAAGTAGAGTGTCCAGGACAACTGGCCAAGACACCCCAGATGTGATAAGCAAGTTGATATTGAGTCGAAATATATACTATTAGTTGAAGTAAAATGATTGAAATATTTCACACACTGACATAATATCGACTTTGAACAGAAACCACCCGGCATTTCAGTCTCGTAGACAAGCCTTGTCGCTCACTGCTTTCGCTTCGCGAAGACTAATGCAGACATAGTCACAATATGGTGCCAATAGTACTTTATAAACCACTTAATCATAGGTGGCGAAATGGTGTCAAGTTAAGGGTTAAAAAACGTTGGAAGATTATATCATTCTTAATTAATAAAAAGCTTTCACCGGCACCTGACATATGTGCCCATTTTAATAGTACATTTCACAGTGTACTTTGAAACGCAGAAAAATGAAATGTAATTTATCCACATCAAAAACAGACCGCGATCCTAGTAAACACTGTTGCGTGTATTAATTCATATTAGGCTCCTACTAAACTAAGGCCTGAGATGATGGATGTGCTAATGGGTATTGCCATTGCCGGTCCTCCTACAGAGGAATATGACCCCCATGGTGCAGTTCATCTGTGGCTAAATGGTGGAAAGCAACATCATTGCTACTAGGGACTAGTAGTAACTGATGAGTAAGTCTGAACTGAGTACATCTGAAGATTGGACTGTGGTCTGAACTGTTCTTTAAATATTTTTTCAGTCAATAAACTAGTTTTGCAGAATAATTTTTTAATAAACCATGAAACGTTGGTCACTGTTACCAAGTTTTGGTCCTTGGAATTATGCATAATTATGTTTCTTTCTAACCTCAATAAATATACTGAGTTCTTAACATCCTTCTGGATGGCATACCAACCTGGCTGGGTGTGATGTGCCGTCGTTGTGAATACTTTTTTCTGTGGGACAAGTACATTTTTGGCGAGACAAGTAAACATGAGTTGGCACTTGTCCTACTGGACATGTGCTTTCTGTGAGTTTAATGTAGAACCCTGGTACATTTTGGCAGTATGGACAAAATAATAACTCCAAATTGCATTATTAAAACTGGACTAACTGGTATTATTTATTGTTTCTTTAAAACATAGAAAAAGACAATGGATAACTTCACCCCAACGTTTTGTGAAATGTGCATTATAGACCTGTTACACATACCTATAATGTATATATAATATATACAATATATATATATAAAGAAGACTTTGACCAAGTCCCAGACAGTTCCTCACAGCAGGAATACACGATACATGTTTGAACATCAAACAAACTGATTTGTGAAGTGTTTATTGGTCTGAGGTCTCGGTGACGAGGAGGCCGTGTATATTTGTTGGCGTTGGTCCTACCATGCATGCTTGCGTTGATCACCATTCAACCTATGGCCCTGAAGCACTCACAGCCATTGGTAGTGAAATGTCTCACGTCTCCTGCTGTCTCTTGTAGCCTCCACCAATCCCTAGCAGTAGGCTGCTAGTAAGTATCTCTTTGGTCCTTGCCTTCGTGTGTTGTCATAGCAACCAGTGCATGCTGACACGCTGTTATTGTTCATTTCTGTGGTGTTACTTGTTTTAATTTGGAGTGAGGATCTTGTAATAAAATCGGGTCGTGTTCTTTTTAATGTACACTAAGGATTGTCTTATTGGAAGTCCTACTGTAGTGTCTGAAGATAAACCACGCCTGGCATATGTAGATAAATATGTAGAAAAGTGGGCGGGAAAATGTATTGTAAAATATTTGAATTTACAACTTAAATATGTGCATGAGCGTGTGTATGTTACTGAGTCAGTACGACTTTATAAGTATTCCTTTCATCTGCTACTTTTCTTAGTAAGTAAGTAAGAGTAATTGTAAGAAGTAAATTGTCCATATGACAAAAAATCGTCAACATCATATTTTGATGTGGTTTCATTATTTATAGATTTGTCTTAGATTATAGCTGTCTCTTGTTTAATGGTGTTTTCCAAAATTGTTGTATAAAAATTATTATTATTATTATTAATTATTTTAAAATGATAATTGGTTGTGAAGTGGTGACATCAGTTTATTTAATATAATGAAGAAATGGTTTGGTGTAGAATTCGTTTTGCATGTGATGTGCTCAATAGAACGTTAAGATTCAAGCTCCTGTAACTGAGCTAGATAAATGAAAATAGCAATTTATTATAACATCTGCGATACTTGAAACAGGCAAGTTATAGTTTTGTTTAACATAAAAAATGCACACGAACAGGTATGTTGATAGTTTAACTCTAGTCAGATTTAGGCTCAGTTGGAGGCCGACCAGTTTATTTAAGTGTTTGCTGCTTGTTGTTTTAGTTGTTTATTTTGTGTAGTGGTGTTTTCTGCAAGAATAGATCCATTGCACAGCAGGTTGAGTGCGGAATTGAAGTAGATGCATGGACATTAAAGAATGCCTAGATGTGTTTGACCAGTCTAGTGTAATTTTGCACCTCGTGTGATTGTAGAATTGTTCAGCCTGCCTAACTGATGATGAAATGGAAACATCTTTTATATTGAGTTTTGCCTTTAAAGTGGACAACGTAGCTGAAATGAACATTTCAGTGACATTGCATTGTTATATACATAACATAACTGGCTGCACTCACTAGGTTACACAATGGCTTTTATCAAGATAATTAGTGCAGACTTAACACTTGTTTGGTCATTTGCAAAACTCAAGCAAGAAGAGTGCCACTTTGTTGGGCCATGTGAACCCTGGTGGCTATGTTTAGCGTTCCTTCATTTATAATTATACCTAAAATAAATATTGTAATTTTAAAGACATGAGATATAATGAAGATTGTGTCCAATTTCCTTCCCTGTACTTCAGTTGAATCGGGAGATGTGTCGTATCGCCATTGTGTATGCATTCTGGAGGAAGGTGTAGCAGAAACTGGGGGGTGGGAGGTCGGTCCAGACAATTGGAGGTTTGCTGTATAACCCAGTGGGAGAAGGGAAGTTGGTTAATCAAATAGGAGAAAGCTGGGAGGTTAGCCCAGAATCTGTTGGGGGAAAAGCAGTTGTTTCCCAAAACAATTGGGATATAAGACGTTGAGATACCTGCTGAGTTGGTTCCATAACCCAGTGGGAGAACGGAGGTTGGTTAATAAAACATGAGAAAGATGGGGTGTTAACCCCAGAATTTGCTGGGGGGGAAACGTATGGTTCCAAAAACAGATTGACATCCCTCCCCCTGTATTCAGTCGAGCGTGACATGACTTTCACACAATGTCTGTTTCCATTCTTGCAGACGTCGACAGGAAGCTCTGGTGGGGAGCAGCAGGCAATGGCGAACAACTTCGCGACGATCCGGACGACATCGATTGTGACGCAGCAGCAGCGCGAACACATCCAGGAGAACGTCATGAGAGAACAGATGACTGGATACAAGCGCATGCGACGACAACACCAAAAACAACTACAGCAGGTAATGATGTCATCACGGTCACATGTGATATCATAATACAGGGTGTCTGTTAAGTGTGCTTATAGCAGGGACCATGACCCCCAAAGCAGGGACCACATAACATGCCATGCCCAAGTGACAGCATGTCGCGGAGTCACGGACCATTACGGATACAGGATGTGTTGTTGTTCTCCTCCTGATTCCCTGTCGTCAGGGTTGAGGCTGGCCTTGATTCCCTGTCGTCGGGTGTGAGGCTGGCCTTGATTCCCTGTCGTCAGGGGTGAGGCTGGCCTTGATTCCCTGTCGTCAGGGGTGAGGCTGGTCTTGGTTCCCTGTCGTCAGGGTTGAGGCTGGTCTTGGTTCCCTGTCATCAGGGTTGAGGCTGGTCTTGGTTCCCTGTCATCAGGGGTGAGGCTGGCCTTGGTTCCCTGTCATCAGGGGTGAGGCTGGCCTTGATTCCCTGTCGTCAGGGTTGAGGCTGGTCTTGGTTCCCTGTCATCAGGGTTGAGGCTGGCCTTGGTTCCCTGTCATCAGGGGTGAGGCTGGCCTTGATTCCCTGTCGTCAGGGTTGAGGCTGGTCTTGGTTCCCTGTCGTCAGGGTTGAGGCTGGCCTTGATTCCCTGTCGTCAGGGGTGAGAATGCCTTGATTCCCTGTCATCAGGGTTGAGGCTGGCCTTGGTTCCCTGTCATCAGGGTTAAGGCTGGCCTTGGTTCCCTGTCATCAGGGTTGAGGCTGGTCTTGGTTCCCTGTCATCAGGGGTGAGGCTGGCCTTTATTCCGTTCCTCGATTTCGGTTTTCTTTATCTTCCTCTTCTTTTCTCTCACTTATCTTGCAATACTTTCTCTACCAACTGTCTCCGTTCCCCTCAATCTTTTGCTCTTGTTATCCACTCATCTCCCAAATCTTCCAAGTCTCTCTTTAAAATCGAAACTGTACCTGTGCCATTCATTGTTTGGAACATTTCACCCACTGCAGTGCTGCCCTGACTGACCTACATTGTGGTTTGGTATTGGATGTTGCCTTCTCCTATGAGAGCTGTTTGACAAGACTATCGAGCCCCACCTGCCTGGGTTTAAATTTGGGGTTTCCTTCCCGTAGATCATTTGCCTAACACGGCTAATGAGCATGATTTGCCCAGTACTATTTACCTATAGTTGGGGGTGGAATAGTGAGTGTCGGGACGTGTCCACACCCTGGTGGGCCCTGCACACCCACCTCTGGGGCTCCAACATGCTCCGAGATCTCTAGCACATTTGCCTGGGGCCGCAAGCCGCCCAGTATCTGCAGTGTACCACAAGTAGATTGTGCTAGAGTCTTGTCTATGCAGAGGCTATGTAACAGCAGGGGAGACTTACGCACTGAATGCGAGAGTATGAAGCACTAACTACACACTATGCTACAGCACTTAGTGCATCAAACAGACCTGTGTTAAACACCGCACTACAACGACATGTAACACTATTAAATCATAGACAGTTGTTTTGATTATGTAAGTTAAGTTCCATCCGTGTTAATTGTTTACAAAGTCAGTGTCCAGTTAACATACAATGTAGGCCTATGTATCTCTTGAGTTTACAGACACTGCTATCTGTAAACATTCATTCTCCTACCACTATGGTAGAGATGAAATCCATGCATCCAGGAATTACCAGGATTAACCCAGCTCCAACTCGAAGTACAGGAGGGTTGTTTTCTCAAATGCTCATAAATTGGTTTCATTATAAAATGATTAATAACTATCAAAATAAATATTTAACATAATATTTAAGTGTTTCACAATGGTATCATTATAAGCATCTTAAAAATAACTGCTAGCAGAATTCCCATCCCTTTTCATTGAGTTGACGTATATTTTCAGTCTAGGATTTCTTTAATGGAAAACAAGATTGATTCTTAACATCAATGTTATTTCCAACATAACAAAATTGTAACATTGTGTTTGTCACTAGGCATAGTAAAATCTTCATAAATTACATATATCGCTATATAAACATGATACTTTGAATGGATCAAGCTGATTGTGCTAATTCTAGAATTGTGAATATGTGTATATGTGAACAATAGAATTGATAAATATCAGGCAGGGGTGGGTTGTACAGGTGAAAATTGTTGGACTCTCGATAAGTCTAAAGCTTCCTAGTCCACATGTTATCTGAAGCCTGTAGCTTTGAATGGGAATCTTGTTAAATAAGTTGTGTAGAAACCAAGCCCACCTCAATGTCATCGTTATATAACTTGACCTAAATGTTTGTTTATATTAAACCTGAATGTATCATAATGTCCTCACAGTATCATTATGTCATCACAGTATCATTATGTCCTCACAGTATCATTATGTCCTCACAGTATCATTATGTCCTCACAGTATCATTATGTCCTCACAGTATCATTATGTCCTCACAGTATCATTATGTCCTCACAGTATCATTATGTCATCACAGTATCATTATGTCCTCACAGTATCATTATGTCCTCACAGTATCATTATGTCATCACAGTATCATTATGTCATCACAGTATCATTATGTCATCACAGTATCATTATGTCATCACAGTATCATTATGTCATCACAGTATCATTATGTCCTCACAGTATCATTATGTCCTCACAGTATCATTATGTCATCACAGTATCATTATGTCATCACAGTATCATTATGTCCTCACAGTATCATTATGTCATCACAGTATCATTATGTCCTCACAGTATCATTATGTCCTCACAGTATCATTATGTCCTCACAGTATCATTATGTCATCACATTATCATTATGTCCTCACAGTATCATTATGTCCTCACAGTATCATTATGTCCTCACAGTATCATTATGTCCTCACAGTATCATTATGTCATCACAGTATCATTATGTCATCACAGTATCATTATGTCCTCACAGTATCATTATGTCCTCACAGTATCATTATGTCCTCACAGTATCATTATGTCCTCACAGTATCATTATGTCATCACAGTATCATTATGTCCTCACAGTATCATTATGTCCTCACAGTATCATTATGTCCTCACAGTATCATTATGTCCTCACAGTATCATTATGTCATCACAGTATCATTATGTCCTCACAGTATCATTATGTCCTCACAGTATCATTATGTCCTCACAGTATCATTATGTCCTCACAGTATCATTATGTCCTCACAGTATCATTATGTCCTCACAGTATCATTATGTCCTCACAGTATCATTATGTCCTCACAGTATCATTATGTCCTCACAGTATCATTATGTCATCACAGTATCATTATGTCCTCACAGTATCATTATGTCATCACAGTATCATTATGTCCTCACAGTATCATTATGTCATCACAGTATCATTATGTCATCACAGTATCATTATGTCATCACAGTATCATTATGTCCTCACAGTATCATTATGTCCTCACAGTATCATTATGTCCTCACAGTATCATTATGTCATCACAGTATCATTATGTCCTCACAGTATCATTATGTTCTCACAGTATCATTATGTCCTCACAGTATCATTATGTCCTCACAGTATCATTATGTCCTCACAGTATCATTATGTCCTCACAGTATCATTATGTCATCACAGTATCATTATGTCCTCACAGTATCATTATGTCATCACAGTATCATTATGTCCTCACAGTATCATTATGTCCTCACAGTATCATTATGTCATCACAGTATCATTATGTCATCACAGTATCATTATGTCCTCACAGTATCATTATGTCCTCACAGTATCATTATGTCATCACAGTATCATTATGTCCTCACAGTATCATTATGTCCTCACAGTATCATTATGTCCTCACAGTATCATTATGTCATCACAGTATCATTATGTCATCACAGTATCATTATATCCTCCCACAGTGCCATAATGTCTTCACATAATGTCCCCACAGTGTCATAATGACCTGGTGCATCACGCTGTCCTGGAGTGTGTCATGTCCTAGTGTCCTGACGTCCCTGTGTCATGTTGTAGCTGGAGGACAAGTTTGAGCAGGAGATGGAGGAGCACAAGCAGAAGCTAGACAAAGAGTACGAGACACTGATGCAGAACTTCCAACGCGAGCTCGAGCAGCTCAAGCAGAAACATGACAAGGAACACGACAAGAAGGTCCGCGTCTCAACGACAGCCACTCGGCTACGTTGAATCTTCATTTCTATACTCAGTATTCTGTTTAGAAGACTTGTTAGAATAGCGTTTGTTCTTTTTGTTACATTCTTTGAAATGTTATGTAGGTAGAAAAGGTGGTAATTGCTGCAAAATGCTCAGTTTTGGTGATGGTGACATCAGCAAGATTGTGGGTAAAGTTGAATTGACCAATTTTGGGATGGAGACATCATGGAAATTCATGCAGATTCCAGTTCGGATGAATGGCAAACTCCAGGTTGTTTGGGGTGTGAGATTGCCTTAAAAAAGAAGCCATGTACATGGAAACGTTCAGAAATCGTAATATTAATCATTCAAAATTTGTTTCGGGCTTTCTGTGGAGCATATTTTCGTAAATTTCGATGACTTCAATTAAGAAGGTGACCTAGTCAACAACAACAGCTGACTGAGACAGGACTGACGTATTGTGTGGGTTGGTTGTAGCTTCGACAGGCAACAAACCAGGAGCGGAAGAAACTACGACAGATGCAGCAGCACAGTGAAGCAGAGATCAAACAGTTCCTGCAGGGTCAGAAGAAGGAATATCAGCGCAGTATGGACCAAGTCAGAAAGGTATGACAAGGTCTTTTCCGTGATTATTTCTGATGAGGCTGGTCCTCAATTTGTGGTTTTTTTTCTTCCCCCCTCACTGTTCTTGCACTGCTGTCTCCGCTAACTGTCTACCCTCCTCTGTATCTCTCATACTCCGCTCCTTTACTAAATCTCTCTTTACAATCTTTACCTTCCACTTTTGGGCATCTGCTTTCTTTGTTAACCACTTCTCAGCTGTACGCTTAGCATGTCCAGCCGACTCATTGCCAGCTTCCTCTTAAAATTACTCTTGCACAAACCTCCTCCCTCAGCTTCTCCATTCCGTCACATTGTACAACAATGCTATCCATTGGATAACATTGTGTGCTCCATTCCGTCACATTGTACAACAACGCTATCCATTGGATAACATTGTGTGCTCCATTCCGTCACATTGTACAAAAACGCTATCCATTGGATAACATTGTGTGCTCCATTCCGTCACATTGTACGAAAACGCTATCCATTGGATAACATTGTGTGCTCCATTCCATCACATTGTACAACAACGCTATCCATTGGATAACATTGTGTGCTCCATTCCGTCACATTGTACAAAAACGCTATCCATTGGATAACATTGTGTGCTCCATTCCGTCACATTGTACAAAAACGCTATCCATTGGATAACATTGTGTGGTGCAAACAAAAAGATATAATTTTTTTCCGAATACAGAATTCTAAAGAATAATAATGGCGCTAGGGAGCAATTTTTTTTTAGAAAATGACTCAAAGATTGCATAATGGATTTGATTACTTTTATCAATATGTTTGATCCTTGAACTGATTTAGAGATAGGTAATTGTTATAAAAGTGAATTTTATTGATCGTAAACATACAAAGCTATCATAATCTGGCAGAAAACCATTTTGATTATTTTTCGTCAAAAAAACTTCAAAATGCACTGCAATGTACCATTTTAAGACTAATATTTTTATAGATATGGCCCAGACGTGCTTTATCCGGGAAAACAATGTATAACAGCCATAACAACAAACATCATGTATTGTATAGTATGTATCGCGATACATATTGTCACTTTGTTTTGTGATACATATCATATCATGCGTGTACTGTATCGCTACAACCCTACCAATGATGTACTCCAGAGTTTCTCAGACGGGACACCGCGGCGGACAAAGGATGACACGTTGAAGTCCCACAAGGAGACTCTCCAGCAACGACAGACTGGCGCAGAACAGAACCTCACCAAGCAACAGAAACAGCTCATCGAACTCGAATTGAGGAAGTTTAGACGGCGGAAACTCCTCCAACTACACGAACTACAGCAGGATTTATTACGGGAGGTAAGTCACACGTCGCATCATCTGTAAGTATTACAGGTTTGAGTGTTCTTTGTTGTGGATTAGCGACATCAACAAACTGAGTTTTAACCGTTTTGACTAGAAAATCTGATGTAGTAAATTTTTGCTTTTTCCAGCGACATAATTATGCCCAATATTTATGCTGGACTGCATCAACCCCAATAATACTTATGGCTGTCAGCAGAAAATACACTTTATTGCTTTGTTTTTCCTCGACTTTTTTTGCAAAGGCAAACATTCTTGCACAACTAGAATAATCACCGTATGATTGAATACTTCCCAGAGAATTCAGTTTGGAATGAAAGGGGGTTGTCATGTGAAGTACTTTCACCAGGCTAAAATAGTAGACAATGCACTATATATAAAAATTAAGCAGTTAACATGCATTGCACTTCACCACTGTCTTCTCTTGCAGGAATTAAATAAACGACAGGCACAAATAGAATATGCTCACAACATGTTACTTCGACATCACGGCTCAACCCTAGATATCGAAAACAAACACTTGAGCGCAATTCACCATTTGAGGGACGAGATTATGCGCAAACAGCATCACACAGAGCTGGCCAATCAGAGGGAGTATACATCTCGGGCCGAGCGCGAACTCAAGAATAAACACGGGCTGGAAGTGAAACACCAGCCCAAGAACCTAAAGGTAGGGTGCTCCTCCCAGAATGCACCAGGGCTTCGATCAGCTATGATTCGCGGTTGGATCATTAATGGTACAATAGGATTATGTGATGTAAATCTGGTAGCAGTGGCCATTCAGAAATACATTACAGGACTGAAATATATATGCATGAATTATATGTACGTGAACATATATAAAACATAAAATACTTGAATTGATTGATGATCCAGTTTCTTGGTTGTCTTTATTATTAGACATATTTACCTCTCAAGAAATTTGTTTTCTTTTTATTTGTATATTAAAAAGAAAAAGTTTCTAGATATGTAAATATGTCAAATAATAAAATCTATAATAATATCTGTATAAATATAGCCTGATTTTGTTCTTTAAAATCGATTTTGCTCCTTAATTGTGATCTTTGCATTTTTTTAAAACCTTAATTAAAAAAACAACTGTTTCCGGTTAATGATGGATTTTCCTGTTAGTGTACTACCTACTAAATCAGAGGATAGGTAAGGTAAGGTACTACCTTAGTGAAATGATCCCCAGGTCTGACTTGTCTTGTGTTTGTTGCAGCAAAAGGAACTTCAGATACGTCGTCAGTTCCACGACGCCGTGAAGATCCAACAGAAGCAGTACAAGGCGTTGAAGGAGCACACACTCGGCCAAACGCCCAAGCCACAGCAGAAGGCAGCCGTGAAGAAACTAAGGGAGGAACAGACACGCAAGATCGCCATGCTCGGCCAGCAGTACGAGAGTAGCATCGAGGAGATGATGCAACAACAGACGGTAAGGATCATGTCGAGTGGTGTCTTGATGTTATAAACAGTGGGAGCAGTGGTTGTGTAGTAGAGTGCCATACTGTCAGTCAAGGAGATGATGCAACAACAGACGGTAAGGATCATGTCGAGTGGTGTCTTGATGTTATAAACAGTGGTTGTGTAGTAGAGCGCCATGCTGTCAGTCAAGGAGATGATGCAACAACAGACAGTAAGGATCATGTCGAGTGGTGTCTTGATGTTATAAACAGTGGGAGCAGTGGTTGTGTAGTAGAGTGCCATACTGTCAGTCAAGGAGATGATGCAACAACAGACGGTAAGGATCATGTCGAGTGGTGTCTTGATGTTATAAACAGTGGGATCAGTGGTTGTGTAGTAGAGCGCCATACTGTCAGTCAAGGAGATGATGCAACAACAGACAGTAAGGATCATGTCGAGTGGTGTCTTGATGTTATAAACAGTGGGAGCAGTGGTTGTGTAGTAGAGCGCCATACTGTCAGTCAAGGAGATGATGCAACAACAGACAGTAAGGATCATGTCGAGTGGTGTCTTGATGTTATAAACAGTGGGAGCAGTGGTTGTGTAGTAGAGCGCCATACTGTCAGTCAAGGAGATGATGCAACAACAGACAGTAAGGATCATGTCGAGTGGTGTCTTGATGTTATAAACAGTGGGAGCAGTGGTTGTGTAGTAGAGCGCCATACTGTCAGTCAAGGAGATGATGCAACAACAGACGGTAAGGATCATGTCGAGTGGTGTCTTGATGTTATAAACAGTGGGATCAGTGGTTGTGTAGTAGAGCGCCATACTGTCAGTCAAGGAGATGATGCAACAACAGACGGTAAGGATCATGTCGAGTGGTGTCTTGATGTTATAAACAGTGGGAGCAGTGGTTGTGTAGTAGAGCGCCATACTGTCAGTCAAGGAGATGATGCAACAACAGACAGTAAGGATCATGTCGAGTGGTGTCTTGATGTTATAAACAGTGGGAGCAGTGGTTGTGTAGTAGAGCGCCATACTGTCAGTCAAGGAGATGATGCAACAACAGACGGTAAGGATCATGTCGAATGGTGTCTTGATGTTATAAACAGTGGGATCAGTGGTTGTGTAGTAGAGCGCCATACTGTCAGTCAAGGAGATGATGCAACAACAGACAGTAAGGATCATGTCGAGTGGTGTCTTGATGTTATAAACAGTGGGAGCAGTGGTTGTGTAGTAGAGCGCCATACTGTCAATCGAGGCGACGGTGATTAGATTCAACCGTCGCCAGATTCATTCACCTCACGTTTCCTGTGTCTTTCGGAAGAGACACTAAAAGCCATTGGTCTCTTCTGCCTGGTGTCTATGTCAGGGGAAGACCCCACACATGGGGTAAATGTGTAACCTGTCGTGGACTCACAGAGTGGTGGTCTCTATCTCTAACCCACTGGATCTTGCTTCCAACGGCCGGAGTTGTTTCCTGGTCGGGCGTGTGAGAGACGCCGAGCAGGCAGTGTAGACAGTGTAATACACTACATCATTGGACCGACTGGGTCCTGTGTGAATGTATATATTATAAACAATCATAAACAATTTGTGATGAGTACTTTTTAACTTCAAGTTTCAGTTTGTTCCTTCATATACCCTTGCCAGCTATACTAGTGGCGAATTACAATTTGTTCTAACCCGAGGCAATTCGGACTATTTTTTTATTTTATAGTCGTGGTTGATTAAATTGACCTGTCCTGTCTTCATAAAAAAGATGCAGTCTGTCCATGGACACATTGTCATCTCTGCTTTCAAACCGCAGACGAAAACACTTGTCTCATCTTACATTTGAAAATTGTGGTTTATTCATATAACACATTACATAAGAAAAGTGTGTACCTTTAATCGAACAGCCACTGGCTGTCAACGGCTCATAGCAGGCCTGGAATGTTCCAGTTGGTCGCATGTACTCACCGTGATACTGTTTGTGTTCAGTTGGTCACATGTATTCACCGTGACGCTGTTAGTGTTCAGTTGGTTGCATGTACTCACCGTGATGCCGTTTGTGTTCAGTTGCGTCTCGACTCAACGCAGCAGATGGAGCTGACCGACATGAAGCAACGACTGGGCCAGGAGCTCGAGCTGTTGATGGCGTACCAGAGCAAGATCAAGATGCAGGCAGAGAACCAGCACACGAGGGAGAGGAAACAGCTGGAGGAGAGAGTGTCTCTACGTCGTGCCCTCCTCGAACAGAAGGCAAGTATAGCACCCATTCGGGGGCGAGTAGGGTCATAAAGTTCCTCAAGTCTAGCACACATTGGAGGGGCGTATAAGATCATAAAGTCCATCAAGTCTACTACCCATTGGAGGGGTGAACATAGGGTCATAAAATCCCTCAAGTCTAGCAGCCATTGGGGGACACATAAGGTCATAAAGTCCTTCAAGTCTAGCACCAATTGGGGGGCACATGAGGTCATAAACTCCCTCAAGTCTAACCCCCATTAGGGGGGTGCATAAAGTCCAAGTCTAGCACCCATTGGGAGGTTCATGAGGTCATAAAGTCCCTCAAGTCTAACACCCATGTGGGGGCACAGAGGGTCATAAAGTCCCTCAAGTCTAGCAGCCATTGGGGGGCACATATGGTCAGGAAGTTGTGGTTAGCCTATGTGTCACAATGACAATTGTGAATATGAAGCATTGCTGGTGCCATCAATGTTGATAATGGCTGTATATGAATTAAATTACTATTGCTGCATGACATCTCATAAATCAGTCATTCCCTCATGCAGTTGCCACTTTTTGGTGTGTTACATCGATGAAAGCCTCTACAAGGTCAACAATTAACCTATTGGACATGTTTAAAAGAACTCATTTGCGTATATCTGGGTGAGGTAGTATTTCAATTTTTTTATTCTAACATAATATATGAATTTGTGCAATGAAGTAGTTTGGCAAGAGTAATACTTTTGGTAAAAACTTAGTTTTAATATTATCTTATCTGTTGCTAAGATACATGTTGTGACGACAGTGGTTGCTACACATCACATTGTTGTTACTAAGATACATGTTGTGACGACAGTGGTTGCTACACATCACATTGTTGTTGCTAAGATACATGTTGTGACGACAGTGGTTGCTACACATCACATTGTTGTTGCTAAGATACATGTTGTGACGACAGTGGTTGCTACACATCACATTGTTGTTGCTAAGATACATGTTGTGACGACAGTGGTTGCTACACATCACATTGTTGTTGCTAAGATACATGTTGTGACGACAGTGGTTGCTACACATCACATTGTTGTTGCTAAGATACATGTTGTGACGACAGTGGTTGCTACACATCACATTGTTGTTGCTAAGTTACATGTGTCCCAGTGAAGTGATGGTGTTGAACAGAGACTGGAGTAAAATGTAATTCGTTTTGCTGTTCTATATAAGAACTTTTAAAAAGTCCCACAAGTCTAGTATCCATGGATCATGGGGGCATAAGTTCATAAAAAAATACTACCCCTGGTTCATAGAGGAGTGCATAAGTTCACAAAGTCACACAAGTCTAGCTTCCATGGCTCATGGGAGGTGCATAAGGTCATAACGTCACACTTGTTAGTCTAACACCCTGGCTAATAGGGGTGTGGGGCAGATAAGTTTTCAGAGTCCCAAAATATGTTGAGGAGTGTAACTCCTTGTTAAATGTCATACTTTAATTAACTGTCATGTTACAAAACTACTCATCCAATCTAGAGCTAATTTCCGGTGTATTGTGTCGATACGAAAAGGTCAAATATGATGTGGTAATAAATTTAAATAATGGCAACCAGATGATTCTGTTGCTAAGATGTTTGTGACAACAGGTTGTCACGGCAATGGTTGCTACGTGTCATATTGTCGTTGCTAAGTTACATGTTGTTACAGCAACGGTTGCTATGCTGCAGATGGAGGAGGAGTCGACGCGATTCATGAATGAGCGCGAGGAGCGGATCAAAGAGACAATGGAGCGACAGTCGCATGAGATTGACGTGTTTGACCTGGAGAGTTCGACGATGGGCCTCGACGCGATGCACATCGTAGAGGCGACACAACAGTCGTACAGGGACGAGGACTTGGACAGTGTCCGCGGCAGCGTTCTCAGTCTAACACCCAGCACCAGCACTAATTCCTTCTCTCACTCAAACACCCCTCTCTAGCCGCGGCGTCCTAATCATAGCGTTCATCCCAGCCTCTACGTTATAAGTGTTTATTCTTAGTCACCCTCGTCGACGTGGTCCTGTACGCGTGTACATGATGTATATAGAAGCATGGCTGTGCGCCGGGATTCTGACGGCACCCAGCGCAGGCCGTCGCGTCAATAGGTTGTATGTAACTGTAGAATGTTGGTGCGGATCTGATGCGTGAAGTTGTCCAGTCGGGGACATTACTCCAGCACAACACTGTCATCATGCCATAAGCTTACTCTCCCTGCCCGCAGTTGACGGACATGCATGCACGCCCCCGGGACGAGGCATTATTTATTACAATGTATCGTGTGCTAGCCACACGCGGTTGACCACCAGGTGGCGCCCGATTGCTCACTGCCACGTCAGCGGGCGCCCATGTGCAGATACCCCCGAGGATCTGGTTTTAATGTTGCCTCTCCACGACAGAGGCTCGCACTGCAACGCGACTCGGTTTTATGTTGCATGCAATGACACATATAGACAATTAATGAATAAGATGTTAATAATACTGTACAATTGACAAGTGCGTATGGTTCCTTGCATTTAATTTATACTGGTACACACAGTGACTGGAGTCTGCTCGTACCCAGTCACGTTGGGATATTTGCAAAAGGGTCATGCGCTCTCATTTATAAACATTGTTGCCATCTTCTCTTGACAGCAAATATCCATCCATGTACTTATTTGTATTCATATGTCTTGGTGAATACATGTTCGAAAGATACTAACAATAAAATATTAATTCACGTTGTTGAGTTCTGTCAAACATGTTGGGAGTTGGCCTTTCAGAATAACACTATTAAGCTTACATGCTTTCAAATCAATGCCTCAGGATATGAAGGCATTAGAATATTTCACAGTAATTTTTGTTGTGAAAATGTCCCCAGGTTTCCCGTATTTTTACCAAAAGAAATTTGGGCGGGCAGCAAGTATTATTTTATTTCCTTTTGCTTGGGTTTATATCGCACTTAAATCATCTGGAAATATAAATTTTCTGAGAGTCCTAACTGAATGAATGAAATATTTGTAATACACAGTTAAACAATCATTTCAGCAAGAACCATTGGGCACTGGATACTGGTACAACCAGTTCTTCTCCTGCTCACTAGGTGGCATGACAATCGGTCAATACATCCACTCATTGGTTCTTAACCCTTGTTTTCCTAATCCAGTAAGTCTTGTATCCACCCCGTTCTTGATTTTCCATTTTTACTACGATTTGCACCAAGTTAACAACAAGAGAATGCAATCAAGAGGTGTGCTGTTGTGTCTGCCAACTGGACCCTGTTTTGTATGCGTGCCTAGTTGCAAATTATTTTGTTCAGAAAATCGTGCTCACATGCCCGTACGGGTACACGACTGTAAGCAACTGGCACAGTCAAACTGTTCTAGGCACTAACAATTACTTTTGAATAAAAACTATGTTCATAATTTTAATTAGCTCCATTGGCTGGGGATTACCCCCACCGGGCCACAGGCAAGGGTTCTGCTCAAGGTCTTGGGTTGGAGGTAGGTGCAGTTGTAGGCCTCAAGTGGAGTGCAGTTGAAGAATGTTTTAATGCATCTCATCAAAACAAATCAACCATGCAGGCCCATTTCTAGTTGTTTATTTATACGCTCACCTCGGTAATACAGCCACCTTGCAATTAAGGTCACCCTAAGAGAGTCCACAACTATTTCCATGACGCAAAGTATAGGAAATTAGTCCTGCTAATACGGTCACCTCAGGTCACTTGCCCAGTCCCCAAGGGAGGTTTCACTATATAATGTTAAGTTTACTGCCAACCAAATTGTGTTTAGTAAGCCCATAACAACGTTCACAATTTGGAAGATGCGACCCCGGAGCATGTTCATACGGTAAATAAAATATCCATATCCAAAGCGTTATTGACGAGTCTGGCCAAGTTCAACGCAGTACCCTTCAATGTTCAAGATTCTCATTTTCTCACATTCAATACAGGAGATGTCCCGTTACAAATTACTGCGAGGTCTAATTCTGGTTAGAGGAATTGCGAATGTTTTTATGGACTTAATAAGCACAGTTTGGCAGGCAGTATAACTTCAACACACGGTAGTTATTAGTCGTAAGAACATTATATTAATTAATAAACGAAAAACTAGGAACAGACAGCCTCCTTTTAAAGATTACGCGGGTGGTGGTTTGGGTGTTAATACGGACTGCAGGGGAAATAAATTGCTACAGTGATGCCACCTAGTGAGTGAAACTTGTTAATAATCATAAAAAGTTCCACACCAAGTATCGGTGGGGGATGGGGAACAAATGCTAACTGCATAACTTTTTTACTTTTATGAACTTATCCCTAAGATGTAATGAAAGAAGAAGAAATTAAGCCAATCATGTTAGTATACACCTAACATACATTCTCATGCGAGAGATTAACTGACAGTAGTTTAAATTTAATATCAAACATCAATGTTTTGAGAGACTCCCAAGTCCCTGCTAAGCTAATTTACTAAGTTAAAAATAAAAGACATCTTGTTAACAGAAACAACAATATTTTAATGATAATAAGCTGCAAATGTCACCATTGTACAGTACGATATAAACACTTTATACATTATGTACACATTGTGCAACAAAACATAACGTCAACATTCACGAGTTTGGCACTGTGGACGTGTGCATCACAAATAGCAAAATTCATGCAAATTGCAAAGCATTTAGGGGTGAACTTGGGGACGATTATTGCCACATTATGATGTCTACAGCAGAAGTTGTAAGACTGGCAGTATTACTAATACACATAAATGTGCAGCTGTTACTTATATAAGTAGTGGCAGACAGCCAAGTATTCATACATATTTAATCAATGTGATAGAATGTACTGTCAAATGATAATTTATTAAAATTATGTACCACAGTACCATTACTGAAGCACCAAAACGGTGCACACCAAATCATTCTACAGTGTAGATGAATCATTGATTAAGTAAAAGCAAAATGTTTCACTATGAACCAAAGAAAGGAATTACATACTACTGGATTTCACATGGGTTGCACTTTCTGTTGAATCAGAAATGTGTCAAATATCAAAGGCAAGATTTTAAATTCTGTTTGAACCTGAATTCTTACATTTTTACACAGCCACATAAACAAAATGTACTTTATTTGGTGGGTGTTCTCCTATTACAATAAATCACTACACGGCAGTGATTATATCTGTACATATTCTGCTCGACTGTCTAGAGGGCATTCACGACTAGGCCCACAATCCCCTGAAAGCAAGCACCAATGAGTTGTAGTCTCCTGTAGGAGTACCACACAAATATAGCATAATTTCTAACCAACATGTTCAATATAATTGCTGATCAAACATGGTGAAAAGTGCAAGATAAGTACCTTGAAAACATAGATATGTTGTTCCACTACATGGACCAGCAAAATCACACCAGGTGAGAAAGGGATATGTTTTGTGTCACAGCCACAGATGTGAGGTGAAGTCAAGTTAAATATCCAATAAACCTGTATATCTTTTCCTACATTTTATTTTTTAATAAACCAAAACCAACAGAAGCTATTTTTGCATCACTGTTGTCACCCCTGGCACAAGCACCAAATGTCACTTGCATATATCAAATGTTGAAATAAACTTATGTACCTATATACACAAACACTTCACAGTACATCAGACTTATGTGTAACTGAATACTTTTTAACTCGTATTTTGACCACACAAAGTTCAGTGGAAACCACAATGAACAGCGACCAGTGTATAAATGTGGCAAGTCCACATACAGCTGTGTATATATATATATGTGATTGTCTCGCTGACACACTAACAGTCTTGACAAATCATCCACATGAACACTATCGTCGGCCTCAGTTCATTTGAGGCAGGGTTTGCGCCAGTATCTGCTTGGTGCCATCTGGCAGCCGATCGGGAAACCTAATGTCAAATTCAACAATCAGATCACCTTTCTGGGAGGGGTTTTTCTGAAGGGGCAACCCCTCCCCCGGTATACGTCGGATGGTCGTTGGCTTGATGATGTCATTCATCTGCAGTGTCACCATCTGGCCGCTCAATGTTGCCACTCTCACTGTCGTACCAAGCAACGCCTACAAAATAAAGGTAAAGGTAAGTTCTTATATAACGCTGTATCCAGTCCTTAGGACTGCTCAAAGTGCTTTAAATTTGAATCCCTGGCAGACCTGTTCAATTGAACACCATCTCGACTTCTCTGGGAAGCATTCAGCCATGTGCAATTAATGCTTGAACACTATTCGTACACAAATATCCACCACTATTTATAGCCAGGTATTCATTCATACAACTGAGTGAACTGGAGCAATGTAGAGTAAACGAACTTGCCCACGGTTCGATACACCAGCACAGGATTCGTACCCGGGTTCTGTCAATTCAGAGTGCGACACTCCAGCCACTGCACTCCACGAATATATTTATTAATTAGTGCTATCTATAATATAACCGTAGCTATCTATAATATAACCGTAGCTATCTATAATATAACCGTAGCTATCTATAATATAACCGTAGCTATCTATAATATAACCGTAGCTATCTATAATATAACCGTAGCTATCTATAATATAACGCTAGATAAATAATAAGAAAGTATCTGAGATGTTTGTGGCAGTGAAGACATATTAATTAAAGGTGGCTCTCTTGACAGCGGCATTTAAATACCTTAACAGGAGCCTCCTGACTTCTTGTATATATATATATATATATATACTCAGTTATATGTATTTGTAATTATTGGTCTAATAAATTTCATCTCATTCATTCATAAATAATTCACTGGCAGCAGCTTAACCTTTGCTGCAATTTTACATAAAATGTGATACATTAGTGACTAGATATTAGACAGCTACCTTAGTAAACTTGTATTTCTTCAGCAAACACATTTATGTACATTGAATAACACTACTCATTAGCAAATGTTTTAAACATCAACGCTGATGTTACATTACATTATGAATTGCACCCGCTTAAGTACCTAATTAACACAAATATTTAAATAACACATCTCCAACAGCACTGATTAAATATTTATGAAGTATTTATAGTTCTACTCAACTCACAATTAATGAGCCTCTTAAACCATGCCACAACATTTTGAAACACTTAACTAGTAATCAGAAGCAATTTCTTCCAGTGAAAAATGTCAATGATGGCACTGGAATAGGACACCGTCTGATTTAGGCATAAATTATTAAAGTTTAAATTATAATTATCTTTATTCAAAATATATTTGTTATAAATTTAAGAGTTATAATAATAATAATAAGATAACTTCTATTGCGCCTAAATCCTTGGAAACCAAGCTCAGAGGCGCACCAAAACAAAAGGGTTGGTCAATCTCAAAATCCATAAGTAGTTTTCCAGTTGTCAACAGATGGGTCAAGGCGCTAGGAAGCTACGGTGGATAAGCAAGGTTGTAAAGATACGTTTTTAAATGACGACGGAATTTTGTAATATTTTCAACTGATCTAACACTAAGATTTATGAATGTGTAATTACCTCTCGAAGTCCAATCTTTGCCTTGTACTTAATGTCTGCTCCCGATCTTGTGAACTTTGGATGTGGCTTGTCTTTGATTACAAAAACAATATCCGCTGGCTTACTGTTTGGTTTTCGATCGCCCTCTTCTGCGAACGTCACTTTTGTTCCTTCCTTCCAGCCCGGCTTCACAACTATCGTCAGCATTTTGTCCTCCTTTGACACATGGCCATCTCGCGAGATAACATTTCGGGTGATCTTCATTTTTTTGGTCGTTCCCGAGCAGATGTCCTCGAGTGACACCTGGAGGTCATAGGTCACTGGTGGGTCTTTCTCCCTCTGCATTTGTCCACAGCTCCCGCCATCAAACCCAGGGCCACCAAATCCACCTATATTGCCAAATGGATTGCCCCCTCCACAACATCCACCAGTTTGCATGGGCTCACCCCCAAGAAAGGAGAAAGTTGTACCTCCTGGCCCGTGCTGGTTCCCCATACCACCACCAAATAGATTTGCGAAAGGGTCTTCATCTCCGAAGAACATCTGGAACGTCTGAAATGGATCTCCGTGGAAGCTGTACGAGAAGTTGTTGGGCATGCCTTCCCCAGGGGCAGATCCAGAGCCGTTTGGCCCAAATGGAGTGCCGCCTTTCAGGCCCTCCTCTCCGTACTTGTCATAAACCTCACGTTTCTTCGGGTCATGTAAAATCTCGTAGGCTTCGGCGATTTCCTTGAACTTCGCCTCGGCACCAGCCGATTTGTTCTTGTCCGGGTGATATTTCAGGGCTAGCTTCCGGTACGCTTTCTTTAACTCGTCGTCGGTGGCGCCTTTGCTGACGCCTAATACTTTATAGAAGTCTTTGCCCATCGTCGTTAAATCTTGTTTACCTCGATTGCAGCTCCAGCAGCAACACCTCTCCTCAACTTCAAGCTGTCAGACTCTTGACGGTATGCAGCAACACCGTTCTGCAGTTTCGTTGAATTTTAACCACAACTGACACAAGCGTTTCTTTTCACTTCAACCATATATCGTAATCGCAATGACACAACTAACTACAAGCACACAGTTGGGTGTTAAAATCAACTCCGGTTAGCTTTCGTGCGTAGTTTAGAAAACACTAGAAACACCACGAAGCAACCATAATGCCCTATCCGCTTCCCGAGCAGACACCGCCGCTGACTCGTTGTTTCTCGGCATACCGGAAGCCGTTTCAACCAATCAGAAATACAGACCCATTATTGGAAGGGTTCGGAGAGAGTTTTTGCTTTGGCTGGCTCGTTAATAAACGTAATGGAATCCCAACAATGTGATGCATAGCCGGGGTGAGCTAACGATAAACTTTGATGGTTCCAACACAAGAGTCAATACCGCTTCCATAAATTATACTATTTTTAAATTAAACCTAGCGAGTAGCGTGACAGGAGCACGGATCTCAGATCAGTGGACTAGCTCTAGTCTCCAGACCAAAGCTTAGTCGCGCGCAATCGGTGGATCTAGTACGTCGCAGTTTGCCTACGTCACAATCAAAATCATGCCATATGCTAATACTTGGCCTTTACACATCACGTGACTTGTTTCCTAACAAAAGCTCCGTCAAACCATCCAAAAATGGTTGCTGAACACATGGAGCGCATATATTATATATATATATATGTTGTATATTTCGTTGAGATTCTGGCCGCCAAAGATGTCTGTAGGACAAAAACATAAGGAAAAGTTTTAAAAGTGAACATTTTGCACGTGACCTCCGTACAGCTTTGTCAACAATGTTTTATTTTATATTTACAGTTATATATGTGAATTAACTTACTATTGCAGCATGGCATCTCATATATGAAACATAACCGAAGACGAAGTTGTCACTTAAATTTTTGCCTTATATCGTAAAGAAACATATTTCTTGGGCCGGAATTTCAATAAAATACACGACAGAATGCACGAAAGTACCACGAGATCGGCATCCATTTTATGGCTTGACTGTGGTGTTTTGCTAGGCAACAGATCACGTGATGGGTATGTCAATTCATATTAGGGGAGCAACTGAAGCTTCAGCACCACTACAAAATTTTGGTCGCCACAAATCTTCACATCTTCCTTCATCTTGTGGCTGTCTCGGTTGGCTCGACGGTGATATCGGAAGATTTTTTTGCCACTGCGCCGCTGTAACTTCTGCTTCTCCGCTGTCTCGACTGTGAACTCGTGACACCCAAACAAACACGGAACAGTGCTGTTGAGAATGTTTATTTTTTACGTCGCGACGCTGCTGTCAATTTACCTTGTCCAGCTTCTCTCCGCTGAAATGGTGACATCCGAAGATGGGGGGGGGTGATTTGGAAAAAATTGTTATTCTATTACTGGGGGGAGCAGAAAACAATGTCTGCCCTCCAATTGCACACACCTTTCATAGTCTACAAAAAATACACATTAATCGTCTCATAAAATTTACATTTCCACCCGCCATCGACACTCACCCGCGTTTATGCCATCGTGTGACCTGTTGCCATGCAAGCAACATATATCCACAAAGCCATCAAAAATGGACGCAGAACACGAGGAACGTTTAGACATTCCGTCATATATTTTATTGACATTTTTGCTCCAAACCTTTTCTTTATGACAAAGACATAAGGCAAAGTTTTTAAAGTAACAACATTATAATTGTACGAGGAGATGTGTGACCTAGCAAGTGTGCCTGCGTCCGTGTGTGTGTGCATGTGTGTTTGAGTGTTAATTATACATTAGTATTGCTGCTTGACATATTCTAGATCAAACATTCCGGTATACAGTAGTCGCTTTTAAAATGCCATGTTTTTGTCACAAGAAAGACATTTAGGGCCATAATTCCAACAAAATGACCGAATGTTCAACGTCATAGGTAAACTATTCTCGCATACAGTTGTTGCTTAAAATACTGTGCCTTATCTTTGTCGTATAAAAACATCAGGGGGCAGAATTTTAACAGAATATACGACGGAATGTGTAAACGCTCCACAGATTCGGCATCCATTTTTGATGGCTTGGTGGATTTTTTACTAGGCAACAGGTCACATGTGTAATGGATAGGTCAATTCAACTGAAAGAGATGCGGTACATGGTGAAGCCATTTTGGCATCCAGTGAAGCCAGTGGTGAAGTTTCAACGTGATCTGAATGTAACTAAGTCTTTAAAGGGGCACTGTATAGATTGTGCTATTACACAGCATATGTATTTTTGTCGGCCAACGCTTGGTGTCTGCGGCTATTTATAGAACAGTCTGGTGCAGGCGATATGTTAGCCGTTGTTAGTTCTCGGGAACACAAGACAAGCGTGCACTGCATCTAGTGGTTGTGTTGTTAATAAAGATTTGGTGTTGTTAGTTTGCAACAGTCTGTCATAAATAAATCCTTATCAAGAACATAATCACTAGATTCATGGGAATAAGGGATCATAGTTTCAAACTGCTTCAAGAACATGCACGTATAAATAATAGAAAGGAAAACTGAAGAGTTACAAAGTTGTGGAGTAATCTACCAGAAAAAGTTGTAACTGCATCTAGCATTAATTTTTTAAACCACCTACTTAAACACTGGGTCACCAAAGAATTTCTCTCTAACTATAGCACCACCTTATCAGGAAGTCAGATGAAAAGGAAAAATGCAGTCAGGATTAATCTAAGTTAACCAAAATGATTTTTCAGAAATGTTAAATGATCACAGCTTTAAAATGTCTACGTCAATATCATTGTTAATGGTATTTGATGTAAAATCACCAAGTAATTATTTTGGTGAAATCATTCATAAAACATTTGGCGAGACAACTTCAGATATCCCATTATGTAGGTATTTCAGTTATCACAACTGCTCATGCAATAACTGAGATACTCCTCAATGGGGGGTGTCTTCTAATCTAAAACAAAACCACACATCATGTTTTTCTTCACTCATTACAACCATTTTATTGAATTCCAATCGTGTACACCTACAGCACAATACAAAGAGTCGCCGTCGACGACCAAGATGGCCGCCGTGGCAGACGACTGCGCACGCTTCTAGGTTAATCTACACGTCTGCTCCTGTAGACACTGCGGCCACAGCAGACGACCTTTGTTCACACATCTAGACCAAACTACACGCCTGATGACGGCCAACAAGGCGGTCGCAGATGTTTGTTCACACACCTAGATAAAACTACTCGTCCGATGTTAACATAACCCAGCACTGGTCAGCGACTGTCCTACAACAGCAAATGGTGACGTGTCACTGTGCGTCGACAGCTAATGATGACATGTCATCGTGCTGCCATTTAGAACTTGCATAGGGCTTGGCATGTCTTGATGACGGTTAATCTGAGGTGACACATTTTGCATAGAGCCTTGACAACAGCCGAGGTGATGATGGGGAGGGCTTCAGAGGCTTGGTGCAACGTCGCCCTAGCCAATGCCACACTACTGACCAGTGCTGCCACCTGTAACTTCAGTTACGAAAACTACATGGTGACGCTGTCGATGTCATTGCATCGGGGTGTCATGACGTTTATGTCATCTGATGCCTTGGCACTGTCAGTACATTTTGGACAGATGCTGACTATACAATCTCTCACATCTACAGACACACTCATACAAGTGAGGAAGATTGTCATCTCTCTTATGTAATGCCTCCAATAGGGGGCAACATCACCCCGCCCCTTTTGCTCGGGGGAAAGACTATGAACGGGGCATCTTAAATAAAGCTATTTACATTTTATCGAATATAGAAAACTCTCGCGTCATCGTATGGTTGGAATGACGTCACGACCACGCAGTATTGTGTGGAATGGCAATGTCACTAGATCGCTATAGACGTGTCCCGTACAACTGTGTCACGTGACACACATGATGTCAGGCTTGTAACGAGACCCTACATTTACAAACATCATAATAAATGCGTTTTTAATGTCGGAGAAGGTTTTTGGTGTCGTTTTTCTGCCTGGCTTCCATTATAGGCACCAGTAGCAGGCACACTCTAGCAAGGCGAAACATGATCTTGTATCAAAATATGATTACACTGCTGTTGCATAGCAACTGCAGACAAACAAATCAGTGAGGTTCTTTGGTGAAACAAGTAATATAACAATTTACAAATGTCTGCAACTGCCAATTATCGCTATTGCAACACCAGCCATTAAATGATGGCCTGCCGTAAACATGCACAACATCTAATTACAGTAACACAAAATTGTGAGGGAACGACACAAATCTAAATGGACACCAACGGCAAAAATCATACACAATAAACATACAAAAAATTCAGTAGTACAACAATAGAAATTATAAGTGTGTCGATACACATGACATGTCGGTGTCAATATACAAACATGTCGGTGTCAATACATAAATGACATGTCACTCGATGCACAAATATGCCATTGTAAATACACAAACGATGTCGGTGTCAATACACAAATGACATTTCAGTGTAAATACATAAATGACATGTCATCGTCAATACACAAATGACATGTCACTGTGACTACATGAACATGTTGATGTCAATACACAAATGACACCTCAGTACATATATGACAACATACAAAGACATGAACATAGTGGTTAGACGCAACAGTTATTGACCACGGAAATTGGACCCGCAGCAGCAATGCTGTATGACCGAACACGTTGCTAAAACTGTTGCATGACACACACCTTGTGCTATGGAGTTTACCTGCCCAATGCCATCGATCCCACATTGACAAAAGTCAACACTCATATGCTTCCATTCTTCAGGGGTGTTTGTGACAAAATAAATAAGAAATAAATAGCAGATCGTTAATTATGTCATAATTACCTACGTGACTAGGCACATCACACGCATTGAGTTTCCGTCGAGCTACGCTGCAGTTTACGGATGTCACCCACTGCAATGATTGCGACATGTTCATATCTGTGTAGGATCGCTGGATGTCAACCAGAACACGACATCAATGGACATCATCTTTAAAAAAAGCGACACCCTTTTTTGTATATAAAATAGATGTTACATTCAACTAGTATGTACATTGAGTTGCTAAATGCAACACAAAAACGCCACCTGCGATGGTATATTCATTGGAGGGGAACTCTCGATATCGAAACATCAGTTGCAGAGATTTTTGCCCCTCCGGTGGCAGTTCCATGAACTGTGATGGTGAGACATAGGTGGCGCCCAAAATTGTCCTATACACAATAAAATCATGATGTGCATATGAGTTGTTCGAGAACAATTGCCGATTCCACATCGGTGTTCCCTAGTTGCAGCATCATGACGCAAAACTCTGCTTCATAAACGCTGTCGGCACCGCGTAGTGTGTATTTAACTATAAAACAAATAAAAAAGCTAGAAACGTACGAGATCAACCTGTGATGTAGGCGGCGCCATGGTGGCGAGATTCGCCTCTTCACACAGCTGACCTTTGAGGTCTCCACATTGATAGCACAATATATACAACAAAACCGATGGTACAGATGATTGCCACCAGGTGGCGTGGGCAATGACGACGTCGTACTAAATTTTTTCTTCGCAGTACCGACGCTATTAAAGATACAAAGTAAATAGTTGCAGTGACGAAAAATTGACCATGATGGACCCGCAATGTCCCTACCTGACCATCAATACTCGTGGTCTGAGTAACTGAGGTCATTCACTGGTCATTCTAACACAAATGCGTTTCCCTGTTCGACCCACCTACGAGGTCAACAGCCCTAAATCCCACCTCATGTCACTGCAGCGTTACTTCCATTCACACAGTGAAAAATACAGTGCTATCTGTGCAATGTCCTTTAAACACGTCTGGTTCCTGGCCGATCGCCATGGTGACCACGAGAAGAAGCGAGTGCAGTGAATCATTGGCACCGAACTCCAATGAGAAGAGTGGAAGTCTTGCTGCAAACGTTGGCATCTTGGCATGTACACATTCGCTCGTACTAGGCATTAAAAATGTGGCGAAAATGTCAACTTGACGTCACTTGGAGTGTGTGGCACATGGTTTGTGCGATCAGCATCAGTCATAAAATGCACAAGGGCGACCAGCTGGAACACTTGGTGAATCCCGTGACACATTGTCACCATTTGGCTGTGTCATTGGCATGGCTACCATGGTGAAAACGTGGCATGGATTTTGGCTTCGTATTCTCGACATCGTCCACTCTGACCATGAGCACCGAGTGTCGAGAAATGTACAATTGAACATGATGAATGCACGCGGCATTGTAGCAGATGACGCGCGAAATGATACTCGATTACACACATGATGGTTCGCTGAGCAATTACTGATGATGCACCAAATGATGCCTCATAGTGTAGACGATATTTGACATTTAATGACACACTTGAGTAGACCACTGTATGACAACGTCAGTGTAGAAACATCACAGCGATGGCGCATTGTGACTCGGTGATGTCTCGCTGTCCACAAGGTGGCACTATCAGTTCACGCAGTAGAGTATCCATCGCTCAGCATCTGGTTCCTTGTGATGAGATCGTGACTGCTCGTGATAGACAACGTAATGATGATAATTGTCTAGTGGGGGGGTCACTCCCAGACGTGAGGCGACGGGGGTAGTTCCGACGCTTGGGCACAATGTGAGCTGAAACAGTAAAACTACATCATACACCAGGTAACAGACATGACAGAGTTCATATACTTGAGCAACCATAAAATTCCATGCCATTTCCATGTTTTACCAGGTTTCCTTTAAAAAAAGTTCATGCCAGAACCGACTTACATATGAGCACAATAGTTACACACAACATATTTTAAGCAAAGTTAATGATATGGATCACCAATAATACACCTGCAGAAGCTTATACCCAGCCACGGAACGATGCAAAGGCTGCGGTTATAAAGCACCATTACAGTATTTTTATCTGTTAAAATTTGATCCCACAGTGACACCCTCTGGAGGTGGGTGATTCACCACTCACGGTTTCCATAGGCGGGGAAATGAACATCAAGGGTGTCCACCATTTTATTTACAAAAACTTAGTATACCAGGCTTTCCCAAGCCATTTAGAAAACACCAGGATTTCAAGTCCTTGATTTTTAGCTAATGACATTCCATGCTATTCAAGGATTTCCATGCCCGATGAACCCTGATACAAGGACGACAGACGTACTCCAATGGGGAGGCATTTATAGAGGAGACATATTAAGTTTGAGGTGCTGAAAGACGTCATGAGAAACAACAATGCATATGGTGCAGGGCACTAAATTAATACGTCGTGAAACAGGCCATTTGAACACGTAGAAAAATCGACAAGGGCAAGATAAAAGATGTGATTTATACACGTCTGTCGACAAGATTAAAACAGGCCATTGGAAGAGTTAACAATAGTCCATCATGTAATGAAAAAAGCCATTTGAACAACTTAAAATAGCTCATTAACACAGGCGAAAGAGGCAGTCTGTACAAAGTGAAGTAAGATTAAAGTAATCTGTCAGTAAAAGGTGAAATAGTAACTTGCACAAGATGAAATAGTCCATCTTTAGGTGAAATAGGTGATTTGTACAAGGTGAAATAATCCATTAACACAAAGTGAAATAGGTTAACGTGAACCAGGGTAAAATGTCCATTAATAAAAAGTGAAATAGGCGAAAAGTGAAGATGAAAGAAAGATGTCTCTAAAATGTGAAATGGTCCCTCAGCACAAAGGTACCGTGGACCATTAGGACGGGTGAAATAATACATAATATTATATTGATACACAAGGTGAGACGGACCATAAAGCTCATTTATGGATTAAAGCAGTTTCCATCACAAAAAGACTACCATGCACTGCAGCGGATACAAATTATTAGACATGTGCAACACATGACGTGTACACATGACGTGCACAGTGTACACATGACGTACACGTATGTGCTGCACTATGTAAGACACACAACACAACCGTTATGGGAATACAAAACTGCAGTGCAAGTGTGGTTGTACAATCCTGCATCATGTGTATGCCGGATATGTACAACCAGACACAAAGGCATACGACAGTGTTTGTGTACACTTGTATGCACACCGTGTTATACCAACTGACTCACTGAGCAGCGAAAGTAAACGCCGCGTTTACTACATACACAAACACGCTGAGAACCACTGTGATGTATACGACTTGACAACCTTCACACAACTTGGTACATGAATTGCACATACAAAGCCAGGAATTACCATGCTGCCTATACACATTGCCAGGTATTCTAGGCTCCAAAGATATCACACACAATTACACGCCAAGAATGCCGCGACATACGACCAATGAGACCACATAAGCGCCACCTATCAACAATCTCATGTAGAACTGATAAACGCACACACAAGAATTAGCGGACATAACGTAGAAAGCACGCCAACAATGACAAAAACGTCAGCCAAAATATAGTTGTCGACTTGAATGCGAACAGATACGTGTTCACGGACATGGCATGCTCGTCACAAACAAAAGGGAGCAGTGCTTGCAGTAATGAGCTGCATTCGAAGACGAGGGACACGTGCGTAGTAACAGTGATCAAATATTGCATGCGGCTAGTGGTAAAACTGCCTACCATTTGCGCTGCTAAATCGGTTTTGTCCAGCTGTGAAAGAAATAGAGGTACAAACTGCAGTCAGTGTGCGTGTGTCATCTTTTGACTGGACAGTAATTACAGAGATCTTCCTACTGGTCTTCGCAAGCAAAGAATTTACCCTCGATTGCAGATACAATATCTGGTCATTTTTATTGCAAAATCATATTATATAGTATGTTTATCTACTTTGATTGTCCACTTGTGTTGAAATGAACCACGTTTTAAATGTATGTTCACTGTTATCTGTCTAACTTCAATGTTTCAACTTGAACGTCAGCATTACATTGAAATTTTGAAAATGATGGAGAGTGATAAACAGTCCTCACTACTATTGGAGGATCACAATTTGCTCTAGTAACACTGAAGTGCTAAAATGACCCATATGCGTGACGCTGCGTGACAAATTTCAAGTTGAATATGGGCCGTCTCTTTAGAGAAAAACTGGTTTTCGTTTAATATTGCGCACATATTTTGCATAATATCTCCATGACATTTCCTCTACATGTTATAATATTTCACATAATTTCAGGTATAAACGAGCAGGTATACTTCTTAAAATACAGTGTGTCTTAGATTACTTTCACGCGATCGGAACAACGCTCCACAGCAATGGAGATCGATACAATTCAGAGTGCTATTCTGGTCAAAAAAATCCACTAGAACACATTACACCAAAAGAAAACATGTTTTTTTTACCTGACACAATGTGGACGAATGACACTAGAGAAAAATGTCTTTCTTTTAACATAAATGCTTCCAAAAATGTGCAATGGTGCATGCGCCGCTAAAATCAAGGTCAGTATTGTAAGCTGAACTCATCAACAGGAACAACCAAATTATATCTTTAAATAATTGTTTATTGTCTTTCTACTGTACGCATTCCTCAGGTCTAAATCAGTCTTCCTTTCCTCCTTCTTCCTCCACGACGAGTTCATGCAGTCTTCCTCTTCTCCTTCTTCCTCCACGATGAGTTCATTCAGTCTTCCTCTTCTCCTTCTTCCTCCACGATGAGTTCATTCAGTCTTCCTCTTCTTCTTCCTCCACGACGAGTTCATTCAGTCTTCCTCTTCTCCTTCTTCCTCCACGATGAGTTCATTCATTCTTCCTCTTCTCCTTCTTCCTCCATGATGAGTTCATTCAGTCTCTTCATTAACCATCCCCTCCATTTGTTCCATATTTCAAGCTCACTTTAATCAACCCCTCACCAGCTTCCTCCTCAAACCCTCGTTCACTCCAACCTCCTTCTTCACCTTCTCTACCCTTCTTATGGTGACACAATGACAGACATCTACTACTACAAAGCATTTGAATCAATCAGGATTCATAGTCACTCGGGTAGCACCATCTGTTGCACTGAACTAGTATTATTACATTGCATTTTTGAGAATTTAATTGACTTTCATTACTATTCAAATGCACTATAGTCTTACATCACTTAACTCTGATGGTACAACATGCTTCCGAGTGTTTTTTTATGGTGACTGTTGCTTTCAAATTGGGGATTCCCATCCAAAACACAGCGTAATACCAACTCAGAGCATTCGGTTTCAATAGAGCATATCACCAAGTGATTCTGCTTCCTAATTAAAATGCTTTGATTATAAGTTGGTGGTCCCACTCAAATGTAACCAACTTTTACACTGTCAATTTTGGAAGTACGAATTACGATATTTACTGAGAATAGTGATTATGTGGGCTGCACTTTTTAAGAATTGTCAGCCCAACCGAAGTCCTGGGCTTCCGGGCTGCCCGTGATTTCTAACATAGGTGATGAGAGTTTGATGTGATGAAGGAAAGGCACTGGAATACATTGGATACATACCTGGAGAAACTGTTGAATGTTGCCGAGTTTGGGTTGATGCAGAGTGGCACGCGATTCGACCGCTGTTGCTCCATGATGAATTTGTAGAGTTTTTCTAAAACCACACAAACAAATGCACTTCAATCACGGTCATGAACACTGCAAAACTGTCCTTTCAGCATACCAATAAAATCATAGGCATGTAATATTAACTAAAATTTAGCAAAAATTCTAGAGTAGTATTATAATACCATTCACCAAAGGTATCCTGTTGCAAGAAGCTACCACCAAGAGTATACAAGTAAAATTGGACAAATGCTAGTGCGATAACTTTGGAATTCTCTCCCAGTTAGTGTTTTATGTCAGTAGGAAACAACTCAATGTCAGTATCATCTGAAGACTACCCGTAGTATGTTTTTAAACTTGCCAACCCGTTTTAGCTCCCTAGCATTTACGTCAATCTGAAATTTCAAGAGTGCACAAATTTGTTACTTTGATCCACCCCTGAGAATAAGTTTCTGAAGATTTTATCACATTAAAGTGTTTTCTCATTATTACCACCAGGTATTCATTACGACCAAGAGAGGACTGTACCTTTGACTTTATGTATGGAGGTGAGCTCGTCTTCGAAGGCGTACGTGAAGGGTTGATTGCAGAAAGGTTCAAAGTCGGTGGTGTACTGGCGCCCCGTGGGAGTATTGTGGCAGCACTTGCACATACAGGAATGATAGCGTAGACGCCCCTCGTCCAGGTAGGGGTGTGCAAGGGCGTCCACCGCTGTTATTCTCTTGTCCTAGAACAAACGCAACTTGCACATTCACACCGGGTGCCCTCAAAAGTCACACAACATGCGACACTAAGTGTAACGACGTCATATTTAAAGTTACCTTGAGATGATTTTAAATATTTATGAAAGCACAGAAATCTGAAACAGAATATAAAACATGAATATTGTGTGCTGTGCTGCAGTAGTAACGTGGTACACGCCAAGCCTGAAGGAGTGGGTTTGTTTACACACGGCTAAAGGGAGAAGGTACTGGGAAAACATTTTAAAATTCCATAGCATTCTCTACACGTGACTAAATTTCTTTACACTGTTTGATCTGCCATACATCTCAAAATGGCGGGGCAGTAAAGGGCAGGGTTAAACAGCCGAGAGAGGGACGAAGAATTTCTTTTATTTGACCTGTCGGACATTATAAATATTACATACAATACATGCATGTCAAATTATAATTTTAAACAGTACAAGTTGTAGACTTATGATAAACATGGTGTGTAATTACAAAACATAGGGGGTCAGGAGACTCCTCAAAGACTTTGATAGTTGCTCTCGAGGAGCCAACTAATAAACCCAGATTAAACTAAATCAGTAGGTCAAAAATTAAATTCCATTCGAAAAAAAGATAAAATAATAAAACTCAACATGTTTACAATATCGCAGAGGACAGGTGGAGACACCTTGTGAAAGGGTGGAACAGATTAAATGATCCCCACTCCGCAAAGGATCGAGGGGGAAAAGATGTGACGCCGCGTTATCTACTGACCGGGTCGAAGACGAGCATACGACATAGAAGGTGAACGGCCTCATGGGTTGCCTGACTAGAGAGTCGGTACAGTGCAGCCATCGTTGGTGGCTTGTGCGGTAGACGATGCATGTGCTGCCGTGCCGGCTCGCACGCTGTCCGGATGTCCTCGAGACACGGTGTACCAAGCAGGTCCGTGATGAGATCCAACTGAAAGTGAAACCATGTCCAAAATGACACATACGTATTGTAATATATTTAGAATATTACAAGTGTAACGGTAATGTTTTACATTGTCTGGTACTATCCAGTCATCAGTACTGCTCGGAGCACTGAACATGTCACTTCCTGGCAGACCTGTTCAATTGAACACCATCTCAACTTATCTGGGAAGCATTCAGACAGACTGCAATTACTGCACAAAGACACAAATATCCGTTACTGTTTACATCCAGGTACTCGTTCATAAATAAAAACATGAAATGAACAAACTTGCCGAAGTTTGAAAATAACAAGACAATTGAATAACAAGACAATTGAAACACAGAATTTCTCAGTTGCAAGTCCGATGTTCTAACGGTACTTTATTCACTGATGTAAATTTTTTAATTCTTTGCAAACACCCCTGATTCTATTTTAGAGGTAGTCAGTGTCTACGTAAAATTGATTTTATTTTAAGTAGATCCTAAGTGAAAGGAATCAAACAAAGTTGACCCTGATACCCAAACACAAACAACCTTACAACTTGTAACTATCGCACCGAAAGTGGAATCTACATGGAATTGGAAAAGAATCTAAACACAACACTGAAATGTACCTAACATTTCATAATCATTTCAATTCATTGCCATGAAAACTGTCAACATGTAAATAAGGCAAACAATTTCTTTGTGAGAAATGTTTTTGAAGTTGATCACCAGGTGGTGCCACTGTAAGATGTTCCAGCCAGAATTTCATCAGCGTATTTCCACAACCAGAACTTTGTCTACATCACCCATTTGCGTCATTACATCACAGGAAGGAAAAACTAATCTAGGTAACAAAGCGTTGCATCCCGCAAGATTCAAGGTCCTAGCCTTCTACAGAGGGACAATTACTGCAGGTGCTACACTGCCAATTATGTAACTCAACACACCAGGTGCAGCTGATGCAAAGTTTAGCAGCTGCGGGTGTAACTCAATCCTAAAACACCAGAGTGAGAGACTACCCTAGAGTGCTGGCTGAGGGGGGAACCAACAGAGTCAGAGGTCAGGGACGTCACTGCCAGTCAGGGGTGTCACTGCCAGTCAGGGGTGTCAATGTTAGTCAGGGACATCACTGCTAGTCAGGGGCATTACTGCTAGTCAGGGGTGTCACTGTTAGTCAGGGGTGTCACTGCTAGTCAGGGGTGTCAATGGTAGTCAGGGGCACCACTGCTAGTCAGGGGCACCACTGCTAGTCAGGGGCACTACTGCTAGTCAGGGGTGTCACTGTTAGTCATGTCACTGTCAGTTAGGGGCATCACACCAACAGTGCTTCCTATTGCATTAAAGCATGGTGTCGGACGTGTGACCAGTACATCCCAGTGCACTAGTGCATGCTGTGGCAGGTATAAGCAATGCATAGTGCTTTGTGTTGGAGATATAACCAGTGACAAAAAGTGCACTTGGAGGTACTACAACCAACAAGGCCTCACAACTACAGGAGATCCGCCCAGTCTACCACAGATGGTATGCCATGTAGCTGTATTATTAGACTGAACCCTGTCGCTGTAGCTACAAGGCTGTCTGCTAGATTAGATGTCTACTACATCGCTTCACATTAATTCCTCGGCTAAATATAGATTACTAAATATGGACAGACCGATTTTATGGAAAGCAGCACAAGTGTAGTTTACTCTTTATTGCACTGACCGTGGCAGTATCTATTGCCTGTAACTACCGGTGCTGACTGCGGGTGATTACAATTAACAAATGACAATTACAAAATTACATATGATAATACATTTTTTACAGCTGACAATGGACAAATGACAACATTTGACAGTGGTGAAAAATTGACAGCTGGCATTTGACAAGTGACAGCTTACATTTGACAGACAACATATGACAGTTGACATTTGACAGATGACATTTGACAGTTTACATTTGACAGATGACATCTGACAGATGCCGGTTGACAGTTTATATCTGACAGATAACATCTGACAGATTACATTTGACAGATGACATTTAACAGATAACAGTTGACAGATGACAGTTGGCAGTTTACATTTGACAGATGACATTTGAAAGATAACAGTTGACAAGCCACAGTTGACAGTACAGATGACACAGACAAGTACCTGTTGGATGGGGCTCTGAGCTTGGAAGAGGATGTGTCGACTGAGCAACTCTGCAAATATACAGCCAACAGACCAGATGTCAATGGAGGACGCATAGTGACGCGCCCCCATCAAGATCTCGGGGGCGCGGTAGTACTGCGTAACCACCTCCTGGGTCATGTGACAGTTTTCGTCCGGCTCCTCGATCCTTGCCAAGCCAAAGTCGCAGATCTGTCGAGAAAGCAATGGGTTTGTATCACAATCTGAGGTGACAGGAAGACGGCATCTAACATGCCATGTCTGGGGTGACAGGAAGACGGCATCTAACATGCCATGTCTGGGGTGACAGGAAGACGGCATATAACATGCCATGTCTGGGGTGACAGGAAGACGGCATATAACATGCCATGTCTGGGGTGACAGGAAGACGGCATCTAACATGCCATGTCTGGGGTGACAGGAAGATGGCATCTAACATGCCATGTCTGGGGTGACAGGAAGACGGCATCTAACATGCCATGTCTGGGGTGACAGGAAGACGGCATCTAACATGCCATGTCTGGGGTGACAGGAAGACGGCATCTAACATGCCATGTCTGGGGTGACAGGAAGACGGCATATAACATGCCATGTCTGGGGTGACAGGAAGACGGCATATAACATGCCATGTCTGGGGTGACAGGAAGACGGCATCTAACATGCCATGTCTGGGGTGACAGGAAGATGGCATCTAACATGCCATGTCTGGGGTGACAGGAAGACGGCATCTAACATGCCATGTCTGGGGTGACAGGAAGACGGCATCTAACATGCCATGTCTGGGGTGACAGGAAGACGGCATCTAACATGCCATGTCTGGGGTGACAGGAAGACGGAATCTAACATGCAATGTGGCCACCATGCAACACAACTTTACTTGTTTTAATGGTTGTTTTGTTATGTTGTTGTTACAAAATAAAATTTTATTGATTGGTTGATCATTGTTAATTAAATGTTTCCATTAAAATTTGTCTGCATTTTTACTGGTTATGAACAGGTGCCACTTTTAACTAATTCAATGATATAGACATTTTGGTATTCACTATTAACTATTTATATTTATTGTTTAACTTGTATATTTTAACTTGTATTTATGTATTGCCAATATGTTTTAAACTTCTTAATATCTATTCATTTAAACCTGAAATGAAGGATTTTTAAATATTGTAATTCACCTCTGAATGACCAAAGACTACGACACAAAGCAATGATGTGTTATCTGTGTTATCATATTTAGGTTGTCTGTCCTTTATGTTTGTCAATGAGGCAAACCGTAACAAAAGAACCACCAATCCATCCGCCACAGGTTCAATGCAACTGCCACCAAGTATTTCACTGTTAATTTGTATGGATCCAGTCATCTAACCTGACAAAGTTTAATGTATTGACACCCATATATATTAAACCTGTATCACAAGTAATATCACTAGTCGCCAGACAGATCACATCATTGCAATGTCCTCTGTAGACCACCAGTATGAGGGTGTCATGTTTATAGGGCACAGCAAAGACCTTGTATTCCCAAGTATAGTCACCCACTGAAGTCTTATCAGTGCCACGCCAGGGACAAAGCATGGAGGAACCATGTGACAGACACGCTGTCTTATGTGACATCTGATGTCTGCATACATGACCAGACTCGCAGGTACCACAGTAACAACATCCCATTCCATTGACTCTACAGCCAAGCATGCTGATTCATGTGGTTCATACAATGCGCACTGTTCAATGAAATATTATGCTTCAAGTTTATCTACAGCTCCAAGACCAGAGCAGTTCTATAGAATCTTACACAATCTTTGCATCAATGTCCTAAGGACAAAACTTTTTTGTATTATCTTTGCAAGAACCACAACCTTTTGTATCTGTCTCAAGGACCAGAGAACATATGTGTCAATGTTTCCTGGTTCGTGTGACCACCACAAAGACCATACGTAACCAAAGTGAGGCCACAAACATCTTTGTGTCAATATCTCGGCGACTATAAAAGAGCATTGTTTCAAAATCTGAAGAACCATTTAATAGTTCTGTTGACACCCTTTTTTGTTAACTTATGTCAACATGACAGGGTAAATAGAAGGTTTGGTAGATATACCAGGGGCTGTATAACCAGACAGAGAGATAGAAAGTATAACTGACAAACAGACAGGCAGACAAACACACAGTAAGACAGACAGGAAGACAAACAGACAGTAAGACAGACAGACAGTAAGACAGACAGCAAGACAAACATACAGTAAGACAGACAGCAAGACAAACATACAGTAAGACAGACAGCAAGACAAACAGGCAGTAAGACAGACAGCAAGACAAACAGACAGTAAGACAGACAGCAAGACAAACAGACAGTAAGACAGACAGCAAGACAAACAGACAGTAAGACAGACAGCAAGACAAACAGTCAGTAAGACAGCAAGACAAACAGACAGTAAGACAGACAGCAAGACAAACAGACAGTAAGACAGACAGCAAGACAAACAGCAAGACAAACAGACAGTAAGACAGACAGCAAGACAAACAGACAGTAAGACAGACAGCAAGACAAACAGACAGTAAGACAGACAGCAAGATGGACAGCAAGACAAACAGACAGTAAGACAGACAGCAAGACAAACAGACAGTAAGACAGACAGCAAGACAAATAGATAGTGAGACAGACAGCAAGACAAACATACAGTAAGACAGACAGCAAGACAAACAGACAGTAAGACAGACAGCAAGACAAACAGACAGTAAGACAGACAGCAAGACAAATAGACAGTAAGACGGACAGCAAGACAAACAGACAGTAAGACGGACAGCAAGACAAACAGACAGTAAGACAGACAGCAAGACAAATAGATAGTGAGACAGACAGCAAGACAAACAGACAGTAAGACAGACAGCAAGACAAACAGACAGTAAGACAGACAGTAAGACAAATAGACAGTAAGACAGACAGCATGTGACACAATACAGAGATAGAGATACATATATACAGTACAGACGTCAAGGCACTCAGACAGACATACTGACAATCAGAAAAAGACAAAACACAAAGAAACACACTAACAGACAGACAACGACACATGGACATATTGACAGATAGAAAGAGACATATTACGTAATCAGACAGACAGACAGACAGACAGACAGACACAGACAGAGACAGACAGACCGACAGCATAACTGACAAAACAGCCAGGCAGAGACACACAACACAGACAAAGAGATACATATGGTATAGACATAAAAACACAAACTGGCAAACAGAGACAGACAAACAGACAGACGTAGAGACAGACAGCCGAGCCAGCAGAGAGAGGACAGGTGTCAGATCGTCTGTCCAATCAGCCCCTGCCATCAGTGCAACACAGTTAGATGCTATCTCCAGCACAAACATGGCCTTACAATGGGGAGGAAGTAGCGGGCTGCACCCACTGCCCTCCCTGGCTCCAGGCCACCCTCTCAGACCAGATAAGTGACACACACACACCGCCAGGGCGCCTTGTACACCGCGAGACAACATTGTACAGCAAGCAAGACTGTCAGTGACTAACATAGGCCTCGGAACAACCAAACACACACCGCTCATTAAAACGCTTCACAAACAACGATGTTTTTTTGAGCATTATAAACGGCCGCTGCGACATCGCACTCAGTGGAGTGAGACGGGTTCCGATGTTCACCGAGACTCCACGACGTCAACTTCAATGTTTTTATCTACTCCAATGAGCATTAATCATTTTACAAGGCCATTAAACACAGGTGTTTCTCATAGGTAGGTTAACCAGCAGATAAAAAACATTTCTTGGTGTGCTCCAATACAACCACTTCACTAACCCGCTTATGGGCTCATAAAACCAATTTTGCTCATTAAAATCGATTTCACATCTTAACAGTGATCGTGAATAGTGAAAACTGTCGGCACCAAGGTGCGCCACTGGGACGTTTTCACCGGTGTATCACGGAAATAGTGTCCCAGTGACGCAGCGACTGTTTTTGCATTTTGAAAAAGCTTCTTAAATTTCACAATGAATTCTGTTTAAAGATGGGTCCTCTAAGCTTTGTGTCTTATTGAAACAGCCACAACATCTCAGTGTCTCTACTTTGTATGTTCTAATTAAAACTACCTCATTAAGACAAAGGCATGGTATGATTACTTACGGATGGCGGTGTTCGAGGTAACTCTTTCTAAATACAATCAAGTCAAATATGCAATCAATAAACTGCCTCCATGGGAAAAAGGAATACTGCGGGACAGTGTGAAAAATTATGAATTATTTAGCAAGAACAACACCTTACGAAAGCAGGAATCACTTTGCCACTCAGGTATTCAGACACGGCTTAACGTGAAACCTAAGTTTGTAATGTTTTGTCATTCACGTGGCCTGGTATCTCGGTTAGTAAGATTTTGCCATTCACGTGGCCTGTAATCTCGGTTGGCAAGGTTTTGTCATCGTGTCGGAATAACAAGGTTTTTACTATAGCAAAAAAGTTGTTACCACATTAAAAGAGCCTCCAACAAAAACAGTTAATTGTTGTTGGTATTTGAAGATGTGTCAGAATACACACAATGAATTCACCATCTCACACATCTTGTATCTATGAACTGTGGAAGAGTAGTTAGGAGGGTGGGGTAGGATAGGGAGGGGTGACAGTGTGAGATAGCGTGGGGTTGTGTCAGATAGGTACATGTGATAGGGATGGTACTGTGGGATAGGGAGAGGTAGTGTGACATAGGGAGGAGTGTGATAGGGATGGGAGCTAGAGGGTGATCAAGGAGGCAGTGTGTACCTTGAGACAACAGTTGCTGTTGACGAGGAGGTTACCAGGCTTGATGTCCCGGTGGATGACTCGGGTCGAGTGGAGGTATTTCAGGCCTACAACAACATGAAGAACATCTTACAGAGCTGCACAGAACCATCACAAGACTGTACAGAACCATCACAAGACTGCACAGAACCATCACAAGACTGCACAGAACCATCACAAGACTGCACAGAACCATCACAAGACTGCACAGAACCATCACAAGGCTGCACAGAACCATCACAAGACTGCACAGAACCATCACAAGACTGCACAGAACCATCACAAGACTGCACAGAACCATCACAAGGCTGCACAGAACCATCACAAGACTGCACAGAACCATCACAAGGCTGCACAGAACCATCACAAGACTGCACAGAACCATCACAAGGCTGCACAGAACCATCACAAGGCTGCACAGAACCATCACAAGACTGCACAGAACCATCACAAGGCTGCACAGAACCATCACAAGACTGCACAGAACCATCACAAGGCTGCATAGAACCACCACAAGACTGCACAGAACCATCACAAGACTGCACAGAACCATCACAAGGCTGCACAGAACCACCACAAGGCTGCACAGAACCATCACAAGACTGCACAGAACCATCACAAGACTGCACAGAACCATCACAAGGCTGCATAGAACCACCACAAGGCTGCACAGAACCATCACAAGACTGCACAGAACCATCACAAGGCTGCATAGAACCACCACAAGGCTGCACAGAACCATCACAAGACTGCACAGAACCATCACAAGACTGCACAGAACCATCACAAGACTGCACAGAACCATCACAAGGCTGCATAGAACCATCACAAGACTGCACAGAACCATCACAAGACTGCACAGAACCATCACAAGGCTGCACAGAACCATCACAAGACTGCACAGAACCATCACAAGACTGCACAGAACCATCACAAGGCTGCATAGAACCATCACAAGACTGCACAGAACCATCACAAGGCTGCACAGAACCATCACAAGACTGCACAGAACCATCACAAGACTGCACAGAACCATCACAAGACTGCACAGAACCATCACAAGGCTGCATAGAACCACCACAAGACTCATACGACATGGGAGTCTCTTAGACATGTGCACCACGTACTCTGTCCACAGGTGATTACTTTGTGTGATCACTCTGTGTGATTATTTCTGTGTGATCATTGTGTGATCACTATGTTTAATCATTGTGTATGATCACTATGTGTGATCAATCAGTGCAATCATTGTGTATGATCACTCTGTGTGATCAATCAGTGCAATCATTGTGTATGATCACTATGTGTGATCACTCTGCATGATCATTATGTGATCACCCTGTGAGATTACACAGTGATTATTCAAGTACAGAGCAAAATATCAAAACATGGTAACGATGTAATTAACAAACCTTGTGATCACCCTGTACATGGTTAATCAGAAACATTGTATAAAATATGTGATCATTTTGTGATTTAACGAATTACATAGTTTTAACCAAACTTGTGATCACTAAGTGATTAATCACATATAAATCACAGCACGAAACATGAATGCTTACCTCTGAGTATTTGGTAGAGAAAGACTTTGACGTGATCTGAGGTGAGAGGTTGTTGAGAGACAACAATCTTGTGAAGGTCACTCTGCATCAGTTCTGTGAGCACGTAACTGACCAGTGGTCAAGGAATACAACACGGTCAACAGGATGGAGCTGTGTAAACGTGAGGCCTTGGTATGCCAAACAGCCAGCAGGTGGAAGCACATGTACAACTATTTTTATTAGGCAATCATCTTCTTTCAAAGGACAACAAAATTAGGGTATTATATATATATACATATATATGCAAGACGACCCAAGGTAACCTTAATTATAAGGTGGCTGTATTACCAAGGTGACCGTAACCAAGGTGACCATAAAGCAAAGTTCCACTGCACTTATTAGGCATTAAAGTCTGGCAATAATAAAACTAGTGTTTACAGGATTTGTCATATTTTAGTGTGCAGAAATACTTCGTGTAAACACTATATACTGTAATAAATGTTACTTGTGGAAATGTGTTCCATAATCCACACACAAATGAATGTAAGATGCCACAACTGAATCAAGTTACAGCCAACTGTTATTGGAGACACAAACGACCAGATATTTCCAATTGCCAACCACTCACATCGTAAGTAGCCAACACGTAAACATGTTACTGACAATACATCCTCTTTCCAAGTGACCTATTGAGGGGAATCATGTCTGACACCAGACCATGACTAACATGGTTAGATCACGAGCTTGGGGTAATAGTAATATGTAATAGTAACTATTACATATATTGATGTAATAGTAATAGGTTGAGCAAAAACTCAATGTAATAGTAATAGGAAGCAATGTAATAGTAATTAACCAATTACTTTTATACTACTATTGAACATTTAAAATGAATTTCAACTACATAACAATTCCATTTGATTAGGTTGTAGATTCCACTAGTTTCTCCAGGTTTTATAGTTGCTCCCCCTTGTCAACATCAGCATGGCTCTGGGGAAGTTTTACCCTAGAGTTTTATGAGCGTTTACATAGCAAGAGACACTGGTACTGTGTGACTGCTGCATTGACTAAAGGGATTAAATTGGGCTTTCACTGCTTTGAAGCCAGTTCTGCCAAGTGCCAAGTGCCAAGTTGCCAACTGTCTTTTTCAAGTAAGCTTATGGGTTTAGTGACTGCCTCCATGATGCACACAATTCAGCCCAAACTACAGTGGGTGTGAAAAACATCCTGATATATTTGTACTTGAGCCAATAATTAACTATTGACCAAGCACCAAGCAGCAGTAGAGCAATGTGGTTTAATTAGACTGTAGTATAATAAGTTATGTGGCATTGACTACTGCTATTGTCTTTCATTCCAGTATGGAATTACAATATAAAATGGAACATATATGTTCTATCCTTAGTTAAAGTAGTTAGCGTAATTATACTATATGGATATATTTTGTTGTAAATATTTATTATTTTTTATACTTTATAATACTTCCCTAATGATGATGATGTCTTGTTTAACTTTTTGAGATGCATTCATGCATACTGTGCCTTTTACCATAAGTTGTCACAATGCCTGTGACCCTTACCTCTACTTTGCAGCAGTCACCAGCAATCATAACAACCGATCTACCTTCAAAAGTAATAAATAAATAGTTTAACACAAACAAGAAAACTATTCCATGGAAACTCTTAATGCAAGAACGCATACGTTAAATACTTGGAATAACTGCATGAAATACATGAAATGTTTACTTGGAATACCTGCTGGCCCTTCATCACACCAGATCTAGTTACCCATGGGTAAACGTACTCTCACGAATGCAGCTACTTTGTGCCTACAGACGAATGCAGCTACTTTGTGCCTACAGACGCAGTGACTCAGTCAACTATTACTCATCTGTGCGTCTACAGTCCAGGGCAGGTCTGCAGCCACTGACAACTGTCAGAAACAACATCAAACTTCACTTTCTTGCAGCTAATTTCTCATGATTTATATGTCGTTATCAGTAAAAGCATTCCTAGTCATCAAAGCAGCCCCAGGTTCTAAGTTGCCCCAGCAAATAGATCCCGTTTAACAACTATATGTATGCATAATCATACCTAATGCATATATAAAGTCAACATGGCTCAGTATTTGGCCATTGTGTTGAGGTAAATATGGCATTTGTACACATTTTGAGCTGGCGTGAGAAGGAGAAACATTTCAGCTTACAAGTGCTTTGCTATATTTAGTCAGAAATTGTCATTTACGTACGAGCCATACACACAAAGTATGAATGAAATACATTCCTCCAGAGTCACACACCGGAGGATTTTATGAATGACATTATGACAGCACTGCTACCACCAACACTCGATACTGCTAGTGGGGTAGACTTCTTTAACTATATATAAAGGTACACCACCAGACTAATCAGATTAAATACAGTATTATCTAGCTAAATATTCTAAAGTGTTTTAATGATCCATAATTTAAAATTGTAATTTTGTCATAATATGTTTATGAATAAAACATGACTGAGATGGGAAATCCAAAAAAAAAGATCACAAACAAAATTAGAAAAAGCAAGACTTATGGACCATACAATAAGAAAGTTAGAACATCTAATAAGAGCAGGGAAGATTGAGGGGGAAAGTTAGAACATATAATAAGAGCATGGAAGATTGAGGGGGAAAGTTAAAACATCTAATAAGAGCAGGGAAGATTGAGGGGGGAAGTTAGAACATCTAATAAGAGCATGGAAGATTGAGGGGGAAGTTAGAACATCTAATAAGAGCATGGAAGATTGAGGGGAAAGTTAGAACATCTAATAAGAGCAGGGAAGATTGAGGGGGAAGTTAGAACATCTAATAAGAGCAGGGAAGATTGAGGGGGAAAGTTAGAACATCTAATAAGAGCAGGGAAGATTGAGGGGGAAAGTTAGAACATCTAATAAGAGCATGGAAGATTGAGGGGGAAGATAGAACATCTAATAAGAGCAGGGAAGATTGAGGGGGAAAGTTAGAACATCTAATAAGAGCAGGGAAGATTGAGGGGGAAAGTTAGAACATCTAATAAGAGCAGGGAAGATTGAGGGGGAAAGTTAGAACATCTAATAAGAGCAGGGAAGATTGAGGGGGAAAGTTAGAACATATAATAAGAGCAGGGAAGATTGAGGGGGAAAGTTAAAACATCTCATAAGAGCAGGGAAGATTGAGGGGGGAAGTTAGAACATCTAATAAGAGCATGGAAGATTGAGGGGGAAGATAGAACATCTAATAAGAGCAGGGAAGATTGAGGGGGAAAGTTAGAACATCTAATAAGAGCATGGAAGATTGAGGGGGAAAGTTAGAACATCTAATAAGAGCAAGGAAGATTGAGGGGGAAAGTTAGAACATCTAATAAGAGCAGGGAAGATTGAGGGGGAAAGTTAGAACATCTAATAAGAGCAGGGAAGATTGAGGGGGAAAGTTAGAACATATAATAAGAGCAGGGAAGATTGAGGGGGAAAGTTAGAACATCTTATAAGAGCAGGGAAGATTGAGGGGGAAAGTGAGAACATATAATAAGAGCAGGGAAGATTGAGGGGGAAAGTTAGAACATATAATAAGAGCAGGGAAGATTGAGGGGGAAAGTTAGAACATCTAATAAGAGCAGGGAAGATTGAGGGGGAAAGTTAGAACATATAATAAGAGCAGGGAAGATTGAGGGGGAAAGTTAGAACATCTAATAAGAGCAGGGAAGATTGAGGGGGAAAGTTAGAACATCTAATAAGAGCAGGGAAGATTGAGGGGGAAAGTTAGAACATCTAATAAGAGCAGGGAAGATTGAGGGGGAAAGTTAGAACATTTAATAAGAGCAGGGAAGATTGAGTGGGAAAGTTAGAACATCTAATAAGAGCAGGGAAGATTGAGGGGGAAAGTTAGAACATATAATAAGAGCAGGGAAGATTTAGGGGGGAAGTTAGAACATCTACTAAGAGCAGGGAAGATTGAGTGGGAAAAGTTAGAACATCTACTAAGAGAAGGGAAGATTGAGGGGAAAAGTTAGAACATCTAATAAGAGCAGGGAAGATTGAGGGGGAAAGCTAGAACATCTAATAAGAGAAGGGAAGATTGAGTGGGAAAGTTAGAACATCTACTAAGAGCAGGGAAGATTGAGGGGGAAAGTTAGAACATCTACTAAGAGCAGGGAAGATTTAGGGGGGAAGTTAGAACATCTACTAAGAGAAGGGAAGATTGAGGGGGGAGTTAGAACATATAATAAGAGCAGGGAAGATTAAGGGGGAAAGCTAGAACATTTAATAAGAGCAGAGAAGATTGAGGGGGAAAGTTAGAACATCTACTAAGAGAAGAGCAAGGAAGATTGAGGGAAAGGTGCAGAGAATAACAACAATAGTCTGTCAACATGGTTTAGAAAGAACAAAACTGCAACAAAATCCACCCAAGTGAGCAGTTTGGGGCCAGGGCCTGTGACAGACACCACATTTTAAATAAGACAAAAAAAGAAAAAACAATGAGACCTGTAAGTGAGCAAACACTAACTTCTGATCATATATAAAACATTGAGGTGACGTAGACAATAGGACTGGTGCGTATGTTTGACAGTCACCAATTCAACAAGACACTACACTTGCAGATGAAGTGTCAACTGTGCGGCTGTCACACGGAGGTGACAGCCGTGACAATGATGTAGATGACATAATATCGAGACAATGGGATGACAGATGTGCTTATGTCAGCTGTCTAACCTGTCACATCGTAATCACATCTGTATGCAAAACTATACACGGCAACTCAAACTTAGAATGAAATCCCCATCATTTAAAAATTATGTAATAACTATAACTACTTTCCATAAACAAACTACATCAACTAGTAACCATGAAATGCAACTTTGACATGTTAAGCCAGAATAAAAAAAAAACAGATACTGTACCATGTTGTACCACTGCATAAAACATCTCTCAGTTCACTTATCACTTGTCCCCCCCCCCCCCCCCCCCCCCCCCGCATCAGACAATTAATTACAGGTTATTAATACTACCAGCAGCTGATCATATGGCTGCAATAAGCACATAAACAAACAAGATCTCTGTCTGTAGACTGTCAACCAACAGACATGCTTTATTTAATTGTTATTGTTTTTATTATGCCATGATTGATCTACTCTGTACACAAAAACACAGCTAAGCCAAGCTGGGTATCCAAAACGCACTCAACAATGAGGACTAATTGTGGGTGACTAGAAAACACGATCGTAAAAATATGAGTGATCCCACATTTACTCCGACAACTAGATAATTGTAGATCTATAAGTAGATTTAAATGAGAAAAAAAAACACTTATGAAGTCACAAATGTAAGATATTAATTTACTGACCTACAGGTAAATTTGGCATTAAGCAGGGTAATATAAATTAACTATATTACCAGATCTTCCATTTTACTATATTTTCATCCTAAAGTATTATTGTTTCTTCATGTTTTAGTGAATTAATCTTTGTTAGTTAACATTAATTAGACAACTAACAACAAGCCTGAGTGAAAATGTGTTTCCACTGTAGCACTTGATAAAATGTTGCCTGATGCCTTCACTCAGTAAGATTTTTTCCCAATTACAAAACAACCACAGAACATGTTTTTGTAATTAAAACAACAGCAAAATTTATTTATATCTTGTACTACATTATAATTTGCCACATTTCCCAATTTCAGGTGCCTTCAAAAAATAGGAATTAATCTCCACTGCAAATAAACATATTGAATATTCCTACTAAAACTTTACTAAAAATTAACTTACATTTAAACTGCTGGAAATTATAATTTGCTGTTTTCAACACTTGATTACACAGTGCACCCTGGTTCCACTTATGTTACCACCACGATCCCTGCCACCCCTACCCCCACCCCCCACCACAGGATGTTAATTATAGCCAAATGACCCTGTTGAACAGAAGCCAGACAGTTTGAACTGGCAGCTGTTGTCATCAGCAATTCAAACTGACCAATTAAAGAGCTCTCCCAAAGGTTATGAAGATGTCAAGTGTTGACAATGATTATATAAAGATGTTGGTATCACAATAAATAGTTGAATTTCTTTGAAAATAGATGCATAATCAAATATATACCTAACATGTAATTTTAAAAATTACAGGGCGTAGGCTGATTTTTAAAAACTTGAAAAAATTTTCCAACAAGGAAATGTATAAACCTTTCACAAGCTTGCAACATATACATATTTCATGTGTACAATAGTTTTTATTTATTTTGAAATACGACCATATGTCTTGTTAATTTAATAAGGATTTACCAGCTACTTTAAATGGATGAATCAGAACAAATAACACATTCTAGGGCTGTCTTTGTTACACCATCTTAAAACTCACGACAAACTTATTACACTCACTGAGAAAATGTTAGTGATGTTACACAGATTCCCAATAAAACATCGCATATTTTGTTTGTGTGTTTCATAGCCTGATAGACGGCGCCACTTGATCAGCCAGTTAACCAATCAAAACGATATATGGTTTGATATAAAATTTCAAGTACAAAATACAGATGTCAACCCTAAAACACAGCACTTTTGTATGACATTAGTAGGAGACAAGGAGAGTTAGCACCAAGTCACCCAGGCCAAGTTGAGTGGTCACACAAGCTGGTGACAGTGTCACATGGCTGCAGGCTTTGTGACAAAGGTAATAAACGAGCAACACCTGGTGGTCGAGTCTGGCACTGATGTCTTCACCGCAGGCAATAACCATTACTGCCAATGAATAAAATGCATTAGCATTTACCAATTTCCTGCCCGTCTAAATATTATTGTATGTTGGTTCACCATGGTCCCACTGTTAACCTTTGACACAGGAAGTAGCTTAGTATCCGATGTCATCGCCATGGTATATGCCTTGTTTCTACGACTACTTTAGTTATCGTTTTATATTTAATTTAAAATGTTTGTAATTTCTTGTCATCATTGCCCGGTATTTGAACAAATATTTATTCCCATGATTCTGTTACCATTTTTTGTTAACATTGTGGTCTTTCTGCCAATACCACTGACCTCTCTTAAAATATAATCAAAATTATATTTATTTTAAACTTATTATGTTTTGCTTATTAAAACATAAAAGCATGCACATCGTATTTAAACATTGTTATGCCACACCATTACGCTGTTTTACACAATGCAAAATAAATGTAAAATTTATTATTAGTAGTAATTTATTTATTTGTTTTAACCTAGTCAATATACCATATCATAAAAATAACATGTGAATTATGCAAGCCGACAATTTACTAAATGTTGGTAGTTTATCAGAAAACTGACAATTTCAAAATTTGTATCAATCCATTCTCCAGTCTGTGTGCACATCTGCATGTCTGTCTGCTCACATTTAGCTGTAGCTATGTGGGCCTCATTAATACCCTGCATGCATTATATCACCAGGGATCAGCTCAGAGGCCAGTTAGCCAGTGGGGGTCGTGTCAAAAGCTGTGTGAAAGGATACACCTCTTGGAAGAAGTCTATATGTGGTGGCTGTAGAATGTCGTGACAGGAGAGGACCTGCAACACAGGGAGACAAGGGTTAATGTTACAATCGCTGCTTAGCAACAAGGGTTAATATATATACAGACATAATATTCAACTGCCTCTCTGAGGGAAGTATAAAACCACACATTTTTTGTACTCACTTCATAATACTGTAGTCAGCAGAAATTACTTCTTTAAGTATGGTACTTAAATTTCACAATTTAAATTATTTTAAACTTTCATTTTTATTATTTATTCTAACACTAGCTGTTTTTATGGAGATACAAGGTGCATTTTATATGACAAAATTATTTATTTTAAACAAAACATCAACATTGCTGAAACGTTTATGGTAGCAGCAGATAAAATATAAAAAATTACATTTTTAACTGTTGTAATTATAAATATTAAAAATAATCCATTCCAAAAAAACTGACATTTATCGGTAGCAGGAGGTGAAACTGTAAGGCCATTGTGTGTGCCCACGAGAATGGAATACTGCAGTGCTGGTAATACTCTGATGGAACAGACTACGGTATTATGAAAATATACATTACTGTCAGCACAGGGATGACATGAATGATATTAAGAAAAGACAGATGACAGGGACTTTGGGGAAGATACAACACTTGGGCGATATGGGGGGATTCTTATTCAAACAACAAAGGACAACTGAAAATGGAAGTAGTTTGGAGCAGTCTGAGATAGGAAGGACTTATAGAGACTGGGCGAGGAAAGAGACACAAAGAGAGCAAAGAGGCAGGTAGAAGAAGCCATGGCAGACGAATATTAAGATGGAAAGTGTAACGTGAAATCCTGAAAGGGCACAAAACGCAAACAATGGAAGACCAATGAGAAGACCACGAAAGATGGAGAAGTAGCAAAAAAGCAGAATGAACTGGGTGACATGGACCCCACCCTGATGGGTGAAGTCAGGGGAAACATTCACAGCATTAACATCAGAGAAATAAGGATACAACAGCAGCACCAAGACACTTCACACCAGAGATCTAACTAGCCATTACAACAACACTGAGGATGTCACAAGTCCTGCCTAAGTGCACAGTTACACAACACATGCTCCCTGCTCTGTTCCCTGTAAGAGAATCTCAGGGGACAGAGATTCCAAGGGGAACACTGGACAAGCTGTGGTCTTCAGCTGGGACCCACCACAGCTGATGGCCCCAGGCAATAACAAGCCCTGAGTGGCACTAACAACAATAGCAGCAACCTTTACATCAGTCTGGACTAGAGGCACAGGGTGTGCAGTAGAGTGTGCAGTAGGGTGTGGACCAGAGACACAGGGTGTGTGTAGTAGGGTGTGGACCAGGTATTTCTCACCAATGTCTGAGACAATAGTTATTTCTCCAGAGCAATGCAGAATGTGTTTATAATGCTGTAGGGTGGGGAAATCTAACCCCTGTGGAAGAGGGTTCTTGAATCCACTGTGGGACAGAATGCACTAACAGTACACAAACCATCTAGCACCTGTACATAAGGCAACATTTTGTGTGTACAAATATTGTTTTTTATCATAAAAACATGTTTTAATAATACAACATAACCAGTATGACATAAATAATTATCATCCGAATGTCTTTTAATTAACTAAAAAAATGTAGTTTGTAATTTTACCATCATCTGTCTAATTTGAATATTTTCCTTCTGACAGTGAGTAAATATGACTTCGTCTATACATACAAATGTTTCCATATAATTACACAAGATATACAGTTTATATATTATATACGGAGCAGTATGATGTGTGATGTTTCTCCAATCTGTATGTAATAATTATTGTCACATCAGTCATAAAAAACAATCTTTCCTGCTAGATGGAAGCCAATAATGACGATAATGACACTATTTACAGACAGATATGACACAATTCTACAATAAAAATGATCAGGCTTCATTTTGTATGTCAAAAAGTATTATACCAGTGCCATAAAAACTGTTGAAATGTGCTGCTTTCATCAGACTTGCAAGAATAAGGACACTTCACCTAGATCAAGTACAAACTCACCGAACAAACCCGACACACAAAGAAGCGTCACCTTAAATAACAAAGAAAGTAGATGTCCTACTGTCACCCGACCTGGACAGACTGTGTGACCGTATAAAGTGACTGGACAGTTGACTGCCCACAAACCATACGACGCCAGGCCCTATCAAGTGTCAGCAGCTGCTGGTCTCGCATACAAAGAAACATCACATTTTATTTCTCTTTGTTACACATGTTATATGCAGAATCCACCAATCACATTTTTCTTGCCACTGATAAATGTGAACTTCACGTACACATATTCAATGTAAAGGCATCGGAACTGGGGTGGGGTGCTCAGCTCCCAATATTTTAGATAGGGTGCTGGAGATAGGAGCAGCCCTCCCCTCAATATTTAGACCCTCATGGTTGTTTTGGTGAGCCTCAATGGAGGGTGGAAATGAATGTTTTTGAAGCCTCAATGTGGGGTGGAAATGAATGTTTTTGAAGCCTCAATGGAGGGTGGAAATGAATGTTTTTAAAGCCTCAATGGAGGGTGGAAATGAATGTTTTTGAAGCCTCAATGTGGGGTGGAAATGAATGTTTTTGAAGCCTCAATGGAGGGTGGAAATGAATGTTTTTAAAGCCTCAATGGAGGGTGGAAATGAATGTTTTTGAAGCCTCAATGGAGGGTGGAAATGAATGTTTTTGAAGCCTCAATGGAGAGTGGAAATGAATGTTTTTGAAGCCTCAATGGAGAGTGGAAATGAATGTTTTTGAAGCCTCAATGGAGGGTGGAAATGAATGTTTTTGAAGCCTCAATGGAGAGTGGAAATGAATGTTTTTGAAGCCTCAATGGAGAGTGGAAATGAATGTTTTTGAAGCCTCAAGGGGGGGTGCAACTGGAGGTTTTTGGTGAGCCTAGGTCCCCTCAATATTCACCAGCACAATGTGTTAGTGTTTACTGTATTTGCTGTAGGAATATCATATTTATTATTCTGTCTTGCATTTTGTATTCACTGGATGCCAGCGTTGTGCGTGAGGCCCACGCAAGCACAAGAGCTCCAGAGCTCAACCACTGGAGACCTGCGTCAACAACATAACAACACAGGTTCTCAACAACACAGGCTCTCAACAACACAGGTTCTCAACAACACAGGCTCTCGCTTGATCTGTAGTTTACATGACGTCTTCACCGAAAATACTAATGCAAAAGGTTGCTCGTCAATAAACGTGCACAATCTTTGGTGTGATACGTATCACCCACCCAGCGCTTTTGGGAAGATGAACTATAACCTATTGAAACTCTAGAGGATGGTATAAAGAATGCACTGGAGGAGGAATACTATCCAAAGGTTGCAGCATCTAAAGATCCACCAATAATTCCAAGATTGCTAGCCACTGACAGAGACATGTTAGTCTGCCTTTGCAGTAACATATCTAGCCATCTTTGATGCAACATTGACCACACCCTATGCTAGCAATCAATACATATTCCATGTCTGCATATAACCCCTGCTTTCTTTGACACAGTCCCTGGTAAACGGAATGTCAATGAGGTCTTACACAAACAAGTGAGTGTCTACCACTTTTGCTGTGGTCATAATTTAACGCCAATTGATTAAACAATCATGATTTTCTAATGCTGGCTTTACAGACAACTCTGGAGATATCACTGCCAACAAGAGATAATAATGTCCTTGCTGTCATGTCCTGTCTGGCTGTCATTCACTACACACCTACCGCCTTGATTACCCTACAAGCCACCATTGGCCTGGCGCTGGTATCACAAAGCACAAAGGAGGAATATAAAACATCTACCCAAGCAATACAAAGCCTATTGTATCTTCAAACAAACGTTGAATGAACTTTAGGTACTGTAAACTGTAGACTACTGTATACATGTATAAGGAGTTCAAAGTCTAAACATTTTTATGAGTTACTTTTTGTATTAAGTTGCGACAAGCCTGCACGAGCCCCCACATGTTTTAATCCCAGCCAGTGCTTTTGTTATATATAGTGGCTTAGCACCGGTTCAAAATTAAGGATTTCAGAACAAAATGTGATACATCCATTTTCTTCGTTTTAAGAAAAAGTCACTGTCGTGTTTCGTCCTCAAAGTTTAAATAACAACTTGTAAACCCAAATCACAGAGACTGGCAGCAATGTCTGAAATATTTGTTGCAGATTTGTTACGCAAAATGGGATATTAAATTATTTTGTTACCAGAATGCTGTAGATCCACAGCACATGTATGAACATTGATTTTCCGTTTACAAAAAGGCAAATTCTGTTTAAATTCCGCTTCAGGAAAAGGCAAGTTCCATTTCAAACAATGTATTTTCCATTAAAAAAAAAAAAATTCCATTTCAAATTATGCATTTATGTGTGTCAAATAATGCATTTTCCATTTAAAAAAGGCATGCGTTTAGCTGCCAGACAACAATTGTGAAATGGTTTATGTTAGCGCCTTCTGCGGGTGTCCCAGTTTACGTCAGTTTTCAGTGTCCCTACACATGCCGACACTGCATAGCTGCACGTGCGGCAAGGTGGCGCTCATAGGCTAAAAATGGATATATCGCTGTTTGATAAAATAGATGTATGGCACTTATTGCGTTTTAAAAACACTCTTATGTGCACGTCATTTAATGGGATGTATCATGTTGTTTGCATAAATCAATAGTACCCTAAATGGTGTTTATCGTGTTGTTTGCATAAATCAATAGTACCCTAAATGGTGTTTATCGTGTTGTTTGCATAAATCAATAGTACCCTAAATGGTGTTTATCGTGTTGTTTGCATAAATCAATAGTACCCTAAATGGTGTTTATCGTGTTGTTTGCATAAATCAATAGTACCCTAAATGGTGTTTATCGTGTTGTCTGCATAAATCAATAGTACCCTAAATGGTGTTTATCGTGTTGTCTGCATAAATCAATAGTACCCTAAATGGTGTTTATCGTGTTGTCTGCATAAATCAATAGTACCCTAAATGGTGTTTATCGTGTTGTCTGCATAAATCAATAGTACCCTAAATGGTGTTTATCGTGTTGTCTGCATAAATCAATAGTACCCTAAATGGTGTTTATCGTGTTGTCTGCATTAATAAATAGTACCCTAAATGGTGTTTATCGTGTTGTCTGTATAAATCAATAGTACCCTAAATGGTGTTTATCGTGTTGTTTGTATAAATCAATAGTACCCTAAATGGTGTTTATCGTGTTGTCTGTATTAATAAATAGTACCCTAAATGGTGTTTATCGTGTTGTCTGTATAAATCAATAGTACCCTAAATGGTGTTTATCGTGTTGTTTGTATAAATAAATAGTACCCTAAATGGTGTTTATCGTGTTGTTTGTATAAATAAATAGTACCCTAAATGGTGTTTATCGTGTTGTTTGTATAAATAAATAGTACCCTAAATGGTGTTTATCGTGTTGTTTGTATAAATAAATAGTACCCTAAATGGTGTTTATTGATGTTGTTTGTACAAATAAATAGTACCCTAAATGGTGTTTATAGTGTTTTGCCCAGAAACCCTTAAAATATGTCCAGCATATGTAATTCTCCATGGTAAGTTGGATCAAATTTGAGCAATTTAAGACTTCTTTAAAACCACGCAGTGCGGATGCGAGCTACACAAGACAGTTATAACTGGTGTCAGAATCCTGTACTGTAGCACTTACACAAGTCAGCTATAACTGGTGTCAGAATCCTGCACTGTAGCACTTACACAAGACAGCTACAACTGGTGTCAGAATCCTGCACTGTAGCACTTACACAAGACAGCTATAACTGGTGTCAGAATCCTGCACTGTAGCACTTACACAAGACAGCTATAACTGGTGTCAGAATCCTGCACTGTAGCAGTTACACAAGACAGCTATAACTGGTGTCAGAATCCTGCACTGTAGCAGTTACACAAGACAGCTATAACTGGTGTCAGAATCCTGCACTGTAGCAGTTACACAAGACAGTTATAACTGGTGTCAGAATCCTGCACTGTAGCAGTTACACAAGACAGTTATAACTGGTGTCAGAATCCTGCACTGTAGCAGTTACACAAGACAGTTATAACTGGTGTCAGAATCCTGCACTGTAGCAGTTACACAAGACAGTTATAACTGGTGTCAGAATCCTGCACTGTAGCAGTTACACAAGACAGTTATAACTGGTGTCAGAATCCTGCACTGTAGCACTTACACAAGACAGTTATAACTGGTGTCAGAATCCTGCACTGTAGCAGTTACACAAGACAGTTATAACTGGTGTCAGAATCCTGCACTGTAGCACTTACACAAGACAGTTATAACTGGTGTCAGAATCCTGTACTGTAGCACTTACACAAGACAGTTATAACTGGTGTCAGAATCCTGTACTGTAAGCACTTAGACAAGACAACACAACATTCTAGAAGAGATTCAATATGATCCATTCCTGATAGCCAATTTTCACCTGACAATATTTTTAGCTCTTGTTGTCATACTTGTGGGAAGCGTCTAATTTTGGGATAAGTGTGAATGTAGAAGCCTCTGATCAAGAGCCTTGTTACCTCTCACAACTCCTGCTAAAGGTGAAGAGTCTATCACAATGCAGGCCACTATGTAAACATAAACACTGCAAGTAAGGCAGACTGCAGTCTGTTTACACTGATCGAATAACACAGACCAGACAGACATTGACTGATGTGAGAGAAGACATTTAGTAGGTCAACTCAAATATACTGGTCAGCCAGTGTCCAGTGTTGACTGGGCCAGGTCAGTCATCTCTTACTAATGAATCTCACAAACCTTGAAATTTAGAATAATTCCAACTAGATATATCAGAGTGCCTTAGTTGACCTTTCACTCCGAGTGCGTCATATTGACCAGTTGGTCAAGGGCCTAGTCCAATCAACAGTTCAACTTTGTATTACACAAGATGGTCAAGAACTTGGTCCACTTCAACAGTAACAACTTTTCAGATTGTGACATATAACCTGGCAGGATATATTTGCTGTTTTTCAGTAGGTTTTTGTGGACATTGGTGGTTACTAATAAGCACATAACTAGTAACATTTTAATAATCTTTTTATTTTATATATATATTATTTTTACTTGTTAAAAACTGTCATTGTACATTTTTTTATTGGCACTAAGCAAAACAGAAAATAATCACATCACATCTGCCACATGAAAGTACACCCAACAGTAATAAAAATAAGTGTTCGCATACATAGGTTGAGGTGGCATGAGAGAATGTTTGACCACAAAATGAGATCAATTGACCAATTAGCCAGCGGTGCCAGTAATGATATAAGATAACAATGAAGTAAATCCAAGAGTACATTGACACAAATCACAGATCACTTATTTGTCATATTTCACTTCTGTGTAATGGAGATCTACAACATGGTAGCCACTGAAAGGGATCTAGACAGTTGAATGACATGAAGGTAAAACATCCAAGTATTCTACAAAGATCTGCAGAGTACACACAAGGCTCCTTGAATGAATATGCCCTCACAAATCTGGGCTAATTCATCACTGTTTGTCCAGTTGAGTTGAGATGAGATGACAATATAACATGTCTGATCTCAATTAACATGTGTACACAGCAAGTGACATCAATGACCATTTGACCAGACAGTAATTAGACAGGACATCAAAAGACCACTTCACCTGAGAATGGACAAACATGAAACTTAATTCCGTACAGGTCATGTGACCTCACAATAGCTGCACGGGATGAATAGATATGTCACATGATCCAGCAGGTTAACCACCGTACAGGTCGTGTGATCTCACAATAGATGTACGGGATGAATAGATGTGTCACATGATCCAGCAGGTTAACCACCATACAAGTCATGTGACCTCACAATAGATGTATGGGATGAATAGATGTGTCACATGATCCAGCAGGTTAACGAGCAGGAGGTTCAGGCAAAATAATGTTCCATCAACAGAAAACATCCTATCTCAACTGTTTTCCTACACTGCTGCAATATTAATGCTATGGTAATAACTTAACATTGATTTTCCTGCGATTTGTACGGCAATGACAGTCAGTGTGCTGCATCGTCCTCTTTAAAAAAGGTCTCTGTCTGTTCATTACAGTCAATGTAGTCACCAATCAATAAAAGGACGATTTCTATTTTTTTAATCCCAGCTTTTGTTGACTGTTATCATTTATTAGCTCTAGTCCAAAGCCCTTCTAATATTTGATATTTTATATGCACGCCTGTTCATACATGTGATATGTAAAGGAAATAAAATGTAAAGCAAAGAACTGTCCCCCCAGCACACCTGTCCAACACACCTGTTATAGCATAACCAAGTAGTATTGTCTAAATGTCGACACAGTGTCAGAGGGCACTGCAATGACAGGCAGTTTCTGTTAATTAATCCCAGTTAGTTAGAATGGTCCTCCATTGGTTTATATTGTCATAAAGAAATCATGTTAAACTGTACTGACGTAACCGTATTTGAAATACCACCAGGGACAATGCCTACTTTTCCAGTAATACTAATATACCAATAACGTAACAGTCTGGCTTTTTCATAGCAGATGTGTCAGTCAGTCGACAGGCTACTCATGCCGGGGAATGAGTAAGGCAGAACAGTAAACTATACAAACATCTTCCTGTCAAGCTATGTTTAATTGCCAGGTGTAAGCACTCTAGTCAGCATAGGTGGATGGGATGACGTAGTCTCTAGTGTCGTATTGTTACGTAGCAACAGCATTTGGCAGGAAACATACACAGATATAACAAACAGAGCAATAAGTAAGAAAGTTGAGCCAAATAATGCAAGCTTGTCAGTCATTTCTATTAACTGTCCTTTCTGGGAAACCACAATGTAATTATCTATAAAGATAAAATAAATCTTCTTACCCATGAATCCATTTACATATGATGACTTAGTTACCTTAAGTTGACATTTAGCTATAGATCTGCCTAGTGTTATTTGAAAGCACATTTCTAGTTGTAAATATAAAATCCCTCTATTATTCCTGAAATGAGTAAAAAAAATTATAAATATATTAGGAAGATTTAATTCATTATAATTATTATCTCCCATCTAACAATTAGTAAATGTTACATTTTTAAATAGCACCCATTTTTTACTTTTAATGTAAAATTCAAAATACAATTTAGCAGAAAAACAAAGGGATGGGGCTGCAGGGTGTGTCTTTACATAATAGGGTTAATTAAATTCAGCTGCCACTGGCTGGGTGAATGCACTAGAGGGCCCATAAGCTGGATGGCTCTGTAAATGTAGCTATTGATTGATATAATCAGAGAGAGAGATGCTGCTCTAGCAAGCTGCTGGAGCCATTGACACAGACATTGACTCATAGGTGAACTCTTGTCTAAACAGTCAACAAGCCAAGCCACCAGGGCCAGGCATTCTAGGCACTTGGCCCAGTCTCTAGTCACAGCAAAAGACAACACAGTGCAACCAAATAGCAATCAACCTGAAACCTAGCCAGGCTCCACTGTTTTAAGTAATTAATTGTGTTTATTTTGCAATCAGACAATAAGAGATGCACAACCCAGGAAGCAATACATGTGCCTCTAAAATACTGACACACCATTGGACATATTGACAATTATTTGTGTTTCAAAACGTGAAAACTTAATTAACGATATCATTGACACAACGTATCAGAATCCTATAAAGAACAGTAGCACCAGCAGTATGAAACAATCACTCAGAATGATTATATCGCATTAGCAGAATGTTTGCACAAACTCACGGAAAATTTGACTCGGGTACAGCACTAGATTTGATTAGGATTCAGCCATGTGAACATTGTCGTCGAAATCTGCAATGGTTTCACACCAAATACAGGGGCTAGAAACCAAGGACTCTCTCAATGTAAAACAGGAGACAAACACAGCTTAGCAAATCTGATGCTCTTAATTATAGGTAACACTGATTTCTCTAGATTTACCATACAACAGTCACATGACAGGCATTACCAAGTCCTATAAAAGTCTTTGGCTTACAATTGCTAGTTAATTCCATTATGACAAAGCTGCTGTCGAATCAATAGTCACAACTTCATCATAGCAATGATTCAGTGTTGTGGTGATTACTCGATCATTGTCATAGATGCCACATCATTCACGTCACAGGTAAATAAATAAATAATAAATAAATAAATATACTTATATAGCGCCAACTCTAGTTAGAAACTATTCAAGGCGCTTCAAGGTACCGCATCATTCACGTCACAGGTAAATAAATAAATAATAAATAAATATACTTATATAGCACCAACTCTAGTTAGAAACTATTCAAGGCGCTTCAAGGTACCGCATCATTCACGTCACAGGTACCATATCATTCACTGTCACAGGTACCGCATCATTCACTGTCACAGGTACCGCATCATTCACTGTCACAGGTACCGCATCATTCACTGTCACAGGTACCACATCATTCACTGTCACAGGTACCACATCATTCACTGTCACAGGTACCACATCATTCACTGTCACAGGTACCACATCATTCACTGTCACAGGTACCGCATCATTCACTGTCACAGGTACCGCATCATTCACTGTCACAGGTACCGCATCATTCACTGTCACAGGTACCGCATCATTCACTGTCACAGGTACCGCATCATTCACTGTCACAGGTACCACATCATTCACTGTCACAGGTACCGCATCATTCACTGTCACAGGTACCACATCATTCATTGTCACAGGTACCGCATCATTCACTGTCACAGGTACCACATCATTGTCCTTCTGATAATAGTAATATACAGTTCAGCAAGTTGCTAAAAGATTTTGCTGCTGTGCAGTCACTGGTCACATTGTCAATTTGAAAAATTATATCCTCAAATTCTACAAATAATGAAATAATGAACAATACACAAATTAATCTCAATGTGTCTGTCTATCCAAATAAAAATATCTAGTCACCATGGATTCACTAATTACATATTACTTTAATATTGACCTTACTCCAAATGTACAACCAACTACAGTAAGCCTAGGGAGAAACTAGCTGGATTGGGCTAGCTGTGCTGGGCACTGCTGGGGTTTCAATCCTTGGGCAAGGGAGGGTGGTAGGGGGTCGCACCCCTTGATAGGTGGACTCTTGACATTTGTGAACTTTGTCCTATTACAGAATTGTCTTCCTCACAAATGGTAGACACTTTCCTGATTCCTCTGAATATTTCGTTGCATCCTGTGATAAATTAACAGAAGGGAATGAGAGGCCTGTGATGTACCTGAACCAGGCCATTAAAGGGGCTGTGACAGACACCCGAGTACCAGCCATTACCTTCCCACAGGTGTAACCAGGTAAACAACACCTGCCCAGGTGGCTACTCACCTTTATGATGCTAATTAACACTCTGCAACCTTGCCTGTTTTAAACACAATGCCACAACACAGACAACATCGCCGTGTGACAACCGCGCTTTCATATTCGACTCTCCGCAAAAGACTTACATCATAGATTTGAGGTGTCGGTGCTTTCATGTGCGCCATAACGCAGCGGTTGACGGTGGGAATATGCAGGTAGCAATGCAGAATTCATGAGATTTATTCTTGAATATTCATCAAGCAACAACTCGTTGCTTGTATCAACATGAAACAAAGACGCCAAGGCCGTCCGATATGACATGCAGGACTTTTTTGCGGGTACAAACTGACTGATTCCAGCCTCGCTCAAGTTCCATAAATCATCGCAACCGCTCGTAGTAATTGCAACCAATTCATTCATCACAAATAGTTGCACCAGTGCTCCAATCTAGCAGCTACACACTGACGCAAAGTATCCTGTTGTCTAGGAGAAGAATTTGAAACATAATTTTGTATCGCCATGAAACTCTGCAGGCGTAATGGGATAGATGGCACACAAATATAGTACGGATTCCTCGGTTTTATTAATAGTATTCCATGAGCACACTACTTTAGATGACTGTCTATCTTGAAGACCACTTTTGCAAATTTGTATCACAGTTATTAAAATAAGAACTGAGATGTTGATTCGCAACACAAATTGGCAGATTCTGCACCAACCAACGTACCTTCTGGCCTAAATTCAACACACCAGGAAAACTGCTTAATGCAGGACATGTTGTGGGTCCTTAACCAGAGGACTGGTCCACCACCGGTCGGCCCCATCAGTCAGTGTGGCTAGGAGCCTCACCTCTGCACCTCTGACCTACGAAGGGAATCAATCAGCAGCCTGTTGCTGACCCTGGCCAAGCCCATGTTGTGGAGGACACAGCTGTGGTAGACAGCATGCACCCAGACCACCATGATATCAGTTCAATAACTTCTCTCTATTGTAGCAACAAGGCCCTGTCATTTCACAAAATAGTCACACATAATTGTATCCACCCGTATGTCGAAGAAAGTCACAAATATGTGTCCATTTGATTGGAAAGTAAAAACTACAAGTCCGAGTCATTAAAACCCTGGTTCTGTAGTGCCATAGTGTCGTGGCTACACGGTACATTCTTACAGGAAATGTGCTTTTATGTATAATATTTTACATAAGTAAAAATAAAATAATATCTGGAAATACAGAACCTGCATGTAGCACAGGTGATGTAGTATATTTGCACATAGAAATTTCATAATATTCATGATCTCTTCCACATTGTCGCTATGTATCCTGGTTAGAATTTAGAAAATTCATTACTTTATAACATTATAATACTGTTAATAGTAATTACTCTACATGACCATCAAGACACAAACACTTGTTAAGGATGTGTTTTCTTTACCAACAAATACTTCATGGCCTACTAAGTTCAAAATTAGCTGTACCTCAAATGAGTGCTTTATAAAGTTTGTATGTTATCGGACTTATCTCTGTTCCAACTTCCATACCATACAACAGTAAAGCTGGAACAAACCCAGAGAGCCAGTGCACAGTCTGTACTCAGTGCTAGCCTCCAATTATTCCATCTCATTAAGCTGGAGTTTGGTGTAGGTTGTCAACACTGCCCCACAGTGTTGGGTGCATTGCCTGCAGGCTGCTGTTGTGGTAGGTACTAGGTGCACTGGTACACTGGCCTTCCATACCCAAACCCATCATGGCTCTGACCATGTAAAAGCCTATGCCCTCTAGCACTACCAGCCACAGTGTCCTGCACCCCTTTCATCTGACACCCCAGGGGAGGGGTATTTAGTTGAACCCAGACAACTGTTTTATGGTACAGATATGGCAGTGTAGAATGCATGTGTTGCAGTTCAGGGAAAATCTATAAACATGTTTTTACAATTTATTTCTCAGATGAACAGTTTACTATAAAACTATTCTAATTTCCATTTGACACACAGCTAAAGCTAACCAATGACAGTTCAATAAACCCTAACAATGGTAACATGGTGGTGTCTTGGTGACATTTATATTATCTTCTTTTATTTAAATGTATAATTTTACAGAACCAATGTTATTGTATTGTGTCTACTTAGTGTGTGGACTGACTCCAGAAATGTGGAGCTCTTTTATTATTAATAAATACTTATTATAATTATTAATAGAAATTTGCACATATAATATTCTTTCCGTTCACACATTTTGTAATGTACACTAAAATCCTAACCTCGTAATATAATTTAAAAAACATTCTTTAAAAAACTTATTACATGTTTTAAGTCAACAATATTGTTCAGAATATAATATAAATTCAAAACACATGGCGATGAATTTATTTATACAGTAACTACTATATAAAGTTCTTTGAAGTTAGTGACGACTTCTGCCACCAAAACTTCAACAAGTTGCCCTTGAACTCCCCTAACCCATGTAGTACTTGACTGCCTGCTACTTGTCAGAATCCAGGGACATTTCCCAACTTTCAATGGGAGTGCCCAGGGCTGTGAACCTCCCACTTAGCCAGGCTGCACTGGTTACCCAATGTCCCTGACAGCTTCATAAAATGCACTCAAGAAATCAGGTGTTCGCCTGAAATGTTGTTGATATCCTTCTAGGATGAATGGGATTGGTCAAAAGTGGGGTAGAGGTTGTTTACCAATACCAAACACATGAAAATGTCATCCAAAATTAAGTATTCATAATACATAATATCCACTGGTAAGCATGTTAGTTGTTTACACCTTTTATAAGCCTCTAACTTAGATATATGTTTTAAATAACATTAAATAAAACATGTTCTTTCTAAGTTACTACATAATACAAAATAAAACAACAACCCAGGCAATTCCTAATTAATGTATCTGTTTTGTGAGTGACACATGTCGCATAGTTAATCCAGCCAGACTAATTACTACCAATATCTTTTGTCTTCACAAATAATAATATCAACATAAACAACGTTTCATGTTTCCAGCATCCACACAAAGTAACTTGAGTCATTGCATGAGTCCAAACACACTCATACAGCTGGGCTATGACTCAGTGATTGACCACACTTCCTGACCACCACAAGTAACCCCCCCACACTTCTACTAAACTTATCCAGTCATTGTCCAGTACTACAAGCAGTGACTGGCCATTCACCCAGCCAAACTGAGCCAACTCAGACCTGATACACCAAGTTTCCCTGTGAGACAATAGAAGCCAGAGTTCTCACACAAAGGCCTGCTATGAATAGAAACTATGAACTGCCATGAACCAAGCATCACAGCATATTATCCAGTACAACCCAACAAAGAGACTATACTCACACGGGATATCAGAGGGTCATACACTAAACTAAACCAGTCAGCATCGAACATACACCAAAACCTTTTTAAAACGTGCTCACAATTTACTAAATGAAAGATTTTCTTATCCTTGTGTCAGTGTAAACAATTGTCTTCTTAAGTCAAACAAAGTTCCAAGTCACCAAAAATCATTAAGGGTTAAGAAACAGTGGAAGAGCACAGCCGGGATGAGAGGATTGTGTGAAGAGGGATACGTGAAGACTGGAGAGAAATGGAAGATGGAGAGGAGGTGTAGCTGATACCATGGAGAAGGGGTGTAGCTGATATCATGGAGTGGGGGTGTAGCTGATACCATGGAAAGGGGGTGTAGCTGATACCATGGAGAGGGTGTGTAGCTGATACCATGGAGAGGGTGTGTAGCTGATACCATGGAGAGGGTGTGTAGCTGATACCATGGAGAGGGTGTGTAGCTGATACCATGGTAAGGGGGTGTAGCTGATACCATGGAAAGGGGGTGTAGCTGATACCATGGAGAGGGTGTGTAGCTGATACCATGGAGAGGGTGTGTAGCTGATACCATGGAGAGGGTGTGTAGCTGATACCATGGTAAGGGGGTGTAGCTGATACCATGGAGAGGGTGTGTAGCTGATAGGAGAGGAAGAACTGTTGTAATGAATGGTTCAACAAGGACCCAACCATCACCTCATGACAGGGAACAACGAGGACCCAACCCTAACCTCATGACAGGGAACAACGAGGACCCAACCCTAACCTCATGACAGGGAACAACGAGGACCCAACCCTAACCTCATGACAGGGAACAACGAGGACCCAACCCTAACCTCATGACAGGGAACAACGAGGACCCAACCATCACCTCATGACAGGGAACAACGAGGACCCAACCCTAACCTCATGACAGGGAACAACGAGGACCCAACCCTAACCTCATGACAGGGAACAACGAGGACCCAACCCTAACATCATGACAAGGAACAACGAGGACCTAACCCTCACCCCATGACAGGGAACAATGAGGACCCAACCCTCACGACTGGGAACAACGAGGACCCAACCCTCACCTCATGACAGGGAACAACGAGGACCTAACCCTCACCTCATGACAGGGAACAATAAGGAACCAACCCTAACCTCACGACAGGGAACAACGAGGAACCAACCCTAACCTCACGCCACCCTCACCTCACTACAGGGAACAACGAGGATTAACACAAACACAGCACAAATCACTCAAAATACACACAATAAGTTGTAACCCGTACTAAAATTAACCAAATCTGTACTGAAACTAGTACTTATGTCGCCTGTAAAGTAGTTAGCTAGAGAAGTTAGTACTTACGTTGTCATTTTTGAAATGACACAACATCTTGAGCTCCCGGTAGACGCGTTTGCAAGAGATGAGATTCTGGAAGACATTTGGCATTTTCTTGAGGGCCACCCGCTTGCCGTCCCGTGGGTCTGTGACAGACCTGCAACACCCAAGGAACAACCAGATATTAACAATATTATTGATCAGTGCTCGTGTATATTGCTTCTGAATTATGCAACATTTGTTACGATGGCAGGACAAGGTATGGTATCTCGATGCCTCTTAGAATAAAACTTTCAGATGGTGGGTTGTACAAGTTTGCATGGCAGCTGCCAATCATTTATTTTATAAATATATTTGCAACTATAATTGATATGGCAAGTTGCCCTGTAACATACCAATATCATTGTTGACCAAAATAGCAGACCTTTGCTTCAGAGATCCTAGCCCCATTAAAAATACCTTCTCATAAAAATAACATTTGCTAGTCTTGTTGGCAATCCCATTTGATTTCTCGAAAAACATGTGGGGATCTCCACAGCAGTGACCAGTTTAGTGATGACATTGTCATCTATTCAGGTGTTAAAGAAAATCATTATTCATTGCATGTGAATATCAACAAGAAAAACCAATCAATAAACTGCCTTCTTGTTCTGTGATCTCTTTATACTGTGATCTCTTTATAATTGCACCACATTTAAGATATATATACATAACCACAACATTATTATAACAAAAAGAATAAATGTTTCTACGTGAGAAAGTAAAAAAAAATTCCAATACACCTTTGTTTATCTTTATTATTACCTACAACATCAGATCAAAGAATGGCAACAAATAGTTGTTATTATTTATTTAATGTGAGTTGAGCAATATATAATTTCCAATTAGGCCTTCTGCAGCAAATAACACTAATTCACAGCTAGCCACAACATGTCCAGGCAGAAAGTATTAATTCAGAAAGATTCCATGGCAAGGTAGCTTCATGACTGCTATGGCTTATATTAATTATGATATTAATTACCCGCCGTGGACGTTTAAACGACCAAACGCCTTTCTCATCGGTGCTCATTACTTGCACATAAATACTTGATTTACTATGGAAATGATTATGAATGACAACTGCTGTCCAACATACACCCAGTTCACCCCACATACATGCCCCATCACTACAATATGAGTCATTGTAACTGCGTCGTTTCATAAAACCAAGCACATCTCGCTTAGCCATCTCACTCTGTCGCCAAGTGGCAACAGATGCTGATCGTTCAAACCGGAACACTGACTTGCACGTAGCTTTTTGTCGATAACGAGCGATGATATCACAGTGATAAGGACAACACACAGCATCTGTCGCGGACCGTACTCGTCACGGTTCACTGGGCAGATGACTGCCAAATTATAATAGTCAGGGAGTGCGATGTTATTCACGAATCTCATGCATGCGTGCAGTTGTGCACACTCGCATGTTTTGTTGACAACATTTTATCAAAGTTCCACCGGGGGGGGGGGGTCAGCACACATGCAGATATGTCTTTGCGAGACTTGTTCAAAAGAAAAAGACTGAATAAGTCAATGACTTCATAACTGGGTTGAGAAATCAGAATTGTTCGATTAAAAATCAGTGAAGGGCGATTCCATGGAAAGGTGTCCTTGCAAACTAAATTTGGAAATTGCTCCGAACAACCTGTTTAACCACCTGGTTTTAACCTGTAAACCGGGCTCATTTTCCGCGAAAATGGTCAAAACCTAATTTAGTGATAATTGTGTGCAATATTTCTGTAATTAATTGTTAATCACTATAAAAACAACGCAATTGTCAAAATATATGTTCAGTATGAATAAGAAACAAGATATCTTGAGGTATTATTGCTCATTGTATTCGAATCATGCTCATACAAAAAGTAGACCGTAATTTTCAACAGTACGTGTAAACATGTCAGTGTTGTAATCAAATGTAAAGCATAAAAACTATAAAGTATTACATGGTCTATGCTCTGTTCTTTAGATTCACCAACTGAATTTGTGTTTTCAAAAGATAGTCTGGCTATGTTCTCATGATTGATTATTACAGATACATGGAACATTTACCCTTACTATATATATATAATTTTTAATTAACTAGTTTTAGTGGCAATATTCTCAGTGACATATTAGTGAAATGTACTTGATATTTTATTTGACGTAAGTGTACTCATTGTTAAAATCGTACAATATTTATAACAATTTAAATCACGTCGACACTTTCACCACGCCAAGAGGCTAATGCCAATACAATCGCCAGGTGACGTGCACATAATGTGTTACTTTTGTCATTTTCACTATTAAGCATACATTTACATTCGTTCCCAAATAGTGTGTTATATTAGCACAACACAAACTTTTATATATTTAGATCCAAAATCCAATCATTTTCATTTGTATGACACTGCAAAAATTGATACCAAAAAACGAATTCGGTGTATACAGGCTGTTTCCGTAGCATAGATTTAGGGCCAGGCCGCGGTCTATGTGAATTATTCAAGAACCCAGCTACTTTTTTCTGCCAAAATAGTTTCCATAATATTTGTGCATTATATAAAGAACTTTGTAACTGGTAATTACTTTACAATAATTAATAAATGTTATACACACGCTTTTATTTATTAAGCATGTATGTCTATTCAGTTTCAGTTGTGCAAGAACAAGGACTGCTTCAGAGTAATTGCATGACAATTCATCATTGATGTTTCATAATCTCCAGCTATGCTTGATTTAAGCAAGTAGATATTTACATTCTATCACTAGATAAAATTAGGATATGAGCTAAATATAAGCTAGAAGTTTGGTGTGTGTTGGGTTAGTGTAAGGCTTTTCAATAGTATTAATAGGTTTTGGCCGGGTTTTAACCGTTAAGCGGTCAAAACAGGTTTTGACCAGCTAGAGTGCAACCCTGACCTGTTGATAGGTGATTCGTGTGTTCAGATATATCAAGTGACTGGGACGATTTAGTTTTTTTATGAAAAAAATTACAAGGTGTTTTTGGACAATTTCGAAGAAACGTAAAGATTTAATTTTTTCTGATTCCGACTTTCATTAACAATTTTTTTTTTTAAATGAGCTTTTTAAAGTTACTAAATGCTATAACTCAACTTATTAGGGGTACATCCAATGTACTTACATTAAAAAATTAACTTTAGTAGTATGGATGGGAAACGTGTAATTTTTTTTATTAATTTACTGCCATGTCAAGGCTGAAAGTTTTCGTAATATTGTTATTTTTCATGCAAAATTTCTTTACTTCAAATTTTCTAAATTCAACCTATAAGTAATAATATAAATTAGTCACAAAATAAACAAGAAGCCATATGTTTTTTAGCTTTAAAAATAAATACATACAAGGCTGGTTCAGTATTTTTAATGAACACATTTTTAAAATACATGGAATTTGACAAAATGTACTGAATTTGAATATTTGCCAATTAGTTTTGATAATTTCAAGCCAAAAGTCACGGTCAGTATCCATAAACCAACAGTGGTCAAATTATATATGTTTATGTGATTCATTAAACCAAATATAATCACACATATTTTGGCATTCAAGTTTTTTGAACAGATACATATCTAGTTTATAAATATTATATATTATAATATGTAACGTATTACAAAAATGAACTGATTTTATTATATAAAAAAATACTTATTTTCTGCTTAAAATATATACTTGTGCTGTAACTACCCACTACAAATTCTGGACATAATCTAGTTGGATGTTGTGGTATTACCGTAAAGAATATAGGTCCAAGTACTACGTATCACTAACAGCGTACCCAATAAATATACATCATAGTCTTTCATAGATTATGATAACCAGCAAACACACCATAACCTCCATCAATAACTAGACCACGTACACAACGAAGAACCTCCCACAAATTTCCAACCGAACGTCCAGTAAAAATGACCTACAAGCTGGACACATACCTAGACATTAACGGCTCATCCAAGTGCGTACATATCAAATCTATCATTCAAGTGGCAAATGTGCATATGCAGCTGGCCTGCTGGCGGTTATGTCTGCCTTATATGTGCTGGTGTGCGTACCAATACAGGAGGCCATGGGCATGTATAGCTTGTCATCTCCAAGGGATGAGTCATTCTCTCTTCAGCACCCCAAGTCACTCACCAAGAATTTGTATAGTGGAACAGGCAAAAAATAAACATAACTACAACATGTGGGGAGCGCTTAGCCACACAGCCAGTTACATGGAGATGTTTGTTTTCCTTGTTTTTATTGGAGATATAAAATTGGTTTGTTTTTATGAATGTATGGATACAAATTCCCTACTGAAGTTTGGAATCGTGTGAATCTTTGGCCCACTTTCAGTCCTGATAGCATAAACTAGATCGGTTATTCTAAAAAAAACTTAAAAACCAAAAACTCTAGGTAACTAACATCGCATAGCTGTGTTTACAATTTTAATGTTTTGTAAACATTTTGTGTGAGCTATTTACATTCAAATTACGAGACAAAAAACACCTATTAGATGCAAATCAGTCAACATATAAATTATATTCCAGTATTAAGAATATTATTTATATCAAAAATTACAGAAAGACCCAGTCAGTAAAAAAGTTGACTTTTTCCAATGAATTTAGATTTCAACGTTAGGGAGGTGCTTCCCCTGAATGGGAAGAGAGAGGCAACAGGAATGGAATGCTGCTGTTATGCCGACATAGCACACTATGCTTTATGACGACATACAGGGACAACTGCAGGTGCAATCATAGCAATACCGTTACCTGATAGTGAGGACAACACATCTGACTGGTTTCACCAGGATAAAGAAATGGCAGCCAGGCTGCGACTAGTGTTGTATACAGAATGGTGGTATATTGTTGCAGAGGTATTTTTTTGGTCTTGAACCGAGTATTCTTTAAGTCTCTTGAACTAGTATGCCATACATCTTCAGTGGACAATAACCCTCCAATCTATGCAAGTCTCCAAATTTGAACAGAAAAACTTTATACCAGATAATAGTGCACCAGAATTACCATTTAATCGGCTGTCTGCAATGTTACCCTACTGTGATAGTTTAACAAAATAAAGCTATATGGTTATAATTTAAAGACAAGTCATACTAACAATTACAGCTTGAACATTCAATTAAATATTCTTTCACGGCTATCAACAAGTGTTTATAATTTATTTTAATAAAATATGATTTAAAAATACAGTATTGTTCCTTCAATGTCACTCGAATAAATTTAGTTTTTTGGCTGATTTGTCTGCTGCTACAAAATAATACAATTCCGACTAACTTTTGAAAATCAATTCCAGAATTCAGGGACAATTACAAAATGGAAGTGACCCGCTGCTAGAAATCAGCTGAAAAGAGGGTTTTTTAAATGTATTACAAAACTACTTGTACTAAAGTTAAACAAAGAATGACCTCAAGGCTTATCAAATCTCACAAAGGCATAATAGCTACTCAGAACCGGCTGAAACATAAGTCTCAGTGCTACATCTAACCAGGACAGGATATGACTATCACTACTCACCAACCAACCACAATGTACACACATGTACTATGAAGTGATTCAAACTGTTTCCACTGTGCTGTGATTCATAGCCATGGGATATATCTCATGTAATACTTGTTTCCTTAGCCATTGGGTATTTTGTACACATTTGTTAGCCCGAACATCTTTAGTTTGGATTTATTGTAAAATATGAATTGTGGAATACTTTACATGTTGTTACTCAGTTTCTTATTAATTATTAGTTTTAATGTTCAAAATTACCACCTACTGTATTCTATACTGAAGTACTGGCAATATAAAAACTCCAAATGAAACTGTCTTATTAGAACCAAGGAAAAATTTAATAAAAAAATAGTATAGTCGTTAACTACCTTTAAATATACATATACCTAAACATGCTTGTTTTGTGAGTAAACCAAAAAGCAGAAATTTTGCAAAACTGCAAATATGTATGCACCCCTCTCCCATCAAGCTGTTCTTTGTCAATGGCTTCATCCCTACCACTCTGAGCTGCAGGGTGAACAGCTGTTCAATTGGCTAATCACAGAAGGGTCTTGCTTGAAAATTAAATGCCAATGCCCTTTAACCCAGGCAAAGTTTCACACCTCTCCGACTCATCACAACAAAGAGGTGCAGTTCTCTTTGCTTTAAAAACAAAAGAACTTTACACTTTGTTGAATCGGTGTGTCTACTCGTTATACAAAGATACATAATGCCCATGCCAAAACATTTTTGATAACTAAAAAGAGACGCTAGGATGTGCGCGCAGAACATTAACACGAGCAGCCATCGACTACGCTACTGACTGTCTATGACAGTCAGTATGTGACTGCACTGCAGCCGACTGGGTCTGGGCCCGACATTCACGACACAACATAATGAAAAATATTTCACTCAGACACCATTTTACATGACAAAAACGGTCAACTGGTAGGTTCTATTGACGTAATAATACCTAAATTACATATATCTATACAAACATTACCTAAGCACGTTAACTTTCATTCAGAACAAAGCTGTTTATGGTATCGTTGCTGTATTTTTACTATGCGCCTGCCCTGGTTGCCTTGCATAGTCCGTAACAAACGCAAGACCCTACTCACCAGACTACTCCAAAAGCGCCGTAGCCGATGGGTCTATCCGGTTGGACATCTTGCTGTGGTATTATCGGTTGATAGTAGGGTGCTGTGACGGCAGCGGCAAGGATGGCGTGCTGAGAGGCCGCCGTGCTACCGTGAAATGCCATCATCTGTCGACTATGTCTGTGGCCTACCACCGCCATTATGAACAATTCATTCGGCTTTCTCTAATACGAGCAAAATGCCTGCACTCCGCGGCTCGTTTTACACACGCTAGGACATTAGCATCCGTCAAACTCTCAACATCGCTCGAGTAACATATCTTCCTGCCGTCCACGACCGGTGGTAATCCTCCGTGTGGTATTAAACAATAAAGAAAAGAAAAACCGGAGGCGAAATAAATAAGGACTTTCGACTCACACGCGGCGAGTCAGCACACAAAGACGTCACGTGACCCGTGGAAAATTACCCACAATTCTCGTATGCTTGTCGAATCCGACAGGTGCTCAGCCGTGTTTAAAACTCGTTTTCTCCGTTGTTTTTGCCATAATTCATAATTGATTTGTTACCGATTTTTATCGAATAAATTCGGCCACAATTCATGCTATGACATGTACGCATTCATTGTTACATTACGTGTGTCGGACAATAGAGCGTTCAACAAAAGTTCATCTGCTACAGTTTCATTCCCAGGATCAGGTCAACGGGGTCAAAGTTGAACGGCTGGCATTATTATCGGTCGTCCACCGGACTTTCTAGCGCTGTGTCAGTGACCAACTCATTGAATGAGTACGCTGGTGTCCGTTTTATTGTATAGACGCAAAACTAATTCAGCTAAACGCGTAATTTGACATGTGCTCGCACAAACGTCAAACTAGTACGGACACGCCGCTGCTAGTGGGAGGGGCTTCCGAAAAAATGACCTTCTTTGGCGTTTACGATTACTCATTTACTGGGCCGTCGCTGTCGCCGGCGTGCGTCATTTGTGTCTGCTTTGGTTTGTGACCCTAACATTTCAGAGGTTGATTTTTAGTTTGCATTGTGTTATGCGCACATTATCTAGACTATAGTAAAGATGTAATTAAATATGCACAACTTAATAACACCCATATATACATGTATGTACACACACACACACACACACACACACACACACACACACACACACACACACACACACACACACACACACACACACACACACACACACACACATATTTATATATATATATATATATACATTCGCTTTTTGGTTTAAAACAAAAGACGGATAGCGTTTATAGCATTTTGAAAACGAATGCGCTCTTTGGTGCATGACGTTTAATTAACAGTTTTTTACAAAGTCCAGTTGATTTCCATCAGATAGTGCTCAACCACCCATAAAAAACAACAACAAAACATCTGACAATTATTATTATATTAGTTATATTAATATATAGTTATGTTAATTATATTAGTATTGTTTTCACAGGAATTTTCGTTTGGTGCTTACAGCACATATGTTAATAATGCAAGCATTATGATCATTAAACAATAGCCACGTCAACCATGTGTATCTGAGAACCCTATTAATTCAGTGTATGTTCCTTTTTTATACAGCTCTTAATACTGTAATGGGGTGCAGTTATACAGTTGCTAGAGCATCGGTCTCTTATTTAAAAAAACAAGGGTTGGAATCATTGTACAGCCGTTTCAAACCTTGGGCAAGTTCGATCACTTCGTTGCTGCAGTTCAATCAGCTGTATGAATGAGTACCTTGCTGTAGACAGTGGTGGGTATTTGTGTACGAATAGTTTTCGTGCATTACTTGCAACGTGACTGGATGTTTCTCAGAGAAGTCGAGATGATGTTCGATTGAACATATCTGCCAGGGAGTAAAGTGTAAAGCGCTTTGAACAGTCCTAAATGTGACCAGGTGCTCACTGCAGCACGGTTATACCCTACTCTGTCACTTCGCATCATGTACTAGGGCGCCCTTTTTTTAGGGTAGCTTAATTTCAGTGTGACACTGTCCTTTTTGGCGGTGCGATAAGATTACACCACGAGGAAACCGTGACGGAGTTGGCCACCCTGTACAGTGTACGCAATAACTGAGTTGTAAGGGCGATGCGACGGGCCCAATAGAGAGCCGAGGACCTGGTCGGGTTATGTTTGTGTTTGGTATTAATTATAGTTAGTCATCCCATCGTGTGTCTTGATTACTTAATAAAGATTGTAGTTTCTACCGAAAGGTTGTTATTGTTCTCTAACCTCACGAACCTGTTTCGGCCCGTTACATAAAGACTGGATACTGCGCTATATAAGAACTTACCTGAACTTTTTTACTTTATCATGCGCTCTGAGCAGGTAACGCTGGACACGCAGTGACACTGGACACGCCACAATTCGTTTTTTTCATTAGACCAAGAAATATCGTGAATATTGGTATTGCCATCGAGGGAGTTGTAGGTTCTACGTTTCCCAACTGTTGTGTAGATACCATAATAATTTCCTCGCATGTATTACATATACAACCTCTTTTATATCAGCTGACTTAATGTCAAGTACCATCGGTCATCTCTCTTCTCTTCTCTTTTTGGACCCGTCTTGTTCCGAACCTAGTTCCCGCTCCATGCAGTTCCGTATCCTTCCATATGAAATCTTCACTAGCAGCTTCATGACATGTCTTTGAATTAATGAATGGCTTTATTATCTTGATAGTAAACAAAATAGGCCTACATAGTGTCATATATCATCAATGACAATGTGGATAAGCAATCTTACTTGTAATCCCTTATTCAAATAAATGTATTCCTCTCTAACGCAACGTGCAGTAATGCAGAAACAGAATAACATGTATCACGTAATCACAATAGTATAGTAAGGTATGTGAAACAGCAACATAACTATTATGAGTATGTATATTAGTATATTAATGCATTTATTATAATTTAAGTAGTGTTTGGCTCACCAAACCCCTGTAATTGCGCCCCCTTGAGGCTCACCAAAAAACCTCCAATTGCACCCCTTTGTGGCTGACCAAAGCTCCATCTATACCCCCGGAGACTCACCAAAACCTCTAAATGTACCCTTTGCAAAGATATTGGGCGAAGGGGGTAAACATATTATATTCACCCACTCTCCCAAAAAAACCACCCACTTAACACATTGCCGACTCCAATTCCGACGTCAATGTTTTGTGTGGTAATTGCGTAATCACACAATTCCTTTGTATTGTACATACTAGCAAAACAATCACACCCCGGTAAACAGGTAAACTAGTTCACTGCACAGTTTGTAGTATCTTCAATAAACAATATTTTAATCTGGCGCGGTTGTTGAAAGGTAGAATGCCAGCATTTATTTATAATCGAGCTAGCATACGTACTGTACGTGGGTACGTTAACGTGTTCCTCTTAGACGGCTTGAACCTCGAGCGCCAAACTTCCTGGGTTTAATCTACGACCCCTAGAATAGGACGTAAGATCTAATTTTGTTTTTAAATACCCGACACATGTCAAGAATCTCAGTTTTATGGGGTAAATCAGTTGATCGATACTTAAAACGGAATGTGGGCGTAATACGTAACACGTTTAACTTCGGGGAAAACGGCCCCTACGTCATGGATTTGGCAAGATGAAGTAGACGCTGACACAACAACGCTTATGTCTATCCTCGTGCCAATAGCATAGCAATACGAATATTATTTGACAATTCTACACTCATGACTAGAGCCTGTCAATGGACGTGAACTTCACGTTCTCTCCGACTTTCGTCATTTTGAACAAACAATGAATATCGGCGAGCGTGTTATGGCATAGGCGGATCCAGGAGGGCTGGGACGCACGTGCACCCCTAGACAATTGGATTTTCTCGTAGTCGTAGACCTTTTTGAATGGGCAACGTGACAGTGTCCCCCCCCCCCAGACGCTTGGAAATGTGCCCCCGTTCAGGTTACAAAATGGCGAAAATTTGTGAACAGCAACCCGCCCCTGTATGGTGTTGATGTAACGATACTGTGTGTTTTCTAACATTTGGTAAATATTACTTTCAAGGCTGTTTTCTACCTAGGCATCCCAGCAGATGGCGGACATTTTTGCTAGATTTTTTAACATGAATTTGAGGACGTTTTCACTGTACGGCATAAGCTTAGGCTGATAGACTCGATGCAGTGACAGCAACTCTACTTTGAGGGGAGATGTTTTATGAAACGGGGTCGTATAAGGGACATCGGGCTTACGGGGATCCAGAGGTGGGCGCTTGTGGGTGTATGCCCGCCGGTTTGCTTAACCGAGCGTCAATGGAGAGAGGTGGAATAGCTGGATGTATTTTGCGGATCCAGGGTGTGTATAGGGGATGCACGCCCCTTGTTTTGACCTCACGCAGAGGTGCAGTTGGGAGTTTTTGATGAGCGTCAATAGGGTGATGGGTGGCGGTGTCCCCCAATGGTCAAGCCATAGATCCGCGCCATCATTTCAACTTGTTAAAAAATGGCATCGGTACCACACATGTTCTATACCTTCCATTGTTTTTTGTTGAAATCCGGGTGACTCGTCAGCAAAATATACTTCCGTGTCTAGCTGTCTCGTCGCGCTCTCTCTGATGTTGACATCGGAAGAAGGGGGAGTGGCGTACGTGCTGTTGGAGATTTTCCGCCGGAAATTCAGTGGTTCAGCACATTGACCACAGCACTCCCGTGGTGTTGCGCTGTCTCGAAGACGGAGGAGGGTGTGCGGATTTAGATCTTCAGCGAAAAGCCGGGAGATTTGCCTGTATTCCGGGAGACTGGGAGATACACACAAAATCCGGGAGAGTGTCGGATTTCCCGGGAGGGTTGACAGGTGGGAGGGGAACGGATCCAAAACGGACCCCTTGCCCAAAACAGGACTTAGTCGTTTGCTGTAATGTGCTATATATACAGCTAAATTTGTGAGCACTAATGAACATTGATAGGAAGTACAAAACGTACATTCAAAGAAGTGAGCTCAAAAAGATTGTTGTTCACACTTTTCTTAAAATGTGAGCACCATTGTCAAAATATCATATTTCTGTTTGTGCACGTTGAAAACAATGGAAACTGTGGTATGCATAAGCCAAATATGTGTGCTCTGATATGTGTGTGTTAGCATGGAGAGGTTGTACTCAAATCGATAATCAACTCGAGGCCGTGAAGTGCACCGAAAACGGGACCCTGGGTGGTCGATATCGTTTCGATATCGTCGATATGCTATTGAGACAACATGCCTCAAACACCTGCATTTGTAATAAATTATGGTATTACACGATTTTACATAATATTATATAGGGTATTACATATTACCCAGTTATGCAATAGTAATAATAATAATGGCAACAACAACAGTAATAATAATACAATTATTTTAAGTAAAACAAATTTTACTAATATATTTTTTATATAGTCTCAATCTGTGCTGTATTGATACATATTATATTTTTTATTATCAAGTAATGTAATGTATTAGTATATTGTAAAGTTGCATAAGGCGTTTTTTAACGTACAAAGTGGCCAGCCCTTTCGTTTGCCCCCCCCCCCCCAGTCAGACCAACTTTCCCCCCAGTGTGCCCCCAATCTCCCAAACCAGCCCATTGTAGGGCTTACTTTTTATTCGTTTTAGTGTGTTTGATTTAATTTGCACTGGGGTAAAATAAAAAAAACTCTACTTAGCAGTTGTCATGCATTCGCTAGAGAAGAACGGTGCCCCTGGACTACTTGAGGCGGTGAACAAAGCTCTGGATCCGACAGGAGGTAAAGACACGAAGCTGGTTGGTGTCACCATTGACCGCGAGGCGGCCAACACCGGCAGACAAGGTGGATTATGGCGTCTGCTTGCTGACCAAATGCTGAGAGGTTTGACAACATTCTGGTGTGCTGCACACCGATCTGACTTAGCCATTGAGTCGGTCATCAGCACCATACCTGAGTTGTGAATCTGGAAGTCCAATCTATTGGGACTCGTACGATTCTTCCGGACGCAGGCCAGGAATGTCAAACAGTTCCCCCGGCACCACGATATCAGGTTTGCCCAGCACAAACTGCAGCTGGTGGATGCTGTGCTGAACAACCTACCAGCCTGCATTATGGTGTGGGAACAGATGCAGGCGCCAGAAAGTACCAGCGACAGAAAGGAGAAGGCTGAAGCCAAAGGTGTCCTGAGAATCTGGAACCACCAACAAACGTTGATCACCGCCCTGATGGGCGACATCTTGGAGATATTTGAAACACTCCAGAAGAAGTTGCAAAGGAGTGATTTGTTCATCAGCGATCTTCTCACTGTGACTGATGGGGTAATCAAGAAGTTGAACCTAACGAGGGATGGACCATTCCCGGGAAGAAGGGGGAGATGTCCAACCGATAATACAAAAGAGGACCTAACACAACGAAAGTGTAATCACCAGTTCGTTTGTACAAACCGCTGCGACAGACGAGCAATCAGGTAGGAGGTCATGCTAGCATTGCAAGAATATCTGTCTGAACACATGCACCCGGAGCAGGAGGACGTCATCAAGTACATGATAGAGTTATTGATGTCACGCAGTCCGAGATAATTCGTTGAGCATGTTGTGGTGTCGTCAGGCGCCTTTTCCCAGATGAGGCATGTGACGTTGCGGACGGGGTAGCCAAGCAGTGGGAAAACATGATAAATATGCCATTCCTGCCTGATGGCTGAGATCTCGGTAGTAAGTTGACTGTCAGGCTACTCCCACTTCTGCCAGTGACAATATGTTCAGTTCAGAAGGTGTTGGAATATCTGGCCTGTACGAGTCCACACTCTATGCAGACCAAAAGGATCATGAGCCACCACAACCTCGTGGTCGATAATCACCGCACCAGTATGAATGAGGAAACGAGAAACGCATGAATAGTGTCGGCACCGCCTACTATGACCCTCGACCCACTGTCGTCAAATTTTTGGAGAAGACAAGAAGATGCTAGGCTCCATACTGGGACATCTACCGACAGCATGAATTCGTTAGGGAATTCCCCGCGAAACGGGACTCGTCTAGTCAAATTGAGACAACCGTCAAACGTTCTGACTTGCAGGATACATCTCATGTTTCTATGACTACTGCAAGTATTGGTTGTAATAAAACATGTTTCTAGGATATATGTGTAACATTTATTTTCATACCAAGTCGTCACTCGTCACTCTAGGTGGATACAAAGATAATAACACATTATATTAAGCTTTCATACATGCCTAAGGGTTTTGAACATAATCATTAATGTATGCGTAAACGGCCCTTTTTACCCATTAGAAGTACCCTTTTAAAACATTGCCTGGGGGGTCCCAGTGAAAATTCAATAAAAAGCGCCCTGAGTTGCATACATGTATCACCAAACCATGATAATAAACTCCGTAGCGGGTGTCTCACCTATACTGGAAGGACCGTGTCTCACCTGTACTGGAAGGATCGTGTCTCACCTGTACTGGAAGGACAGTGTCTCCCCTGTACTGTACTGGAAGGATAGTGTCTCACATGTACTGGAAGGACAGTGTCTCACCTGTACTGGAAGGACAGTGTCTCACCTGTACTGGAAGGATAGTGTCTCACCTATACTGGAAGGACAGTGTCTCACCTGTACTGGAAGGACAGCGTCTCACCTGTACTGGAAGGACAGTGTCTCACCTGTACTGGAAGGATAGTGTCTCACCTGTACTGGGAGGATAGTGTCTCACCTGTACTGGGAGGATAGTGTCTCACCTATACTGGAAGGACAGTGTCTCACCTGTACTGGAAGGATAGTGTCTCACCTATACTGGAAGGACAGTGTCTCACCTGTACTGGAAGGATAGTGTCTTACCTATACTGGAAGGAGATCAATCAACAAAGTCGAGAGTCGAGGAACAGAGAAAAACATGCATCGTCCCGCTCTATCTATACAAACGTCAACTTCGATTTAGAAGACAATCTGAAGAAAAACCCTACAACGCGAAAGGACCTATATAACACAACACGAGTGGAACTACACGGGGAAGGAAGAGATCGGTCGCCATGTCAGTGCGATGTCTCGTAGCTTCGAAAACAAGCGAGACTACTGGGTGCAGAAACAATAATGCACCAACTGTTTTCGGACAATAAGGACGGAGAAGAAAGGAAAAATGTGAACAATGTGCAGCGTGGGAACACCACGACTTCTCATGATGCGAGTGTGCACAATATGTTTGCGAAAAGTGTGATGATGACTAATTAATACAGGTGGATGTGCAGATCTGGTAGCATAGTGTATTTTTTCAAGGTGCTTAATTTGGGTGGTAGTGTGTGGGTTCCAAATTGGTGATGCATACTCGAGTTTTCACCGGATTAGCATGTTATAAGCTATTTCTTTGATTTCGGGTTCGACCAAGGGTCCTTTTAATCATGCCTAGGATTTGGAAACTATGTCGGTGATGTGACTTGCCCAAGTTCATTTTTAACCAAACTTTACTTCGAGATACGGATGGCTGGATATTGTAGCCCGTTTTGGGCGCACCTTTTTAGCGTGTCAAAAATTGGGTGGTGTTCTGAAGCATCCCGTAGATACAGTAATTTGATTAGAAATACGCCAAATTTTAGCACAGACATAGTCAGATAAGTGGAGAAGAATATCCCCTAGAAGAAATGTATTAGAATGAAAAATGTCAACTTTATAACAAATCTTGTTTGAAGGGCCAGTTTTGCATGCCGTTCCCCTATAGCTATACAGCTATCGAGCGCATCGACGGGGAGTCATTTTCCGATGAGAGGGGGCGCTTCGGAGGTTCGTAGATTTTGTTAGAGAATCTCGTTTTTGGTGGAGGTTCGTGAAAATGGGACCCACCCCAAACATATATCTTAGCCATGTAGGCTTACATGCATGAACTAATAATGTATATGAATTTTCATTATACAACTTACGGTATTAAATCGTGTAGTTAGTTTAGCGATAAAAGGGTGTGGGTTCGAGCGGGGGATAGGTTTTGGAAGGGGATTCGTAAAAGGGGGGTTCTGAAGACCCCCGAACCCCGACCAGCTGAATCCTTCTATAGAGACGCTAGATCCGAGAGGCGCTCTACAGATTGTGTGTGGCCTTGTAAGCGCTGCACCATGCGAGTGTCGCCATCTACCAGACTGCGGAATGTTCATACATCAAATGAAACCCGCCAGGTAGTATTCTGTAAAAGCCCGTTCACACGAACAACGGAAAGATTTGCCAAGACGATTTGTCACGAAACCGGAGTCGCTGGAAGTGCTCTATGCGCAATCTGGCCGATTAGCAGTATGGACACATAGGCCACGTGTCCAGAGGAGGCTTGGGAGCGCGTGTTCTCCTGGACCTTTGGAATTTGGCCGCGCCGCGCCGTGCCTGCGCTAGAGAGACGTGCCCCCTAGACCTTTTGAACGTAACCGCGAACAATTCAGCAGCACTCCCTACCCAGTCTTCCGATGTCGTGATCCGACAACGCGATAGCGGAGTCGTGCCGAAGTACCGACTCACACCACCCAATATGAATTTGCTTCGGCCGCAATTGGAGGTTTGAGCACCCAAAGACTACCCTCTGTGGAACTGCCCGTGGGACTTATATTAATGGTACAGCGTCCAGTAACTAAAAAAACACGGCTTCGTCCTTCCATCCGCCAAAAGTTAATACATTCTGATCATCTATCCATCATTCGCGAGTTTTAAGTTTTTGGCGTCGCGTTCAGAATAGTGGCGGCACGTGATGGGATTGAAACTAACAACAGAAATGAGTTATTTCCCACTACACGGCGCCACTGCATGCACTGGCGCCGCACTCTACAGTGGCGGATAACGTAATCTAAAAAAGGAAATTTGCGCGAAACGAATCTTTCTTTCTTTGTTTTCTGTGATCGGCATCTATCGGCATCAGACTCGTATGAACTTGAACAGCAATTTGTGTTTTTAAAGATGCATTTGCCTCTAAAATACGAAAGTAAGTTTTAGCAGTTGCTACAATTAATGTTGTTATGTAATTTATTTAAAAAAAATATAATTGATAAATTATGACTAACTTAGCCTTAGGCGCCTAGGGCGTATTGTATAGTTAGTTACAGTATTTGTATATTATATATATGAGCATAATGCAATATTTGTATTGTTTCAGCAATATAATCGTGCTTTAATCTAAACTAAAGCAAGTTCAAAGAAAGTCATCGTCACTTTCCGACTGCTTGACTTGCCTTGAGCCTTGTGACTTGTCGTGTAGTTAAAGAACGTTCTGATAGATGGCGGCAATAATCCAAACTGACATAATGCGGTACTGGTGAATGCCTGCCATAACAATACTGTCAATAGGCAACATTCACAGTAGAAGATCCCTTTATTTCATATGGAGCATGTTACAACATTATTCCATAAATAAATAGATCAATATGTGCATGAAAATAACCCGGCATTGTCAGAGAAAAAAGGCAGCCGCCTGTACTAACCCAGATAGCATTTCCAACTCAGCCCAAATGTATGTTGCTATATTGGGCCAATGTTGGCATGCCACAATGGACCAAGATCGGGATGTCCCTGTGGCCAATGTTGGTCCAACAAAGGCAGTTCCGGTGCTTGACCTAGCATTGGCCTATCAACATTTTCCCAAGGCTGGCATTCCAAGCTACTGTCAAGTAATGGTTGCTGACTTCACAGCCAACATTGGCCCATGGTTGGCTTTCTAAACTACTGTCAAGTAACGGTTGCTGACTTTACAGCCAACGTTGGCCCATGGTTGGCATTCCAAGCTACTGTCAAGTAATGGTTGCTGACTTTACAGCCAACATTGGCCCATGGTTGGCATTCTAAACTACTGTCAAGTAATAGTTGCTGACTTTACAGCCAACATTGGCCCATGGTTGGCATTCTAAACTACTGTCAAGTAATGGTTGCTGACTTTACAGCCAACATTGGCCCATGGTTGGCATTCTAAACTACTGTCAAGTATTGGTTGTTAACTTTACAGCCAACATTGGCCCATGGTTGGCATTCTAGACTACTGCCAAGCAATGTATGCTGACTTACAACCAACATTGGCCCATGGTTGGCATTCTAAACTACTGTCAAGTAACGGTTGCTGACTTACAACCAACATTGGCCCATGGTTGGCATTCTAGACTACTGCCAAGCAATGTATACTGACTTACAACCAACATTGGCCCATGGTTGGCATTCTAAACTACTGTCAAGTAACGGTTGCTGACTTACAACCAACATTGGCCCATGGTTGGCATTCTAGACTACTGCCAAGCAATGTATGCTGACTTACAACCAACATTGGCCCATGGTTGGCATTCTAAACTACTGTCAAGTAACGGTTGCTGACTTACAACCAACATTGGCCCATGGTTGGCATTCTAGACTACTGCCAAGAAACGGTTGCTGACTTACAACCAACATTGGCCCATGGTTGGCATTCTAGACTACTGCCAAGCAATGTATGCTGACTTACAACCAACATTGGCCCATGGTTGGCATTCTAGACTACTGCCAAGCAATGTATGCTGACTTACAACCAACATTGGCCCATGGTTGGCATTCTAGACTACTGCCAAGCAATGTATGCTGACTTACAACCAACATTGGCCCATGGTTGGCATTCTAGACTACTGCCAAGCAATGTATGCTGACTTACAACCAACATTGGCCCATGGTTGGCATTCTAGACTACTGCCAAGCAATGTATGCTGACTTACAACCAACATTGGCCCATGGTTGGCATTCTAGACTACTGCCAAGCAATGTATGCTGACTTACAACCAACATTGGCCCATGGTTGGCATTCTAGACTACTGCCAAGCAATGTATGCTGACTTACAACCAACATTGGCCCATGGTTGGCATTCTAGACTACTGCCAAGCAATGTATGCTGACTTACAACCAACATTGGCCCATGGTTGGCATTCTAGACTACTGCCAAGCAATGTATGCTGACTTACAACCAACATTGGCCCATGGTTGGCATTCTAGACTACTGCCAAGCAATGTATGCTGACTTACAACCAACATTGGTCCAAGGACCAAAGGTGGCATTCCAAGACGGAGATAAATGCCATTTTAAAATTTTTACCCCCTCAAGATCCCAACCCCTGGATGAATTTTGAAAAAAATCTACAAACCACCTCAACAGGCCTGCTAGATCACATACAGAATTGAGCTTTCCACACAGTACCATTTTATAATTGTGATCCCAAGGTCCTGACCCCTGGACAAATTTCTGAAAAAATTGAAATCTACGAACCACCCCAATGGCCCTGCTAGATCGCGTGCAGAAAATTTCAGCCCCAAACATGCAAACTGACAGAGATAAGTGCCATTTAATTATTGTGGACCTCCAAGATCCCACCACTGGATGTATTTCGAAAAAATCTAAATCTACAAACCAGCCCAATAGGCCTGCTAGATCACATACAAAATGTCAGACCGTACATGCAAAACTAATGGAGATGGTGCCATTAAAAAAAATTAGCCTCCGAAATCCCCCCGAAAAAATAACTAAAATCAAAACCTACAAACAACCCCAATATCCCACACTAGATCACATACAAAATGTCAGCCCAACACATACAAAACTGACAGAGATAAGTGCCATTTTAAGATTGCATTAATTAACTGTTACAAGTTCTGTTTCTTCTTTATTTGTTATTTTGGTCTTATTTTTCTCCTTCTCCTGTGTCTGATTTGCAAATTGTCATTCATCATTTTTCTTCGCTGAAGCTCATATTGATCGCCTGAGGGAGATCAATACATATCCATGTCTGGGTCTTCTTTGGTTGCGCCCCATTGATTTTTGCTTTGATGGTGTTCCTCTCAGTGGAGATATTATACTCGAGTCTGGCAGTGATGGCATTTCTAGAGACTACATCCAATATGTTCTCGTGGGTACAGTTCGACTGACCCAGCATTCCCAGCATCCTTCACTGGTTAGTTGACTGTCCCATAGTTGACCAGCCTTGGTTCTCTTCACGTCTTCAGACTTTGAATCTTGAGTAAGTCATCAGGTGGAATGTTGTATGTAAGAATTAGATCTTTGTAGTTTTGTTCGGTGCGTGGCAGTATATTATGCCATAATCTGGCAAGAGTAAAATGCTTGGTTTACTAGTAAGATGGGAATGTGTGCTTTACTTCCAGCTCAAGTGTCACTTATAGCGCCGTGGTGCAGTGGTTAGAGCTTCGGACTCTCAACCGAGAGAACCCGGGTTCGAATCCTGTGCCGTGGTGTCGAACCTTGGGCAAGTTCGTTCAATATACATTGCTCCAGTTCACTTAGCTGTATGAATGAGTACCTGGCTATAGACAGTGGTGGATATTTGTGTACAAATAGTCTTCGCGCATTAATTGCAACACGGCTGGATGCTTCCATAGAAGTTGAGATGTTCGTTTGAACAGGTCTGCCAGGGAGTAAAGTGTAAAGCGCTTTGAGCAGTCCTGAGGACTGGATACTGAGCTATATAAGAACTTACCTTTACATTTTTACTTACTTTAACTGTTTTCAGACACTGAATTCTGACCTCTTATTGCCTCTTTTTGACAATTCTGCCCAGCATTGTTTTACATGGCAATCTTTATTGTATCATTTGTACATCTGGTTAAATCGCATCAAATTAAAACCGTGTATGTTATCTGCAAACAGTTATTGTTTGTGTGGAAATTGTAGTAAGTATAATCTGCTCCATTACTTTGATTTGTCTGGTTTCAAACAAAAAAATTCTGACTTGTTAAATTGTTTATTTGTAACTATTCTGGTCTCTGAAACTTGATGTTGTGCAATATTGCATGAATTGTAAATCTGGTTAAATCCAATCAAATTAAAACAGTGTATGTTATTTGCAAACAATAATAATTGTTTGTGTAGAAATGTTAATGATAATCTGTCATTTCCTTTGTCTTGTTGTATTCTTTTCAAGTTTGACAGCAAACATTAATCAAAGTGATCAGATTCAGACATTGGCTATCTTTTTAGTATAGTATCGATTGTAAATCTGATTAAATCCAACCAAATTAAAACAGTGTATGCTCTCTGCAAACAGTTATTGTTTGTGTAAAAATTGTAACGATATCTGATATAATTGTGTCATCACTAGACTGGCGGAAATCCTTCTTGCAGCCTTTCAGGAGTACTTAACACAGCAAGGAGAGGTAGACTCGGTTTCCACTGTAAACTGTAAACACCAACTGCCATTGTCTCTCCTTGATGCTTCAACTCTGACTTCAAGTAATTATTTATGAATCTAACGTTGTAATATTTAAGGATCACTCGCACGATAGCGACCTTGTGTTCTTAGTGAGAGTCTCCCTGGTCATGTAGTAACATTGTAGCAACTAATTTTCTTTTCTAAAAAACACAATACCCTGTAGTTTTAATTTGTTAACAAATTACACCATGTATGTCTTCATGTTGATATGTATGTATAATATGTCTCAATGTGTTATTCATTGTGCTGTTGGTTACTTGTACATAGAAAAAAGCATTGACCAAAATAAACTATATTCTTTGTTATTTTCATTGACATTATTAAAGTGCCACCAAAAGATGTATTACTTAAGCGTACATATCTCATCTGTCACAGCAAACCAGATATAAAGTTGCACAGGTCTATTCCGCACACGGGCCAAATATAACTGTCAAGGTAGATTTAAAAAGATTGAACAAGATTGCCATCCAGAGAATTAACTCTAGATGGCAGGTGGACAAGGAAGCCCTTTGGCTTATTGAGAGTCCAACCCTTTTGTCTACACATATCCAGCCCTTCTGAGGTATGTGTCGATTTTATTTTTAGACATTCACACTACTAGCACCCACACAATCATCAGATAATCTGTTCCATTCATTCACAATCCTTTGTGAAAATGAGAACTTTCTTACGTCTAATCTACACTGCTCCTTTACTAATGTAACTTCATGTCCTCTAGTCTTTCTATCTTTCTTAACTGAAAAAAAACATATTTCTATCAATATTTTCATAACCATTCAATATTTTAAACACTTCTATCTGATCTCCTCTCAATCTCCTGGTCTCTAGTGTTGTTAAACCACATTCTTTTAGGTGTTTTTCATAATTAAGATCCCTCAGTTTTGGTATCATTTTAGTCGCTTCTATGTCCTTCTTGCGGTACGGTCTCCACGTTTGTATACAATATTCTAAATGAGGCCTAACTATTGTTTTGTACAGCGGTATTATTAGTTCTTTTTCTTTATATGCTATATTTCGCCTAATCAATCCAAGGATTTGATTTCCTTTTGAAGCTGCAATTCCACACTGCTCTGAAACCTTCATGTCACCACTAATTGTCAGCCCTAAGTCTTTTTCTTTTATAGTAGTACTTAGTACAGTTCCCCCCATTGTATATTCTACATATTCGTTCCCATGTCCTGTGTGAAGGCATTTACATTTCCAAAAATTGAACAACATTTGCCACTTTTCAGACCATTTGATCAACCTGTCAAGATCATCTTGCTGTCTATCTCCATCACTTTTAATCCTTCTAAACATTTTTGTATCATCTGCAAATTTCAACACCTTGCTAGCTATATCATCGTCCAAATCGTTTATTTATATTAAGAATAATATAGGTCCCAGTACTGATCCCTGTAGAACCCCACTCAAAACTGATTTCCAGTTTGAAGCCTCCCCATCAACAACTACCCATTGTCTTCTGTCAATCAGCCATTTTTCTATCCAGTTAATTATACAATTTCCTATGCCATGGGCCTTTAGTTTAAGCAGTAATCTTTGATGTGGCAGTTTGTCGAAAGCTTTTTGAAAATCTAAGTAGAAGATATCTACTGGTGATCCCTCATCTACCCACTTAGTGATATCTTCCAAAAAACATAACATATTTGTTAAGCATGACCTCGCTTTTAGAAACCCATGTTGAGATGGGTTTATCAAGTTATGTTTAACAAGAAAATCCACCATGTGATCTTTAATTAGTCTTTCTAATAATTTACAAATCACCAATGTTAAACTAACTGGTCTATAATTATTTGACTTGTTTCTCGAACCTTTTTTAAATAATGTTATAATGTTTGCTTCTTTCCATTCTAAAGGAACTACTCCCTCTTCTAATGACAAGTTGAAAACTGTTGCAAGCGGTATGCTAATTTGTTCTACAATTTCCAATAGTAGTTTGGGTGGAATACCATCCACTCCAGGTGATTTAATATCCTTCATAGCCCTAATTTTCTTAGCTACCATTTCTGGGGTTACAATTAACTGTCTTAAATAGTCTGATTCTGCCCCCTTGAACTTAGCCTCTGGTACTGGCAGTGAACTAGTGTCTTCTCTGGTAAACACTGAACTAAAATACAGCTAACAATACCTGGCCATACCTTCACAGGTATGGCCAGCCTGCTCAGGCGTATTGAACACTGTTAATTAGTGTTGACATTAATGCTCCTTTAAAGGGCCCATTGGTCGTAAATGCTGTCTCATTGTAAGTTATAGGTGAGTATCTGTGTCAAACCTGTTGTGATGATGCCATTAAACAATAACCTTTACGCAATGCAACAAGACAACACCAGATATGGAAGAAATGTGGCCAGAATAACCTTCTGACATTTATTTAATATTCACCCGATAATTGGATGAGTTGTTAGCTAAAACACAATACAATCAAATGTGGGCCATTTGAGGTCTTAAACATTGCCCCATTTATTTTATCTATACATTCTAAAAACAAGGCCCACATTATAGAATACCATACTTAAATTATGGTAATACACCAGAACTATTAAAAAGACGCCTCCCAGACATTTAGACGATTAAAACTACTAACTATTACCACATCCTAGAGAGAGGTGGGGCCATTCCGCCTTCCGCCACACCGTTTATTAATCCTATTTTAATTACCGCCCTAAAAACCCTGCGTACACTTGAAGGAGGAAAAAGCTTTAAGGCAAAACCTCGTGTACCATTTAGAAACAGGGAAAAGCGTCAGCAAAGCTAAAATTAACACATGTGCGTGTTGTGAAAATCCCATACATACTTATAACTAGTCTTATGGCAGGAGGGGAGGGAGGTGGAGTCAAAACTGATACGATATTCGATAAACAACTGAACACGAGGAATTTCAAATGTGGCCGCTGCTGGAGGTGCAGTGGCCTTTTATGTCCTGAATGGTCGGACTAGGTTTTACTGTATCACTACGCTAAAGCGCGGGAAGGCCGGCACGCCTTCAGGCTATTGGACTCTGACCTGGTCAAGGTACAGTGTCAGCTTGTTTACCTAGCCTGCAGGCTGGCTCTAGGACTTTAGTGTTGCCTTGGTTGCCTCGCGTAAAACTTGTTATGCAATGTAATCGCATAAATCCCTTTACGCAATGCAACAAGACAACACCAGATATGGAAGAAATGTGGCCAGAATAACCTTCTGACATTTATTTAATATTCACCCGATAATTGGATGAGTTGTTAGCTAAAACACAATACAATCAAATGTGGGCCATTTGAGGTCTTAAACATTGCCCCATTTATTTTATCTATACATTCTAAAAACAAGGCCCACATTATAGAATACCATACTTAAATTATGGTAATACACCAGAACTATTAAAAAGACGCCTCCCAGACATTTAGACGATTAAAACTACTAACTATTACCACATCCTAGAGAGAGGTGGGGCCATTCCGCCACAAGGTCACCCGAACATGTGACCACCCCACCTCGTAGTATCTGTGTCAAACCTGTTGTGATGATGCCATTAAACAATAACCTGTGCTGGTCAGGCTGCTTTCCACCGTTCTTGCATGGTTTAAGGTTAGTCCGTTATGTTCTTCTGTACTCTATGGCATTTGGCACCTGACATTTTGGTAAATCAGTAGTTACAGAACAAAAGCAACACGTGCCAAGGTGTGAAGTTGTGAGCTCGTGTCTACTTTAGTATAAATGTCAGACTCTGTTGAAAGAACTCCAGTTTGGATCCATGTTCACTGACCTCAGTAATAATTGTTCTGTTTCGATATATGGATCACAGTGTTCACCTCAGATTGAGTTGACCGGTGGTCAGTTGTAGAAATGAGTTCCTGACGGCGTAGTGGTTATAACAGAAGAAATGTGGCCCTCCACAGCGAACCGGGTATAAAGTAGCACAGCACAGGACTACTCTGCACGTGAGGCAAAAATATATGTCTGGGTCAGTTTTGTGATTTTGGCAGAAATACAAAGAAATGCAAAGCTTATTATGTCATCTTTTAATGTTCAGGTTGATTTTTATCGACAAATAACTCCAAACCATTAAAATGCTAACTATGTTGGCATTGTTTTTGCGCATAGCCAAATATTTATTTCAAAACATCCCTTAAAATGCTTATTTTTAAATAAATAAAAATACTGAAGATATTTCAACAATGAGGTATCATTTTAAAGCTTAATATCTGTGGAATCCAAAAAGGTATAAAACTATATTTCATAATTTTGCGACTTAATATCCACCTTGCTGTGGCAGGTCACGCTTCCCAGATCTGTTGGATTGTTGCTGTGAAAAACAGTTCTAACAGGGATGAAGTGTTCAGTGCTTCAAAAGGTTCTATGGTCCAGATGTTGCACCAGACAACAACAGTCCATTTTAGAACTGACCCCAGTAATAATGAGAGGGGTGCGTAAGGGTCTCAACCTCCCATCTCCCACACGTTTTGGGGGCTATCGTCCCACCTCCTACCAGTACTTAGGACAAATCTCCCACTCCCTGGTCCTCCACTTCAACAGTGATCACGATAGATAGATGTGTTTCAGATTAACTGCTAAAGGAACATATAATAACAAATATCTGATCAACCACAGCAAAGTGCATATTAAATCGCAAAATTATAAAAAGGTACAATTTTTACCTTTTGGATTCCATAGATCATGAGTTAAAATGATACCTCAGTTGTTGAAATATCTTCAGTAGTTTTTTGTATTATTGCAAAAAAGTAAGCAAACTTTAATTAGCGACATTTTGAGAAAATAGGTTTAAAATTTGGGTTTGTGGGAAAAACAATGCCCACATCTACAATATATTTAGTAATTTATTAGTTTTGAATTATTTCTCAACGAAAATGAATCAGACATTGAAAGATGAGATTACAGGGCAGGCATTTCGGCTAAAATCAATTTATGGGACACGACCTACTCAACTAGTTTTGGCTTGCGTGCAGAATAGATATTGACTCTTGATGATGGAGACAAATTGCACCATTTGTTAGCTGACGCATCAGTCTCAGTAAACATGTCACCACAGCTATGTCATTGTGTACTTATTTTCTACATGTTTTTGTCATAATAGTTGCTTCAAACAGAAGAATTTATTCTAAAGATTACTCCGCACTTTACAACATAACTGTTTGGTTGCATGGTTTCCTTTGGATTGGGTCCTATGGGGGTTTGGTTCAATGGAGGTTTTGGTTTCCACAGGGATTTGGTTACCATAACAATGTGTCAGGTTATTAGTTTGTTAGTCAGTAGGTGGGCTTAAGGGAAATTATGATAATATAATCAATGATGTCTTGTAATATTAAGCCTAGAATGGTGTATTAGGAGGGGTGTAGATTCCCCCGTGGTAGTTATTTTTATTTATTCATATCTAATATATTAAAATTACCCATGCCACTGCATTTTAGCATGGAAATCTAGTGGAGTATTAAGCTTGACTTTTTCTTGGCTGAATTTTCCTAAATCCTAGATATGTCCCTGTAAACATAATCTTCATGACCTTAAAGTGGATTTGATGGGAAATTATTAACCAATGTTTAATTTGCAAAAGTTTGTATAACGTAGATGAGTGAACAATGTGTCTGTTTCATAGTTGTTTGTTTTATATATATATATGTATATATATAAGTAGATTTAACAAAATTGCCATCAAGAAAATTTGTATCTACGTGTATCCCGCCCTTTTAAGGTATGTGTAAATTTTATTTAAAAAAATATTCATACTACTAGCTATATATATATATATATATATATATATCTATCTCCAGTATTGAATTATACACCTTGTGGTACAACTAAATATATAGTTATTAAAACAAATTGTTTTTTAATTTTACCCCTTGTGGTACATCTAAAGATATAATTATTTAAGATAGTTTTGATGTTTCAGGCAATGCATGTTAAACACACAGCACCAGTAAACTCAATGAGAAATATGATAATGTGCCGTCGTAACTTTGACCTGCTAGTACCTGTTAATATGGTACATAATTAACGGCTCACTGCGTGACTCCGTTTAAATTAATCTCTGACTTTTCTCTGAATTTGTGCTGCGCTGTGCTGCTGTTGCAATATTGGAATTTTTACATTTTGGTTGCCGCCAGCGACTGTTCCTTTGTCTGAATGTAGAGTCTAGATATTAGATTTGATATTTTTGTCTAGGATGTTCCTAGTACAGTGGTCAAATGCTGCATGACGGTGAAACATCAGATGATTCTAAGGACAATGACAAGTACATTGAAGGCATGGGTGGCTGGTTTCTAGTGCAGGTAATATTGTGATTACATTAGTTATATATATATATATATATAATATTATGGTAATATAAAGCTATGTACTGTGTATTTTAGAACATAAATAACAGCAGTAATTTTTGATCTTGTATTGTATTTAATGTAACAATTTTCAGATACAAGACTGATTACAGGTAAATATTTAAATTAGATGTGCATCTGCTTACAGTGGTATTACAGCTTTGGTTAAACTCCTGCTTGCTGTGTGCTGAATCAGTCATCTAAAGCAACGTTTACATCATGCGTGCTCTGTACCCCTTATAGGGGGTAAAATTATCGATGGTCTATAATAAACTTAACAGACCTGCCACAGTTACTCACAGGAAAGAGTACCAAGATCCAAAAGATTTAAAAAAGATAAAGTTGTAATTTCTGGGAAGTTCTCCGTATTTATAAAGGAATTGTTGACAAAATCAAACAAGCCACTGTAAGTATGTATATCCCTTCTTTTACAGATTCTTGTATGTGTGTGATTGTCAGATCAGACACCAGAGGTGGATCCAGAGAGGGTAGGGGGGTCCACAACCTCCAATTGCATCCCCCTTGGGACTCATCAAAAAACCTCCACTGGTGGCCGAACCAAATTCATATTTGGTGGGCTGACACTAGCTTGCCCCCAACCCCCAGAATGCACCACAGGACTCGAGGTAGTGCAATCACAGTGACACACAGTACACTTGACGTCAAACTACTGCCCCATATAGATCAATGACTGTCACTTGTAGAGACATCTGTATATGTGGACCACTGACTGATGTGCTCCAAGTAACTCCTGTCGCCTTCCTTCCGAGCAGAAGCACCCAGAACACTCTCCAGCACCTGCAGTAAGCCCACTTAAACATCATTATCCACTAATGTCACTTCTGGGTATTTTCAAGCTTTCTGCTTTGGGCAGTGGAGTTTGTCTTGCCTTGGGCATGTCCCCTTCATTGTTTTGGTAGGAAATATATACTGGGTGACTACTCGAGGAAGGGGTGTCAATCTTTTTACAGGTTGTGCGACTGCGGGGTACCTAGAGCATTTGCAGGTGGTGAATCGCTGAGGATCCACACTGTTAAGCTAACTTATACGACATGAAAGTGGACCTCCATTGTCTCTTCAATGCATGTAGAAACAATTAATATATATATGTTAATTTATTGAGTTTATTGCAAAGTTTGATGTTAAAGAGAAATTAATTTATATTGCACATATTTAGTGTACTCCCAAAAATCTTCAGACTTACTCCTTGAGTTCATTTTAAAATATTGTCCATATGCATGACAAACTTTCAGACCCTAAATATGCTGCTACGTTCATATCAAATCAATCATCTATCCATAACCTATAATGTGGATGCTGTTTACTATATACTCAGGGTAACCTTGGTATTAAAGAAGTAAATTGACAAGCAATTTTGAAACCAATAAAAATAACCTGAATGTAACCATGCCTGGATATAAATACTAAATATTCATATACATTCAAAGAAGTTTTAACATATAAATTCCTCGTTATTTCTATCCACGTAAGATCCAATCATATTTCTCCTATTCTTGCATAATTACATATTGCATTTGTAGAAAATATGAGTACAGGGAACTTCACTATTAAGCTCACCTTTGGGACTGGACAAAAATGAGGTGACCGGATTAGTGGGACTGATATCTTATAACTTACTGTATGTGGAAGAAATTTGAGACTGTTCTCGGGTGACCTTAATTGTGAGGTGGCTGTATTACTGAGGTGGTCATGTCATGTACTCTGTTCAAGCGGTAAGCTGGATGTGTTGGCAGAAAAGTGTTGGTGGCTGAGTAACTAATTGTCTGTAGATTAGGGAACAGGGTTAACTTTAAGTGAGTCGTCACCTTGACTTACGTTGACATTGCCTGGTCTCTGTATTGTCCAGACTTACGTTGACATTGCCTGGTGTCTGTATTGTCCAGACTTATGTTGACATTGCCTTGTGTCTGTATTGTCCAGACTTATGTTGTCATTGCCTGGTGTCTGTATTGTCCAGACTTATGTTGACATTGCCTGGTGTCTGTATTGTCCAGACTTATGTTGACATTGCCTGGTCTCTGTATTGTTCAGACTTATGTTGACATTGCCTGGTGTCTGTATTGTCCAGACTTACGTTGACATTGCCTGGTGTCTGTATTGTCCAGACTTATGTTGACATTGCCTGGTCTCTGTAGTGTCCAGACTTATGTTGACATTGTCTGGTGTCTGTATTGTCCAGACTTATGTTGACATTGCCTGGTGTCTGTATTGTCCAGACTAATGTTGACATTGCCTGGTCTCTGTATTGTCCAGACTTATGTTGACATTACCTGGTCTCTGTATTGTCCAGACTTATGTTGACATTGCCTGGTGTCTGTATTGTCCAGACTAATGTTGACATTGCCTGGTCTATGTATTGTCCAGACTTATGTTGACATTACCTGGTCTCTGTATTGTCCAGACTTATGTTGACATTGCCTGGTGTCTGTATTGTCCAGACTAATGTTGACATTGCCTGGTCTCTGTATTGTCCAGACTTATGTTGACATTACCTGGTCTCTGTATTGTCCAGACTTATGTTGACATTGCCTGGTGTCTGTATTGTCCAGACTAATGTTGACATTGCCTGGTCTCTGTATTGTCCAGACTTATGTTGACATTACCTGGTCTCTGTATTGTCCAGACTTATGTTGACATTGCCTGGTGTCTGTATTGTCCAGACTAATGTTGACATTGCCTGGTCTCTGTATTGTCCAGACTTATGTTGACATTACCTGGTCTCTGTAGTGTCCAGACTTATGTTGACATTACCTGGTCTCTGTATTGTCCAGACTTATGTTGACATTGTCTGGTGTCTGTATTGTCCAGACTAATGTTGACATTGCCTGGTCTCTGTATTGTCCAGACTTATGTTGACATTACCTGGTCTCTGTATTGTCCAGACTTATGTTGACATTGTCTGGTGTCTGTATTGTCCAGACTAATGTTGACATTGCCTGGTCTCTGTATTGTCCAGACTTATGTTGACATTACCTGGTCTCTGTATTGTCCAGACTTTTGTTGACATTGCCTGGTGTGTGTATTGTCCAGACTTATGTTGACATTACCTGGTGTGTGTATTGTCCAGACTTATGTTGACATTGCCTGGTGTGTGTATTGTCCAGACTTATGTTGACATTGCCTGGTCTCTGTATTGTCCAGACTTATGTTGACATTGTCTGGTGTCTGTATTGTCCAGACTAATGTTCACATTGCCTGGTCTCTGTATTGTCCATACTTATGTTGAAATTACCTGGTCTCTGTATTGTCCAGACTTATGTTGATATTGCCTGGTGTGTGTATTGTCCAGACTTATGTTGACATTGCCTGGTGTCTGTATTGTCCAGACTTCTAGTGTCCATATTTACACAGCTGTTGTTTAACACTAATAGTAAGCATAGGTTGTTGTTTTCAAGTAACTACATCCCCGGAATGAAAGCCAGTATCAGTCAGATTACATAAACAAACAGTCGTAGCACACAGAGCTGGCACGTTTTACAATCAACAATAGAACAGACGGTCATACCAACTACTCGCGACTGATACAGCTTAAGTTATTTGTGGGTCAAAATACAATTACGTGTACTTGAGTTCTGTCTTGATTGAATGTTATGATGAAAGTATACTTCTACTTGGCATAATGCACTCGTCGAACCAGCCTCGTTTTCTGTTAAATTTAATTGGCATTTGATTTTTAACAACGTGTCGTGGGCCAGATAGTATGTGTGTACTCCAAATGAACACGACTCCAAAAACCCTCTTCATGGGGTGTTTAAAGTTTTCTGGTGCACAATGAGGTGGATGTATAAACGTGAAAGAAATAGCATGTCTAAGTAATATGTGCGGTTAAAATTTGAATTATTAATACTAAATTTGTATAGCACTATATATCCAGGACCAGCCTGTTCATAGGCTCGTACTCACATTATAAAATGTACATGAAATCCAAAGAAACATCGAAGAATATACATAATTTGTTTTATATAAAATTATATATTCTGGTAATTTTTTTTAAAGATTGTATATATATTAAGTAACAAAGATACATAAATAAGTTTCTAAAATGTCAAGATTATTAAATAATTAGTTATAATATACTAAAATTAATCAAAATACAGTTATTTAATAATAAATAAATGAATGAAATTAATTAACAAAATATGTGTTCATATATACAAGTGTCATGAGGCACAGTTCCTCAGTGGATATAAGTCAAATTAGTAGGTCATTTATTTACTGGTGGCTTAGGTGGGTTGTGGCCACAGGATGAATGCTGCCCTCAGCATGTTGGAAGGGTTGTAACTGTTAGTTCTGTGGGAGTGGGTTCCAGGCTCTTTTTACACTAGCATAAAAGACGTATGCATATATGTGTCCTGCCAGTTGCAAAAGTTGCAAATTTGTCAAAAGTAGTTTTGTACCTTTTTGGATATCACAGCTTTAACATGATACCTCAATTGTTGAAATATCTTCAGTAGTTTTTGATTTTTTGCTAAAATAGAAATGACTTAAAAACAACATTTTGAGAAACAAGGTCATTTTTATTAATATTATCTACCATTTTTAAATCTACAGGTTTGTAAATGCCTGGATTTTGTTAGTTTTGGACTGTTTGTTAGTTTCGGATTGTTTGTTGAAGAAAAGAAAATGGACACTGAAAGATGCTCGAGGTTAGAAGATATACACTTCTTCCATAATCACAAAATTTATGGAAAATGAGCTTAGAAAGGTATTTTTGGCTCGTGTTTAGAATATGCCAGTGCGACTTAATACCTGGTTCGCTGTGGCAGGACTAGTGTTTTTAGAAAGTAAAGATTGATGTCAAAAGCCACAAACTCCAGTAGGCAAGTGGACAAGGAAGCCATCAAATTGGCTTATTGGGAGTCTAACAGTTTGTCCCCTTTGTGTCACTACTGGGGGGTAGTCTGTGTAAGATATATATTTTTTGTTAAACATATTCGACACAAACAGATAACCCTGAGTTAATGCATATTGAGGGTTAGTAAAGCTAGATCTATAATATTCAAGCTTAGATCCAGTTTCTGATCAAACAGTTGCTCCCTCTATTGGGGCGTGTGATTTTTGTTCTATTTAAAACACCGTCAATCGCCAAAGAATGCAACCACTTGGCAGATAACTCGAACTACCAGTAGGTTGGAACTGATACGTTTGTTAGCTCATTGCACACTTAAATTGTGGCTAATAAACAAGTGTAATTATACATGTTAATGTTGGCATGTTAATATGTACATGTTAGAAAATTAACATAATTTACATTTATTGTTTGATATACTGTATCCATTTTATTAAACATACAGTATGCTTAACAAATATTTCAAATGTAAAAATATGTCAAACGTTGTGTTCAAATAGTGTACAGGGGTGTATACATATTGTCTAAGGTTCCTGGGTGCAGCCATCTCGGCAGACATGACTAGCAAGCGATCTGTGCATCCACATGAGCAAGTCTCTTAATTTAGGTGGCCTTTCAATATTTTTTTCATCACTGAACTTTGAGTCTACTGTGACATTGGTAGATATTAAATTAAACTGAAGGATTCAACAGTCAATCTTGGTGTTGGAGATCGCTCTCATGGTTTGCTAAAAAGAGGGATGTATGCTAATTAGGACATGTATTTAGCATAGCACTGCTTGGTCATCTACTATTCAAGCACTCTTCCGCTTGTTAGTTTTCATTTTTTGAGCTCCACAAACATTCTGTATTTCCCAGGTTATGATTTACATATAGCGGTGCATCTTGCAGATTGTCATCAATTTCACAGTGTCATGGTTATAGTCTGTCCATGTAGAGTCCAGTCTGTCCGTGTAGAGTCCAATCTATCCATGTAGAGTCCAGTCTATCCATGTAGAGTCCAGTCTGTCCATGCATGTAGTGTCCAGTCTGTCCATGTAGAGTCCAATCTATCCATGTAGAGTCCAGTCTGTCCATGTAGAGTCCAGTCTGTCCATGTAGAGTCCAGTCTGTCCATGTAGAGTCCAGTCTGTCCATGTAGAGTCCAGTCTGTCCATGTAGAGTCCAGTCTGTCCATGTAGAGTCCAATCTATCCATGTAGACTCCAGTCTGTCCATGTAGAGTCCAGTCTGTCCATGTAGAGTCCAGTCTGTCCATGTAGAGTCCAGTCTATCCATGTAGAGTCCAGTCTGTCCATGTAGAGTCCAGTCTGTCCATGTAGAGTCAAATCTGTCCATGTAGAGTCCAGTCTGTCCATGTAGAGTCCAGTCTGTCCATGTAGAGTGTGGTGGCATAGAATGTAGAGGTTCGCACTATCAATGAAGGGATTCCAGGTTCCAATCCTCAGGCTGCCATTTTGAACTTTCAGCAAGTTCGTTCACTCCACCTTGCTCTAGTTCACTCAGCTCTTTTTGAACAGGTGCGTCAGGGAGCAAAGTGTAAAGAGCTTTTCGTAATCCAAACTTCCTAAGGACAGGATACTGTGCTATATGAGAACTTCTTTTACCTACCAATCCCAGTTTACAGGAACAGTTTGGGCTTGCACAGCAAAGCAGCATATATAAATACTAATTTGTCGAACAGACCGTCTGACCAGATTCGAGACTGTGCTTAAATACACTTATTTAAACTGGATTATTTCCAATGAAGAACTGTTCTGTAGGACCTTTTATGAACATGTGTTTTACCAATTATTATATTTAATTAATTAACATTTTATGTAATATTTTAATTAATTTTTACATAACAATTTATGTAATTATCTTAATATTTTCAAAATTATGTCATGCGTGTTAATTGCATAATGTATACAGTAATTTTTGAATTTTAATATAATATTATTTTTAGAAGGATTATATTTTTCTTAAATATTTCTTATTCCAGATGTATGGTTTATATGTGTTTACGCACCTATGAATGGGCTGGTCCTGGATATGTGATGATTTAGAAATGTTAGTAGTAATAATGATAATAACAATATGGATGTTACAGAACTGACAAGTGTGTGCCACCCAAGGGTTGGTACGTATGTTTGTACAACCCTCTCCATATTTCACCCCCGCCCCATAAAGATATGTCACGCGTGGTCCGAGTCGTGACCAAACCAGGTATTTCAAGTCGTCCCACGTCACTACGCCTAATGGGTTTGTCGTTACCTGTCGACTATATCTATTTTACATAATGGAATATCCATCAAGCACTTCGCACTCTGTGGGGAGTCTAAACATATGAATGTTTTGTGACGTTTACAAAAACACTGCATTCGTACTATTGTTAATGTTATTTCCATGTTAATTGTTGTACCTGCAAGTATTGCAGTATTTTCCATTTTTTTGTTTTCACTATTTTAATTGGTTAACATTTTACTTTCATAACTATATTGCATTTATTATTAACTGGTTTCGTTATTAGCAAGTCTATATTCTCCTTGTGAACTAACACAGTATGTAAACGCAATGAATATAAAAGTAAGGACATGTTTTTATAATTAGATGGGGTTATTGGGGACATTCCAAAAAATTAACATAGTTTATGGGGTATATGGCCCAGCATTTTGAAGCATAACAAGAGGAGGGCTGTCAAAAATAGTATCGATATGACGCACAAACAGAATGTCTTAGATATGTGATCAAGAAAATGTGTACAAAGTTGATCCAGATACATGAATGTTATTGTAACTCTCAAAAACAGGATATTCTTAACTACCGGGGTAGTATTTAATAAAGTTATATGTAATATGCATAAAATAGAAATGAAGGTAAAATGTATAAAAATATGTACACATAACTGCAGACTCTAACCAGGTTTGACATGCAGTTTATCTGTGAGTAGAAGTAATTAGTACCAAGTTCGTGGATGGATTAGTGTCAGCCGGCCATACTTATGTCACCGTCTTGGCGTCGTTAAGTCATAATGATCACAATTATGCCAGTGAAATTTACATGGTCCTAGATACCCTTGGTTAGCCAATATATCTCATTAGACATGCTGCAGTAAGCACCATGCTTACATTCACATGACTGTGAACTGCCACAGGGAAGTGAGTATTAAGTCACAAAATTGTGATGTTGAGTTATCCACTTTTTGGATTCCACAAATCATAAGCTTTAATATGATACCTCATTTATTGAAATATCTTAGTTTTTTAATTTATTGCTAAATTTCAAACAAACTTCAAACGAGTAATGTTTTGATAAACCAGGTGACTTTGACTCGTATTGTTTATTGCTTTTTAATCTACGGGTTCTAATAAGTTCTCTTTTTTAATCTATGTTTTTTGTTTTGGATTATTTGTTGAGGAAAATTAAGTTTTCATTGAAAGTTGAGATTATGTAAGGCATGCTTTTCTGTCAAAATCACAAAATTAATTGGATATATAACCCAGACAGCTATTTTTGGCTTATCTGCAGAATAGGCCTGTGTCACTTAACACCCAGTTCACTGTGGTGGACTACAATTAAAAAACAGATTATAATAATGTGAAGTCTTAGCATATTATCAGTTCACATGTGTTAATGTCCTTACGCCTTTAGTAACTCTACAGTGGTATGATTTTGAAGAAGTGAAGGTGATCTGTATATTTAAGGGTGAATTGATTTGAGAACCCTTCCAGTCAGGTACTGTGGTGAAACGGTCCTGTCAGAGTGCATAAACGGGTAGAGGGTAATTGGCCATGAAAGTACATGTGTCGTCCTAGAAAGTTTATGAAAAGTAAGTCGACACTCGAGTTGATTTGTTTATGGTGTTTTCATTGATTTTGCAAAATGAAATTTTGTACCTTTCTGTATGCCACAGATCATAAACTATGATCTGCGGAATTGTTGGCGCCAGTGTAGAATAAGCCCGTGCAACTTAATATCTGATTCGCTGTGCCGCGACACAATTGCCCTATCTGTGACATTTAATATAACCACACCCCAAATAAAGGATTGTTACAAATGAAATGGCTTAATCTTTTATGTTACAGACTCGTACATGTGTGTATGGGTTTTCATTGAATTTTGTGAAAAGTGAAATCAGGAATGTCATGAATCAAGAGCCTACCCATGTGGCTCTTGCAGAGGCCACGCCCTTTTTACTATCTAACTATATAAACAGCAGTGAAGATACGGATCTGGCATAGGATCCATCTAATCATCTTGGGCAGGAGTGTGTGTATCCGTTTAACAAGTCTACCCGGTGTTAACAAGGTAAGACAAACCATTAGGGTGATCAGAGCCAGCCCTTTAGGGCAGTCGATACTGGAATGTAGAAAATAAAGTCACAGGAAAAAGGCACAGGAAATAAAGCCACAACTTTATATTTAGAGTTCTCTGTGTCTACAGTATGGGTGGAAATTAAAAAAAATTCAGATGAATATTTATTTTAATAATCAAAATATTAACTTAAAAAGATACAAATTCAGTGTATAAGATTGATAAAAAGCACTGCTAAATCTTGCTAATGCTCAAATGTTAATATTTATTTCTGCCTACCAGATACTGAGCCTTGAGGCCAGGAAAGAAAGTACTGGTATAAAGGGTACCACTCAATAAGAGGAACATTGGATTGGAGGGTATATACCCTTCAAGATTCTGTTTTTTAGCTCAGGTTCTCAAATATTCAGCCACTATAAACCCTTAGAAAAAATTATTTAGAATTTTATTTTTTTAAACCATAGAAAAACTATAGAAATCTAAAAAGTCTATAGAATTCTATGAAAATTATTGTATAGAATTCTGTAGAATATTACATTGAATTCTACATTAAAAAATCTCTATGGCCACATGTTTGATAGAATTATACAGAAATTCTATAGAATAGATTATATAATAGAATTCTGTAGTAAAAAATAGTCTATAGAAAATTTTCTTCAGAAATCCTATATAATTTATCCTATAGCATATATTCTATAGATATTTTATAGAATACTGTGCTAAGGTAAGTTTACTATTATTAATTATTACTAATATTATTATTAGGACTTCCATGGCACATTTTTGTGTAGATATTCATTAGTACCAGTAGTATTATTGATGGAACTTTGGGGAAGATACTAAGCCATTGAAATGGAGAATCAGAAGTAACAAATAGTTCTGAACTTCCTGTAGCAAGGAATGAGAGAAGATGCTATTGTATATTGGTCTATTATATCAAACTGTTTACAATCTCTACATAAGCAGTGATATTTTAAAATGTTGATTAGAAACTTCAAAGTGCCGCGACAGAGCTGTCATGGTATCGGATGTGACATCCCAGTGTTTCAGTACAACTCTGTATTGACCTGCATATATCAAGTGTCTTCCCTTTGAAATGACCAATTGATTGGCTTCGACCTGGTGAAGTTTGCCATAAAACTTGCCTGATCCAATAGATGGGCATTAGACTGGGAGTAGGTATGGTCACGCTAGTGTTTATGCTTCTGAAGCTGTCCTCGAAAGACATCACCTGGTTTGAGTAGGTTGGTAGGCTGCGTCCGCTAATGCTGTACGCGTCACTCGAAAGGTTTGTTCTAAAACTAACAGTGTACAAATCTGATGGGCTGTTTTCCAATAAGTCACTAATGACCATGTTTGCACGTTGGTTCACCAATTCTATATTCACTGGGCAGTAGATTTTTGTAACTGTATGCAAGTAACATGCATGCATGCATGCACACACGCACGCACGCACGCACGCACGCACGCACGCACGCACGCACGCACACACGCACATACACACAAGCATGTATACATGAGTCATATATAAGAAATAGTCACACGAAAAAGTCATGGAAAACGTCACAAGAAATAAAGTCACAACTTTAATTAAGAATTGTTTGTATTTACAATATAAATGGAAATATTAAATAAATTCGGATGATTCTTCCACCATGAACCCAGGGGAAGATATTAATTTAATCATGGGCTGTTTTCTGCGTGAATCACTACAACATATCCAATGTATTATCTGCTTTAGGGTAATTTAAAAACCAGTATTTATATCTTAAATATTTTGTAAGATCCGGCTGCTTACATAGAAATAAATTGGAGCCAAAGCCAAAGGCATCCTTGTCTGGGGTTTAGTCTCTACATTACAATACTATTAAATCTGGTTCAGTCTTACCAAATCATCATCACTTCATTTGTAACAAGGAAGTGAGAAATGGAACCCTGCCCCCTACAAAATAAAAATAAATATCTCGGAACAGTTGGTTATACATCAATATCAAACTTTTAGACTCTAGATCTAAACTCCCGCATAAACTCCAGACTTCCTTGTCAATTTGTCATCCGGTTCCCTGCCCTGGCGATGCTGTCCTTCCTGCCCCAGCTGTAACCCAACCCACCTGCCTGCCCCAGGGATTACTGGGCAGAATATGAACTCTGCCAGGCTTGTTCCTGGTGATCTAGACCCATTAGACACAGTCAGTGTGCACAGAACAGTGGCACAGAGCAGGTGCTAGGCAAGGCCTCTCTCTTGTCCCTGCAGATCTGTATAGAGGGGTAAGTCCTAGAGGAGAGCAAACATAGGTAAATAGACTCTTGTTCTCCCATTTTCCAGCGTAAGGTTACAAGTCAGTATGATTGTAACTGATGGAATGTTTTGTTTGTTTTATATACAGGGTTTCTGTCAGTGTTGTATTGTGTGTGAGTTTGTATGCCATGTGTAAGTGCGTGTGTGTGTGTGTGTGTGTATAAACGTGCATACATGTGTGCATGTGTGTTTTAAGTTTCCATTCACCTATGTGAGGTGAGGTAAGGTGAGGTATGTGATACTATTTATGTGTACACTGCATATAATTAATAATTATTTTGTATGGATCTACATCTTGATGTCTGAAAGCACGGTTTATGGCTGCACTTTATCTGTAATTATATCAACGCATGTCTGATTGATTTCATCATAAACCAGGTTACAGCCATATATCCATTCAAACATTGATTGGCCAAATGTGTCATTGTCATTGAACCACAAGTTTATAAAATAGTTTGACCGTTATCTTTTTGTGAATATTGACCTCGTAATATAAACATACTTGTAATGTAAACATGTAATGGAAACATGTAATGGAAACATGTAGTGTAAACATGTAGTGTAAACATGTAGTGTAAACATGATCAAAGCCAGCGTTTGAGTCAAAACATTTAAATTCAACAGATGGTCAAATAATATTAAAAAAAGTGTGGTTTGTTAAAACAGTTATACAACCAAGGTGTTAAAATAGTTATATAGTTTACACTATCTAACATAGTTTTATGATAATAACAATCAGATCATATTAGTTATGACATGAGGAATGGCAGTTTAATATTGAATACCACAAAACTTTCCTGCTTCTTCAAATCGGGGGTGATTTTGACATCAGGCTTAATGAATGAAATACATTTTAATGATCATCCATTGCCAGATATATCCAGTGATATTTAAAGTGTTTTAATAGCTGATATGAGAACCTTGTAGTTTTTTACTTAGTGCACATTTTATGATCCCCTTCCAAGTCTGAAACATAACCAAAGGTCAGTGGATCCATTATTCAATAATACTAAGTATATATATGCAACAATGTTTGAAAAAATGCACCAATAAAAAAAAATTTTGATAAGAAGTTTTTATTAAAACACTGTTTTATTGGAAAAATCACTTTGAGCAAGTGGCAACTGGTAATATAACGACATTCATAGAGTATATGGCTGTATGCTTACTGCTAAGCAGGCATCAAAGCAGCCCTGAGGCCGAAGGGACATTAGACTTAGATTTATGTAACTTTGTACAGTCATAGAAGACACTCAGAATGTTATGAGCAATTGATGGTAACTATAAGAGCTTGCAAAAACTGGATGGAGTTTGCCCTAAAGTACATCAAAAACATCTGGAAATTCACGAACTTGACTTTTTAAACTCTGTACACTTACGGGAATCTTATTTTGGTAAAACCAAATACAGATATTTAAAAGAACTAATTATCTAAGTTTCACTGTCATTATTTTAAGTATAATCAATTGTAAACATACTGTTCGATTGAACAGATTTAAGGGATATACTGGTATTTCCAGGTGTAAAGTTCAGGTTGAGGCAGGAGGGAATAAGTCCAGAGCTGTGTAAGGAGGATGTTGGCAGGTTTGCGATCAGTGCTGAGAGGTACAAAAATAAAATTCCCCGCTAATGGTTTACAGCCTGGTGATTGCCTTACAAACTTCTCCAGCAGGGGTCAATAAAAAATGGAATGCCAGTGGGCTGAAGCAATTGCTGAAGTCTGTTAGCAGTTTCTCTCGTTTATTCGTCACAATTACAAAGAACCAGACCCCTGTGCTGATCTGTAAAGAAGTAATTTTTTTTCTTGCCTGTGTGTGCATGTGTGTATATGGGTGTAGATGTGTAATGTGGTGTGTGTGTGTGTGTGTGTGTGTGAATGCCTGTGTGTGTGTGCATGCGAGTGTATGCGCATGTATGTGTGGTGTGTGCGTGCATGCGAGCGCACCTGCACATGCGTGTTTGTGAGTGTGTGTCTGTTTCTGTGTGTGTGTGTGTGCATGCGTGCGTGCGTGCATGCTCATGTTAGTGCGTGTGTGTGCGCGTGTGTGTACCTGTGCATGTGCATGCTCATGTGCATGTCTGTGTGTGCATGTGCGTGCGTGCATGCATGCGCGTCTTCTTATGTTCAGCTCAGAACTCTGTATCAGCCAGATGTATGTGGCTAGAGTATTGTCGAGCTTGGGTGGACCGTCACAAGTAGTGGGTGGTGCAGCATTGGTTTGGGTCTATTGGTTATTTGTGAAGTTTATACAGATTAGAAGACCCTTACTTTAGGCGGGCTTGGAGAGGAGATGCTTTCTAAATGAGTCCAGTGATTGTTTGCTAACTAGCTGTTGATTGCATTTGTTCCATGATTTGAAGGTGCTTGGAAAGAATGAGTGCTTGTATGCATCGATGCAGATGAATGTCTGGAAGTAGTGATATGCATTGCCTCTGGTACGAGTTGAAGCAATTGGCATTAGCCCGCCTACTCGCGAGGGTCTCCCATTTCAGACTTTTGATAATGGTTGTCACTCTGCTGTGTCGACATTCTCCACAGACTTTATGTTCTTCTCTGTGGAAGTATCACATACTGTGGATGCATATTCAACGATGGATCTGACGAACATCTGATAAAAAAATGCTTTGATGGCTTGGGGGCATCTGCTGATGTTCCGCTGTAGGAAAACTCTGGAGTTGTTAGCCTTCTTTGTCATGTTGTTGATGTGTTCGCTCCATGTTAGTGTCCTGTCGATGGTTACTCCAAAGTACTTGGCTCCATTGACCTCCTTCAAGTATTTTCCGTGGATAGAGTAGTCACTGACAGTTCACTTCTTCCTTCTGTTGGTAATTCGGATAACTTCACACTTGTCCAGATTCAAGTCCATCAGCCAGTTCTTTTCGTACAGCTGCAGCTTGTCTGTGTCATCTTGTAGTATATCTACATCATCTGGTGAGTTGTCAGGAGACAGTCATCAGCAAACAGGCGTACTGTATAGAACACTTGGTCTGGTAGGTCATTTGTGTAGCAAAGGAAGAGGATGGGTGCAAGGACTGAACCCTGTGGGTCGCCTGAGGTCACTGCAGCCGATGATGATCTTTTGTCTTCCTGAATCACTTCCTGTGTTTGGCTGCTCAGGAAGCTTTTGACCCAGTCCAACATCTTTCCTCGCACTCCGTAGTGGTGAAGTTTGGTAGCCAGCTTGGATGAGTTGGGTTTCATAGGACCTACATTTGCGAAACCCATGCTGGTAGTCAGTTAGGATGCTATTGTCACAGATTGGCGAGGTCTCCATAACTAGCTGGCTCAAGTCTAGTAGGGTCAGGGCCTCACCCAGGATCAAATTTTTGCCAATTTTTTTTTCTGACATGCTACGAAGTGCGGTTGGGCACACGATCGAATGCGTGCTTGGATGCGCGATAGGACACGCAACTATGAGTATATACTGTATATATATATATATATATTTACCATACTGGTGTATATATATATATATACATAGATATATATATATATACCATATATACCAGTATGGTCAATTTTTGTATTATAATTCATACTTAGTGTGTCCAATCATAACATAAATAAACTAAAAGTACCATTTTCTGGTGAAAGTGAAAAAGGAAGCCAATTTCTGTTCAGAAAAATAATATTTTATTTCAAAGTTAACTTTGAAAAATAAAACATTCTGTCAAATAGTTAAAATATCAGAATGTTATGATCTCTGCATCTAAATAATACTGTTTTACTGTGTGGTTAACTTTTCTAACAACATTTATTTGTGAAATATTTGCAACACAATAACAACCGTACATAATCAATTTAGATAATAAAATAATTCCTGTCACACAATAACATAAATGTCTGGTTGTTTCCCATGCAGCAGTGCTTAATATATATACGTTAACAAATGTAATTTACACAAGCAATCATATTAACAATTATGAATGTTCAAATCACTGATGCCGTTTCATTTTAGCTAGCGCTATATATGACGCCATCCAACTGAATTTATTAGAACTATGAAACGCGGGCTATATCAATTTGAGCTGAAACCGGAATATGTACATTTATGCATGTTATAACGATGTGACAATTACATTTGATTAGCAACATGTCTTCAATGCACTTAGCGGACAGCCAGACAACGATCACAAAACGGTTTATGTTAGCGCCTTCCGCCCACGTCCCTGTTTATGTCGGTTGACGGCAAGGAGCCTATATTTAGACAGGAGGCATCACTAGCGAGATCATGGCAGTCTACAATTGGAGTTTTTATTCGCCATTTGGGAGATTAGGACGTACGTCAGTGCATATGTTCTGGCTTTGCGTGCCTCCAGAATGGCGGACTAACCGCTCCACTTACGTACTTTGAACAATGGAAATAGCGCATGCTGCACCGTCTTGTATTGATACACGGTCTTTGCCTTTGGTTGACATGACTCATGAGATAGCACCAGCGCCATCACACTCGTAACGATTTGCCTTGCGCGTTTAAAAAATCATTCAGCATAAATCCACCAAAATAAACTAATACCGTTGCATAGTAATCATGTTTTATCAAAATATCGCCAATAAAGTCGGTAACGTTTATGATGTTGGTGATTCTACTCTTTCAGCGTTTACTGAGTTTCCGTTTAAAAACACAAATCCCATTTCGAAATGTCGATTACGCAGAATTCCATCCGTTTTCCAAGAACGCGTCGTAATCGGCAAGTGCTTATTGTATCACCCAGCCCTGACGTTGTCCTCACATAGGATTATTTAGTCTGCATAGACATGTGCAAGTGTTGGTTGCCTTTCAAGGAACCATCTCTAATGGATAGGTGACAAGTCGCTGCTAGTGGGTAGGTGAAAATTATCCCAGCATGTCGAGGGATGGCTTAATGGTTTCCGATGTGTCGGGGAGCTAGCCAAGCGATCCAGGTAGGCGATTTTCAAAACCAGTCTCCGTAGATTTTGTAACAGGTTTCGCAGCAGTTTCAATGACGTTGTAAAAATGGCATGGACGGGATGGCCCGCGCAAAAAAAACGACATGGACGGACCCGTCCACCATCAATTTGAAACCGTCCAAAACACAATTTTTAAATATTACCAGTCCACAGGACGGGTGGACGTGTCTCTGGGTGATGCCTTGAGCAGGGGTCAGTATTAATTTTGTGAATGAGGGCAGCAACCGTGAACAACACAACAAGGAACAATGGAAATTGAATTTATTTTATGACATATATAGATAATAAAGAACCCTTCTATAATAATAAAACATCAACATCTAATCGCTTGCTATACCCTATCTCAGCTCCCATTGATGCCATCTAATCTGTAGCTATCCCCAGCTAATCTTTGATATTCAAAAAAATAATATAATGGCCCATTCAAAAACTGAGTACTATTAGCACTCTCAAGGGAACTTCAAATGTCAATGCATTACAAATTCAGGTCTGCTCGGACTCAGATAAGTAATATCAGGGAATCTAAACCATCCCCAGTATAGAGTAAAACAGTCTCTTAAAAA